>PVIA01001012.1:0-326727 GCA_004024845.1 Tonatia bakeri
CGCCGCAAACAGTAGCCTTTCCTTTATCGAGTCAGAAACGATGCAAACGGCACACCACCTCCCTAATGACCCTTCACCTTAGCCATGCCTAGCGAAGGGGACGACGGAGAGGATTATCCAGCTGCATCAAGCTGAAAACCTTTTCACTGTCATCTTGAGCAAGCGCAGCAAACGGCTTTTCCTTTTCTGAACGTCGTTCGTATTTTTCCATCTAGACTTTGGACATGTGGCCTCGGGCTGGAACGCGTACAGTCATTTCCACTGCACCTGTGCAGGTGAGACAGACTCACACCCCTGCGGCGTCAGATCGCTCGATGATCCAGCCGGGCGGCTACCACCCAGGGTGAGCCGTGGCCGCCGGTTTCTCTCCCCGGCCCAGGTTCAGCAGCCCGCACTGGTGAGGGCCGGCGGAGAGGCAGCGAGGTTGCCGGCGGGCCGAGCCGCCCGCCCGCCCGCCCGCCCGCGCCGGGGCCTGGCGGGAAAAGCAGCTCAGCCGCCGCGGTTCCGACGCAGGAAGTGGCCAGTGCCAAGCGCACCCATCGCAACTCTGCGCTTCCCACCCGTGGCGGAGAAGAGTGGTGGCTTTTTCGTCAGGCTCGGTCCCCACCAGCGAAGCGCAGGAGCTCCGTGCGCGACTCCGGCGTGTCCGCAATATTCAGACGCAGACCGGGCTGCTGTGCCTGCCTTTGTCCCAGGCGGGAAGCCGCCGCGGGTAGCTCGGCCGAGGCTGCAAAGAGGGGCGGGGTGGGGGGTACTTAAAAAGAAGCCTTGGGCCCGAGCTCCGGGCCAGGGCCCCCTAGGGAGCCAACTCTGCGTCCAAACGCGCCTCTCATTCCGCGGGCTTCGGATTTGACGCTTCCAGAGAATCCGCGAATCCGCATGCCTGCGGACACAGAAGAGACTTCGACGTGCGGCTCCTGGGGCCTGGGGCCTCTCGCGACCTGTCCGAGATGAGACTCGTCCACTCCACGACCCTCCGCCCGAATTCCCACGTGAGCGGGCCGCTGGGGGGGGCAGCCCGCAGGAGCGTAGAAAAGGCTCCCTGGCCTTTATTGCTAGGGGCTCGGAGTTGAAGAAGGGCTGAGGCGCCCCATCCACCTTAAACCAGGTATGGTCCTCTTCTCTCTCTTCTGGAGGGAAAAAAAGCCCTTTGGAACTTTATTTTTTTTCCTTCGGAGTTTGAAAGCGACGGCCTCCCCCTCTTTTTCAACAAGGGCCTGCCCTGCAAGACACGACTTCCGGAGAAATGGGCCCGCGCGCCGAATTCCGTGGAGGCTGCGGGCGGGGCCCCCGCTCTCCAATCGGCCGGTGGGCACCGCGCGTACCCACGTGGGGCCCTGGGCGGGAGGAGGCCTGCTCAGCGGGCTCCTGGTGAAGGCCGAGACCGGACTCTTCAAGAGCCCATTTGCTCCGGGTGATTGGCGGGCCTGTCGGGGCAGAAGGTAAAGTCAGAGAGAACCCCCGCTGCTGTTTTGTGGAGCAAAGATCTGGCTTTGTTTCGGGCGGGCTTGGTGCTCTTGGGTTTACTTTACACGCTCCCAGCTCGCAAGTCCGGCTACACGCGCACACACGCACACGAAGGGACGCGCATTGCGTAGGAAGGGCAGATGCACACGAAGATACAAAATCCTCCAGGCCCAGCGCTTTCGCCCACGGTCCGGGGAGGCCGCAGTCGCCTTCCCTTTAACGGGCTTTATCCGATGGCACGTGCAGGTCCTAGGGGTCCCCAATGCTAAGGCATTATTAACCCGATGAGTGGGAGCGCGAAGGTTTCGGACAGCCTAACTGCGAAGGGTGCAGCCAGTGAGCTGGGATCCCTCCGTGCCGCCCCCCGAAGGAAGTCAGGAGCGCGCCCCTGTGAACCAGAGCTCAGAACTCCTGTGGGCGCAGCGCTCTGAGGGGCAGGCCTGGGAGCTGCAGCCCTCGTCTCCCCGGTTGGGGTCGAGCAGCGCCTTGCAGGTCCAGGCCCCCGTCCTCCCATTGCTGACAAGTCCCGCGCGCAGTCGTGGGCGGGAGTGGGGTGTCTCGGAGCCGGTGGGGCTGGCTGGGCGCGGCGGCGCAAGGAGACCGGGGCGTGTGTGGATGTACGGGGTCGGGGTCGGGGGTCGGGGTTCGGCAAGTTCCCGGAATGCGGGGAATCCCGGCCTCTCGCTCTCGCCATCGCGCTGAGGTCTTTAGTATCCCAGGACCCGACGTCCGCGGCCCCCACCCCGCCGCCTCTCGGCTTCTGATGCTTCCCATTTCAAAGACCCAAAGGATTTTTGTGGCTCTTCACAATTCCGGCACATTTTCGTGGTCTCGCCTCCTGGCTGACTGAGGAGGTGTAAGGCTCGGTTTCCGAGCCACCTTCCCCTTTAGCCCTTTTTTCTCACCCTCAACCTCGGATAGAGAAACTGAACACATTAAAAAAAAAGTAGAATTTGTGCTAGAATGAAGCAGAGGACACTTAACAGTCACAAGACTGCCCCCAGGTGATGGTTTTCGGCAATAACATTTGTAGGCAATTTGCAGTCGTTTTCTCTCTGTTGAGCCAATGTCATCTCTGGTAGAAGTGATTGAATCCAAAAGTTCACATTACTCTCCCAAGAAAAGGAGGAATGGCCTCGAAAAAAACTCCTCCCCACAGACGCTGAGAAATTGTTCAATTTGTCTTTCTAGTGTCACTAGCATTGACATTTGATAACAGCACTTTCAAAATCAAACTCTCCTCTCCCCAAGGTGCAGACCGACTTCCACCCGTCCCCTTTCCTTTTTCTTCCTCCCCCCAACCCCCATCTTCGTTGTTTCCTCCTCTGAAAAAATAGCACGGGCTGCTGGAGTCAGCCTGATGATATAATCCTTAAGGCATTCACGGGCAGACCAAGGGCCAAGCTATCAAAGGCTTCAGCTTCTTTTTTTTTTTTTAAGCTGTTTACTATTCAG
The DNA here is from genome assembly GCA_004024845.1 of Tonatia bakeri. Classification (NCBI taxonomy): domain Eukaryota; kingdom Metazoa; phylum Chordata; class Mammalia; order Chiroptera; family Phyllostomidae; genus Tonatia; species Tonatia bakeri. The sequence goes on from PVIA01001012.1 coordinate 2,923, forward strand.
GAAATTTGGTAATTATTTTTTTTCTTCATGTAGTGGCATTACCCTCTTCCTTTTGATATTAGATCCTCTATAGGCCCCTAGCTTCATGCTGTAGAGACAGGAGAAAGATGAAGGGGCTGAATTCTGCATCAGAATGTAATTTTCCTTTATGTCATCATTGCTGCTACAGACCAGCTGAGGGATTCCAAAAGAACAGGAGCCCGCAAGGCAAGCAGGACCCTCATCTTTCCGGGGGCGGATGAGAGTGCCAACTTAATGGATTCTTTTACACCACAAACTTGGGTTTTTTTCCCTACCTGCCCCACCAAAATACTTTGAGTACTTTATAGTAGAATGGGAAAGGCACATCAGGAGGGGAAAGGGAAAATAACAACAAAATTTTAATAAGTCATTTGTTTAGCATGCTTCACAGTGAATCATGTCTTTTTCAGGGGGTGTTATTGATCAGTATTCATATCCTTGATATGTTTACCAAGGTTTTCCCCGTGCCCAACATAATGCCTTGCTCATAGCAGGCAGCGCTCAATAAATATTTGTAGAATGAATGGACAAATTGTTTGAGGAGCACAAAGCAGAGGAGTACAAAATGGGTTGGATGTTTAACTCCATTTAGTTAAAGATTCCTCCACGATCCATTTGTTGAGTGAATGTGTCCTACAAGGCAAGACTATTTTTGCTACATTGTGAGGGACTGTCAGAGCTTAAATGGATTGAAGTTTTGTCTTCCAGATTAAACTGTAACCTACTGAGATCATAGAGTCAGTGTTAATGCTTTCGTTATGTACAATGCGTGCGTTTTACTGGATACATCCATCCACCATCTTAGAGTATGGTGAAGGGGAAGACTGACTCAACCTGGAAAACGTAAAGAAAAATTTAATGGCCAGGCACTCCTTTGGGCAGTGCCAGGTCTCCTAGTAGAGGGGCAGTAGTGGTTCAGGGCCAGGGAACTTTCTGTTCAGATTCCCCCTTCAATTAGATCATATACCCTCCTGCCCATACTCTAGAAGCAACATCCTTGCCTCCCCCACTTTCCCTCAGTAGGCTAGGAAAACAGAGGGTGAGGGTGAGTTCAGCTGAGGATGACTTCCACATTACCTCCCAACCTGCCCCCCCACTCATGGCTTTTTTAGCCGTTCCATTAAAAGCTGTGAAGATTGGTTAGCTCAGTGGGTTTGTGTGGGTACTAATGAAATCATTACAAAGTCCCATCCATTTGGGTGCTGGTTAGTTTAGTCTATTGCAAGCAGATCCCTGGTAGTCTTTCCTACAAATATATTATTTGGCCAAAGGGAAGTGGGAGTCACTCTTAATCTCCTCACAAGAGATTACATTTTTTCAAAAAGATATGCTAATTGGATTCTTCCATAGGTGCCAAGGCATCACATAGGTTTATATGTCTATCAGACTATGTAATAAAAAAAGACATAAGACCCACTTTCACGGAGCTTTATGTTTTCTATCTCTTTTTATATTTTTTTGTTTAAAATTTCCCTGAGGCAAAGACAGATGCTGAAAAAGCATTTGATAAAGTACAGTGCCTATTTATGATAAAAACCCTTATAAAGTGGGAATAGAGGCTGCATACATCAACATAATAAAGGCTATATACAAGAAACCTTCAGCCAACATCATACTCAAAAGGCAAAAACTAAAAGCTTTCCTCTTAAGATCAGGAATAAGACAAGGGTGTCTGCTTCCACCACTTGTATTCAAGAGAGTACTGGAACTTATAGCCACAGTGATCAGACAAGAAAAAGAAATAAAAGGCATCTAAATTGGAAAGGAGGAAGTAAAATTGTCATAATTTGCAGATGACATGATAGCGTACATAGAAAACCCTATAGGCTCCACCAAAAAAACTACTCAACTTAATAAGTGAATTTGGAAAAATAGTGAAATACAAAGTCAATATTCAGAAATCGAAGGCATTTTTGTATACCAACAATGAAATACCAGGAACAGAAACTAGGGGATAAAATCCCATTTACTATAGTGACAAGAAAAATAAAGTACCTAGGAATAAACTTAACCAAGGAGGTAAAGACTTGTACTTGGAAAACTACAGAACACTGAAGAAAGAAATTAAGGATGAACAAATAAATGGAAGCCTATACTGTGTTCATAAATTGCAAGAATTAACATCATTAAAATGTCCATGCTACCCAAAGCAATCTATAGATTCAATGAAATCCCTATTAAAATACCAATGGCATATTTCACAGATCTAGAACAAACATTTCAAAAATTTATATGGCACCAAAACTGACCCTGAATAGCCTCAGCAATCTTGAGAAAGAAGAACAAAGTAGGAGGGATAACAATACCTGATATCAAACTATACTATAAGGCCACTATAATCAAAACAGTCTGGTACTGGCATAAGAACAGACACACAGACCGATGGAACAGAATAGAGAGCCCAGAAATAAACCCATGTCTCTATGGTCAGTCAATATTTGACAAAGGGGGCAGGAGTATAAAATAGAGTCAAAATGGCCTCTTCAATAAATTGTGCTGGGATATCTGGACAGGTTCATGCAAAAAAAAAAAAAAAAAGAAAAAGAAAGAAACCAGACCACCTACTTACACCATACACCAGAATAAACTCAAGATGGACAAAAGACTTAAATATAAGCCATGAAACAACAAAAGTCCTAGAGGAAAACATAGGCAGTAAAATTTCAGATATCACACTCAGCAATATTTTCTCCAATATATCTCCTTGGGCAAAGGAAATACAGGAAAAAATAAACAAATGGAACTACATCAAATTAAAAAGGTTCTGCATGGCTAAAGAAACCATCACCAAAATGAAAAGGGAACTGACTGTATGGGAAAACATTTGGCCAATGATACCTTGGACAAGGGTTTGATCTCCAAAATATATAAAGAACTCATACTACTCAACAACAGGAAGACCAACAGTCCAATTAAAAATTGGACAAAGGACCTGAACAGACAATTTTCCAAGGAGGACAAACAGAGGGTCCATAGGCATATGAAAGGATGCTCAGCATCACTAGCCATCAGAGAGATGCAAATTAAAACCACAATGAGATACCACCTAACACTGGTCAGAATGGCCATCACAAACAAAGCAACAAACAGCAAGTGCTGGTGATGATGCGGAGAAGAGGGAAGCCCAGTGCCCTGTTGGTGTGAATGGAGACTGGCACAGCCACTGTGGAAAATAGTATGGAATTTCCTCAAAAACCTAAAAATGAAAATGCCTTTTTGATCCAGTGATTCTGCTGCTGGGATTGTACCCTAAGAATCCTGAATCCCCCATTCGAAAGAACCTATGCACTCCAATGTTTATAGCAGCACAATTTACAATAGCCAAGTGCTGGAAATAGCCTAAGAGCCCATCAGTAAATGAGTGGATCAAAAAATTGTGGTACATGTACACAGTGGAATTCTATGCAGCAGAAAGAAAGAAGGAGTTCCTACCTTTTGCAACAGCATGGATGGAACTGGAGAGTATTATCTTAAGTGAAGTAAGCCAGACAGTAAAAGACAAATACCATATTATCTCACCTATAAGAGGAACCAAATGAACAAAACAAACAAAAGAGTAAAACAGAACCAGAGGCATAGAAACAAGGAATGGACTGACAGTGACCAGAGGGCAGGAGGGAGGGAGATAGGGGTGGAAAGAAGGGGAAGGGCCTAGTCGAGGAACCCGTGTGAATCACCCATGGACATGGACAACAGGGTGGGGATTGACTGGGTGGGACAGGTCAGAGCAATGGGGAAACATTGGGACAACTGTAATAGAACAACAGTAAAATATATATATTTTTTAATTTCGCTAAGGCAAAGATAGGCAGTCAAGATTAAGTTCATCATTTTCTTGTGGCTTTCCAAATAGGCTTTCCACTTTCTTGGGCCATCTCATTAGCACCCCTTACTTAGATGTAAAGCACAATTCACAAATGTCTAAAATGCCGGCCTTCCTAATGCTGAGTAGTTCATCCTCTGATCTCTCATTATGTTTCTGCTTTAGCATGTCCAAAAGTCTCACATATTTGAATTGAATGTTGGCTAAATTAGAAGGCATACGATGTTAGGATTGATCCTGAACCCACCAAATCAGAAGTATTTTCTATCTTAGCCACACACCCTGCGTGTTATCTCAGATGGTGAATAGCAGCTGTCACTAAGGTAGGGCTCTTGCCTTTGAACAGTTAGAAGAAGTTGTTTTAAAGGATTCAAGGATGAAAGCTGACTAGAAAGTAATGGGGCTGATTTGTATTTTTAAATACCAGAAGTTATTCACATCAGAGTTGTCCTTCAGAGAAGTTACCCTGGGGTTGTATATCTTATTCAAATGATTGCTGAAAACATTTTTGGGATGCCTCTTTTGGAAATGACTTCAGGGGTAGTGTACCAGCCACATAGGTAGAAGACTGTGTCCTTATTTGCCCCAATACTCTTTTTCTCCTTGCCAGCCAATGTGGGTGTGCTTCTGGAAACCGAAGCTACCCATGCCAAAGGACTGATGCAAAGTTAGGCATGTCAGATGCAGAGCCGAGTCTTTGCCTAGAGAAAGTGTGTCGACTGCAGTGTCATCCCTGTGACAGAACACACAGCAAGCAAATGGTGACCCAAAGCAACCACTGCAACCACATCCAGTGGCTCCAGACTTCTGGAACAAAGCAGCCCCAGGAAATCAGAGCAGATTCCTAGAGAAGGTGCATCTGCCTGGGAGCCCCAGATATTCTGGGCCCTTGTTTGAGAGAGAGAGAGAGCTTTTTCCAGCACAGCATCCCCATTGGACATTTTTAGGATTTTCTAAGGAGGTCCCAGGGGAATTGGGCTAAATTAGCTGTCAGGCCCCTCACCTTCCCAAACTCTCAACCCCCCCCCCCAAAACCACAACAACAGAAATAAATGTTTTAGACTAGGGAATCATACTAGTAAGACCAAACAAGCAGACTTACAAAAGTTTGCTGATGGTTTAAATGATGATGGAGCATCCATGGGCTAAGAAGTAACAGTCCAATGACTGATCACAGCTTTCTGAATGTCCCCAACATAATCCTCCAAAGTGCCAACTGGGGAGACTCCATGCTCACCATGCAGCCCAGGCCTGCAGCCCAGGACGTGCTGAAGATGTGGGCAATCTCATGCTCTAGCCCAGACACAATACTGGCAGTTAGAGGTGGAAGCAGTGTCCCCTTTGCTCCTCATTGTTGCTTCCAGATTGTTATCCTTCTTTCATCCCTAAAATCCTTGGGTTTGGGGCCCTGGCAAGGTGGCTAAATTGGTTGGAGCATCGTCCTGTTCACCAAAAGGTTGTGGGTTTGATCCCTGGTCAGGGCACATACCTAGGTTGCAGGCTCAATCCTGTTTGGGGCATGTATGGGGGACAACGGATTGATGTTTCTCTATTGTTGATGTTTCTTTCTCTCTCCCCTACTCTTGCTCTAAAATCGGTGAAAAAAACCCAACAACCATACCCTTAGGTGAACCTCTGGTTTTGGGTTTCATATCATCAGCAGACAGACTCCCAAGACCACTCCCTTTCATTTTTTGATGATTTTGTCCCTGGCTCGCCCTATCTTCAGTGCTACTCTGGGCATAGAGAGTCTTTGTGGCTGTACGTTGAAGTAAATGTTCTTTATAATACCCTACTCTTTTTGACCTTCCCTCCTGCAGAGACTATATATTCCACCCTATTCAACAGCCATTCCTTAAGCTGAACCTCCAACTGAGTCAATCCCAAGAGCTGCATGTTCATATCTTGAATTCAAGCTCAGACCAACATCTGTGTTTCCAGCTCACTCCCGCATTTCTGTTTGACACTACTGGGACCACAGGAACCCTCAACCAATTGATTTCATTTTTTTCACCGTCTCCATACCCCTCACATCCTCATTCCCCCTGGACCCGTTCAGATGTGGTGGCTCATTATTACACACATTTAGTTCCTTTGTCCCTTTGCCCTTTGGTGGCAATCACTTAGCAAAATCCAGCTCTGGGTTAATCCAACTTTGCTTACGCTCTGCCTACACCCACACAGCAGAATGTGGCTGGAGCAAAACAATCAACTGGTTGACAGCTCTTCTAAGTTCATGTTTTCTAGCCTCAAGAGAGCGCTTAAATGCTGACTAGCAGTTCTACCATGACCCTGGTCCGTTCCCCTTCCTTTTCCCTAGATGAGTTTCACACCTCCTTCTCCTCCTCCTCAAACTTCTGACATATCTTCCTTCATCTTAATTCTCAGCTGAGCACCTTGAGTCCTATTTTACTAAGAAAACTGAAGCAACGAACAGACCTACTTGCTACTGTACCACACATAAAAATCCATCTGTGCCTGTGTCCATATATCCTTCTCTGTGTTTTCTGGTCTCCCATCTAACTCCAGCCTCTTCCTGTGTGCTCTGGAGCCCATCCCTCCTTACTTCCTCAGGGAGACGCATCAGTGATTGTTCTCTCTCACTCTGTATTATCAGACTTTCCCTTTCTTCCGGATCATTCCCATCAGCCACAAACGTACGACTATTTTTTCCAACTTAAAAGGAACCAAACTCTCTCTTGACTGTACGTCACTATCAGACTGTCCCATTACTGTTTCTCTTTACAGCATTATTCTGTTCAAGGGTAGTCAAGTTCCCTGTCTTTAGCTTCTTCCATTTCCTCTTAAACCTATTCAGTTAGACTTTTGACCCCACCATCTGCCGAAACTGCTTTGATCAAGGTCACCAATGAGCCCTACCTTGCTAAAGCCAATGGCCCTTCTTCAGTACTCACCTGACTCGACACACATTAGTCCTTTTCTGGGAAGCAGCTTTTTCACTTGCCTTTCAGGGCAACACTCTTCCCTGGTTTTCCTTCTGTCCTATTGGCTATTCTTTTTCAGCTTCCTTGCTGCATGTTTCTCATTCCTTTCTCTCTCTAAGCAGCATCAGTCCTCGGATGCCTCTTTTCTCTCTCCACACTCACTCCCCTAGAGATTTCATCGAGACTCAGGGCTTTAAATGCTATCTCTATATCGATGCCTCCCAATTAATATCTCTAGCCCAGACCTGCCCTTGACCTCTGGTTGTAAATATCCTGTTGCCCACTAAACATCTCCACATGTCCAAAACCAAACTCCCCATCTTTCCAATTTTGCTCCTACTAGAGTCTTTCCCATCTTCGTAAACAGCAACTCCATCCTTCTAACTCCTCCAGTTCACAGTCTTGAAGTTACCCTTGACCTCTTTTTTATTTCTTCTCTCAAATATCACGACCAATCTGTTAGCAGATCTTTTTAGCTAGATGACAAATGCTGGAAGCATGTGGGAAAAAGGGAATTCATGTACATGGTTGGTTGATTATAAACTGGTACAGCTGCAATGGAAAACCATAGGGAGATTCCTCAAAAATTTAAAAATAGAACTACCATATGATCCAGCAATTCCACCTCTGGAAATACACCAGAAGGAAACAAAACCACTACGTTGAAGAGAGACGTGCACCCCCACGTCCACAGCCAAGACATGGAAACAACCTGAGTGTCCACCGATGGATGAATGAATGGGTAAAATAGCCGTGGTACACATACACAATGGAATATTATTCATCTATAAAAAAAGAAGGAAATCCTGCTATTTGCAACAATATGGACGGAACTTGAGGGCATTACTAAGGGCATACTGAGATAAGTTAGAGAAAAAAAACTCATATGTGCAATCTAAAAAATAAACAAATGAAAACCTAAACTCATAGAAAAGAGATCAGATTTGTGATTACCAGAGGTGGGGGTGGGGGCAGAGAGTGAGGGAATTGGATGCACGTGATCAAAAGGTACAAACTTCCAGGTGTAAGACAGGCAAATACCAGGCATGTAATGTACAACGTGATGACTATGGCTAACACTGCCGTACGGTGTATTTTAAAGTTGTTAAGATGCAGATTCTCAGTTCTTTTTCTTTAAAATTTATTGTTGTTCAGTTGCAGTTTTCCCACTTTCTTCCCCATTGCTCTCCCCTGTCCCATGCCCTTATCACCAGGGAGAAAAAATTTTGAATCTCTGTGAGATGATGGAATTTAACTGAACTTACTGTGACAATCATTTCACAATATGTCTAAGTCTCGTGATTGTGCACACCTTACACTTTTAATGTTGCACACCAATTACATCTCAATGAAACTGGAGAAACAGGCCTGTTAGGGCTACTTTCGCAAGCGTATCCCAAATTTGATCATGTTTTATCACTTCCATCACTATGACCCTACTCCGAGCCTTCCCTCTTACACGGGTGATTAAGATACCTTCCTAACTTGGTCATCCCACTTCTATCTCTTATCCCTATAATCTATTTTCCAACACCGTAGCTGGCGTGAACCTCTTATAACTTAAGACTGCAAATGGCTTCCCAATTCCAATGCCCTAAAGTGAAAGCCTAAATCCTTCCAACGGCCAGCAAGGCCTTAACTGCATTATAGTCCTGCCCCCATTCACCACTCTTGCTCTCATTCACTTGATTCCAGCCACACTGCTCTCCTTGTTGCTCTGTAAACAGACCAAGGGTACTCCTCCTTCAAGGCTTTTATGGTTGATGTTCTCTGGGTCTGAACTAGTCTTCCCCCAGATATTACACAGTCATCTTCCTTACTTCATTTAGTTTTCTGCTTAAATTTAATCTCAGCAAAATCATCCTCTATAACGCTATTTATAACAAGTACTCTTGCCCTGGCCAGGTGGCTCAGTTGAATGGAAAATTGTCCTCAACAGGTTGAGGGTTGGATTTCTGGTCAGTGCACAGACGTAGGTTGCCTGTGGGTTCAACCCCTGGTTGTGGCACGTACGAGAGGCAACTGATTGATGTTTCTCTCACATCAGTATTTCTTTCTCTCTTCCTCTTTCTCTAAAATCAATAAATATATCTTAAAAAAACGAATAAACTAAAAAAACCCCAAGCACTCGGACTAGTTTGCTAGGGCTGCCATAACACAACACCACACACTGTTGAGCGGCAGAAATTTATTTTCTCACAGTGTGCAGGAGAGGAAGTCTGAGATGGAGGCGGTGGCAGGCTTGCTTTCTTCCGAGGCTGCTCTCTCCGGGGCTTGCAGACGACCACCTTCCCACGGTGTCTTCACATGGCCTTTACACTGTGTACCCGAACTCCTGGTGTCTTAATCTCCTCTTCTTCAGACATCAGTCAGATTGGATTAGTTTCTTTTTAATTACCTCTTTAAATGCCCTCTCTCCGAATATAGTATATTCTCAGATACTAGGGGTGGGGGCACATCATCCAGTAACACTTGCATCCCGATCCTCTTTACATTTCTATACTCATCACCAGGTGACCAACCATTTACTCTCCTTGTTGTTTTAATTGTCTGCCTCTCTCCACTACAATGTTAACTCAAAGAGGGCAGGGATTTTTGTCTATATTGTTCACCTCTGTATCCCCAGTGTCCAGGGCAGTACCCAGCACATAGTAAGCACTGAATACATATTTGTTAAGTTATTTAAATTACAACGTTTTCTGTCTTGTGAAGCCATGTGAATTTGCAGCCCTTAACCTCTCTTTCTTTTAGGGTGGTTTTCAATCAATAAGCATTCATTTAGCATCAACTCTGTGCCCAGTCTTACGCTGCAGACTATATGCAATTTACAAAACAGAAACAATAAAAAAATTCCCAACCTTTTTGCAACAGCACGTTCTCAAATGCACTTACAAACAAGTACATATATGGTACAGACTTCAAATGCAATAAATGAGTTACCTGGTGACAAAGTACTCAGGGAGAACTTATCTGCAAAATGGGGATATCAATTATTTTTTTAATGCAAAATTCAAGATTTTATTTTATTTTATTTTATTTTATTTTCATTGTTGTTCAAGTACAGTTGTCTCCATTTTCCCCCTGGGGATATCAATTCTTATGCTTTGTGAAGATGAAATGTGGCTAGAGTTTACCCAACACTTAATATATTAAATTAGGAAGAGACTAGAAAGTTATGAAAGACAGAAGCTTTTGGGGGCCACATGAGCTCTCTTGTGGAAGGTTCACAAGGATCAAGAAGGAGTTAACCTGCCTGGCAGCGTCCAGGGGTCCATCGGGCTGGCCAGCCAATACAAGCAGATCCCAGTGATGTAATTCTTGTAACATGAGTCCTTGCAGGGGTAGGGCAGTGGGGCATGCTGGAGCCTCGCAGAGGAGCCCCTCGCTAGCCTGCCCACACAGTTCAATTTACTCTCAATAAAAATGCAATAAAAAGCTCACTTGCCTCCAGACTGTTGAATGCTTTTGACTCGGAATTATTTAGAATAGAAATCCTGACTGACAGTATTTGGGGAAAGAAGATGGATGAAGTATTCTTAAAGGGATAAAGGAGGGGAAGAAAGAAATAAAGTGGTTGTATTTTACCAAACTGGAAGGCAGTTTAAAGATGTTGCAAGATTTAAAAAACACACAAGCAAGAGCTAAAATGATTTCTAGCAGCAAATGGCAGACCTACAAAATGACTATGTTTCTAACAGTGGGCCGGAAATTAAACCTTTTCTTCTAAAGATGCATATACCTTTGGGGAAGATGGGCAATACTAACTGCTACATCTTTTTTCTTCAAAGATTTCATTTATTTTTAGAGAGAGGGGAAGGAGGGAAGAGAGGGAGAGAAACACTGAAGTGAGAGAGAAACATCGGCTGGTTGCCTCGCGTATGTGAACTGACCAGGGTCTGAACTTGCAACCCAGGCAAACGCCCTGACCGGGAATCAGAATGGTGCCCTTTGGTCTGCAGGATGATGCTCAACCCACTGAGTCACACCTGTCAGGGCTAACTGCCACTTCTTCATTATCAGAGTCTAAAGTTTCTAAGTCTCAAGTCTGGCTAGTTTGGGGATGTGCTAACTCTTATATGTTGGCACCAGCAAAGCGTTTAGCTCCTGGGGTAAAGACCTAAGATCAGTTCAGTGTAGGAGGAGTGAGGGGTCAGGGGACATGGCCTTTCGCCCTCCCATGACTGAGGGCTGATCAGGGGGCCCCAGCCAGAAGGAATGTGTATTGTTTCGAAAATGGATTGTAACTTCCTCCTTACCACTTTTGTGAGTGGTTTTCTGTCCTGTGACTGCTTCTTGACCTTTTCTCTACACTGAGTAACGCAATTTACAGTCATGCGCAAGACACATGCCTCCTTTGTCTGGGATTCCTTAAAACAAAACTTGGACACAGGCGTTTGGTAGGGCTTGCCCCTGCCACCACTGGAGCTCCCTGTCAGGTGAGTAATAACGGCAATGTCTATTCCACCTAGTCCTCCTTGTGGGTTTTCCGGCTTACCCAAATGAACAGTTGAGATTCCCGGGCTTGACCTCCTGCGTTACAAGGTGGTCCCCCCCTCAAAATGGAATTATTTCTGGCAGGTGGGTCCCTTGTAGTACAGGCTTCCCCCCACTAGGTGAGTGTTCTAGTACCCATCTGTGTCAGTGCACCAGCTGGTGTTATTGTGAGAGGCTGCATTTGGCTTCAGTGAATTTTTTTGAAGACTCAACACGTTTGCCCATTTCATGATGGGTGATTTACGAGCACACCTGCCCACACCACACTGAGTGTTCAGCAGTTTTTGACCAAAAATGGCATGACCCCCATGCCCCACCCTCCCTATGCATTCAATCTCGCCTGACTTTTTTTTTGTTTCCCCAGATGAAAAAATGTCCTCAAAGCAAAACATTTTGCCGATGTGGAAGGGGTGAAACAGAAAATGGCAGAAGCACTAGAAGGCATCAAAATCGATGAGTCCAACTGTTTCTGAGCAGTGGGGAAAGTCTCGGTAGGTGTATTGCATCAGACGGAGAGTACTTTGAAGGTGACTGAAGTTGACACATATAAGAATAAATATACACTTTTTACAAATAAATTTCAGGGTTTTTTAGGTCCCCCTTGCACAGTATCAATATTTTATTTAGGTTTTGGATTGTTTCAGTGACCTGGGTTGTCTCTGGTTAATAAGAATAACGGCATACTGGTGGCAATCAGAAATCACAACAAATTCCTTTAAGAATTGTTTCCATTGTCTCCTTTATTTTGTCCACTGTTATCACCGCTTAAATCTCAAGTGTGTACAGGTGTGTACAGAACACACTAAGGACCAGTCCTCACTCTCGGGCAGGCTCCTTCCCGGTCACCGCCAGGCCCACTCGGCTGCTCTCCGGTCTGGCCTGGAGGGCTGGCACTGAGGCTGGGGGAACGAGGGTGGTGGTTTCTATATTGACATCACACTTTCAAAAATAATTTGAACGTCCCTAACTGGTGTAATTTTGTGACTTTCTCACTTGTAAACTTAATCCATGCCGAACTATTTTTATTCCTGGGTCATACAACCTTTTATAGGAGATTAAGTGCTACAATTTTACTACCCCCCGTGTAAAATAACCCCCTCCTCTTCTTTGTCTCTCTTGGGTTCAGGAGATCCTCATTAGTTCTAGTATTGATGAGCGAATCTGTTTACTCCATTTACAAATGTAACTTCAATCATTTCCCCTTTTGGCATTTTCATCGACCCAAATGACATAAGTTTTTAACCTGTCTATAAATAATCACATATGTAAGCAGAAACAATCTAAGCGACATTGGGTGAATCTGATAAAAAAGAGAGACAGACAGGAAATAACAGGAAGCCAAGACAATAATTATGTTTTTATGACTGATCATCTATTTTCTCCTCTTTCTCCTTACTGTGAACTCCTGACAGAGGCTGGGTTTTATTCCCTTTTTATGCCCCAGCACAGTGGTTCTCAAACCTTAGTGTGCATCTGAATTAGCTGCGCCCCACCCCCAGCTTTCCCATTCAGTAAGTCTGTGGCTTTGCGTAATAATAAGTTCCCAGGGGAGGATTATGCCGGTCTGGGAACCACGCTTGAGAACCGCTCCTCCCCACATACATGGTTCTCACAAGATGCTGACTCGAATGGAAGTGACCCAAGTGGAGGGAAGACATTAGACAAAGAGGCTGGCAGGAACACTACACTAGTTGAGAGTAGCTAAGGCACTATAACAAAGAAATCTGGAGATAAAGCAGCTTAAATGATACAAGTTTAGTTCTCACATATAGTCCACAGGGAGGTTGGGCAGACTGGGGCAGAAAGGCAGGACTGCTTGCTGAGTCCAGGGGCCCATGTTGAGGGGTTGACTCTCCCCATTCTTCCCTTGGGGCTACCATCAATGGGTCCAACACGCTGTTGCAGGAAGTCAGGGGCGGGGCAGAGGAGCAATTTCCTTTAAAAAAAGATGTGACTTGGAACTTGCACATACCACTTTTGCTCATATCCCATTGGCCAGAACAGAACAAATTCACAGGACCATACCTTGATGAAGGGTGGGCTTGAAAATGTAGTCCCTACTGGGGACTGTATACCGTACTAAAATTAAGAGTGAGGACCCATTAAGTAAAAAGGAAGAAGGAGAGACTGGATACTGGGCATTGTTAGCAGTCTCTGCCACAACAATTTATGGCAAATCCACGTAAAAACTTGAACCATAATTCAATAAGGCTTCTTTGTGTAGCTGTACATACTGTTTTCTGAGAGGAAGACAGGGTGAAGTGGGAAAACATTCAGGCTTAACACAAGGGTTGCTAATTTAGAATGATCATGGATCAAAAGGCTGAAACCCTTCCATTTACTTTGACAAGTCAATATGCCAGCCTATCAGAGGAGCATCAGAATGTGCTTTCTACAAAAGAGGGATATGGACGAACAGGTGGTTTGATGAACCTGAAGCTGTAGAAAGTGTGAGAAATGCACAGAAGTCAAGAAGACAGTGGCTGGAGCGGAAGGGACAAGGGAGGAGCTGAGTGGATAGGAATAACGTACACACTGTCGCTTCTGCAGGGCCGTGGCCAGGAGGTAAGGAAAAGCCACAAGCACAGACATGGAGGAGCCCGGGGAGGTGGCTTACACTGGCTGCAGTGACGCTGGACATCCAGGGGGACTGGGGAAGAGAGGAATCAAACCTACACAGGGGTCAGGCACGATCCTGAAGCAGTCAGCGGGAGTGGGAATTACACAGCCCTGAGCTAGAAAAATGCAAGTTGAAAAGGTCTCAGGAGAAGGTGTGTTTTGTTTGTTTCTCTAGAAACTGCATAGGAAAAGCAATTGCAGGTAGGAGCAGCAGCAACACTAGCTGGTTGGGTGTCAGTTATGGGGTGGGGGAGGAGATGCCAAAGAGCAAAGGCCCATTCTGCGTGAAAGTGAGGGTTCACTAGTCAGCAGGGAACGCTCTGTGTACTGAGCTTGCAGGAGCTTTAAGGATGACTACAGAATAGCAAGCAGAAGAGGTAGGCATAAAAACAATGAAAGAACAATAATTGACTGAGGAACTTGCAGCCTCTAAATTCCACTGTTTGTTAATCCCCAGGAGAGGAATTTCTCATAAAACAGTGCTGTGACTCTGAAATCCCATGGTGCTCACCTCCCCTTCCAGGACAAGACCTTTCTCCTGGAACACCTCTAAGGAAGAACATCCTTCTGGCTCACTGGCTGTCTGACTTACGGTAGGAACACGTCTCTCTTGGGTCTCGTTCCCATGCCCATGTCTAGATAAGCCACAGTGTGCTGTCTTCTTTGATCATCTTGGGAGCTCCTCTTTCTGGGGGAGGCTCCTGCAAACTCAGGGAACTCTCTGGATAACCTGACAGCTGTTCTCAGTGGGCTTCCCTGTGGCCAGACTAGTGTGGGACCTGGTGTTCAATGCCTCTTGCTTCTTCGTCCTTGCGTTCACAGACAGGGGCGGTCTGTATTTTAAATCTTACTTGCAAAGGGATTAAGGTGGATGTGATGAGTAAGGCAGTGACTATATAAAATCAGACCAGTTTATTCTAAATAGAGTCATATAGTCACATTATCTGCTTTTCAGAAACACTTCTATTTTATTTATTTCTTTTTGAAAAAGATTTCACTTATTTTTAGAGAAGGGAAGGGAGGGAGAGAAAGGGAGAGAAACATCCATGTGTGGTTGCCTCTTATGTGCCCCCCACTGGCCACCCAGCCTGCAACCCAGGCATGTGCCCTGACTGGGAATTGAACCAGCAACCCTTTGGTTCACAGGCCAGCACCTAATCCACTGAGCCACACCAGCCAGGGCTCAGAAACACTTTTAGAAAATGATGACTGTTGGCCTTGCTTACTGTGTGTGTATGTGGAGAGGAGATATAAAAAAAAAGACAAATTTGCATTCCTTACAGCCAATACGATTATATCAAATATTAAATATTCTATTTATTTGGGAACCATTAAGTGAACATACCATAGAGAAGCCATATTCTAAATAATTAGGAACTAATGCCACAGTTGATGTACCCAGGAGAGTGACAAGACTCAGAAAGGTTTCTCATTCCTATTCTACCCTTCACTGGCTTTCCAAATTCATTTTTACAGAGACAAGGAGGCTGAGGGTGGAGGCTGTGGCTCATTTCTAATTCTCAGTGCTTAGATGGTGCCTGCAAAATAGGGCTCTTGCTTGTTCATTGTATCAGGTTGATCCACATGGAGCTACTGGTTTTGTTGGTAAAAAATATATAATAATCCAATCTTGACAATTTCATATGGTTCAATCTAATATTTCCATTCTCATTTTCCTTACACGCTACATGGATTTGCTTTTCCCTAAATGTTTTCATGTCTCTATGTCCTAGTTTCTGATCGGAAGGCCCTTGCTCCCATCCTCTGCCATATTTCTTTTCAAAACATCTTGGTTCATCACTCATTCTTATGCTCACCAGCATTTGCTAGCTGTGTGTCCTCCTTTACTTTAAGTGACAGGCATATCTTATTTCCCCTGTGCCTTTCACAAAATAGGCCCTATGCAAACACTGCCATAATGCTGAATTATTGATACATACCTGAGGGTGAAGTCACTACAGCCCCGAACACCTTTCCTTCCTGGAGAAAGAGGATAATCCCCAGCCAGGATAACAGGATTGTGAACGTTCACACACAAGGGCTTTAAATGATGAACAGGAAAGCCTCCAGGTTGTTCTGCCTGCAGGGGTGTGTGCAAATGTCACGCTACTGAGAGGCAATCTGTCTTCAGCTCAATTTCAGGGAGGGACGGACTCCTTCCGGCCCAAGAAATTTCAGAAGACCCATCAGTTGACAGAGTGAGAAGAGAATATTGTTCACACAGGGAGAAGACACAGTCAGTGAGGACGGAGTCATCAGGTCAAAGGGAGAGAGACCAAGAGCCACCCGTGATGCAGGCACCAGCACTCGGCAGGGTGAGCTCGCGCCACGGGAGCAAGCAGCCTGAACGCTGGGCTGTGTGCACAGACGAAGAGCTGTGGGCGGGTGATGAGCGGAGCACTGAAGCAGGGAGGAGAGGGGACGGAGGGAGGCACGGAGGGAGCTGGGAGAGCTAGGCTCCAGGGGCACACAGCCGAGGGTCGCAGGTGCTGAGGGAAACATCTGCTCAAGTCCTGAAGGGGCAGCCGCGTCCATGCGCACACTGGTTAAGGGGAATCCCCACTAGTTCCTAACTGGGAGAAACTAGAGACTAATAAATGTGTGACTTCAGGCTGAACCTTCGGTTACTTATTTCAGAAGGTAGCACTAATAGTTTAGTGTGATATAGCTATTAAATGAGATGTGGCATATAAACACACAAAGTGCCCAGCATATAGCAAATATAGAATACATGCCAGCCCCTGTTATCTAAGTATTGTTGGGGAAACAATATGGTCTGTCATTCTCAATAGTCCTTTTACTATCTTCAGGAATTCTCCGGTTGAAGAACTGTGCAGGGAAGACCTATTACAAGCAAAATCTGTGAGCTGAATGCCTCAAAGCTGCGTTGTCCAACCAACATTTCTGTGATTACAGAAATCTCCCGCATGTGCACTACCCACCACATTAGCCATTAGCCACTGAGGGTGCTGGGCACTTGGAAGTTGCTGCTGCGGACGTGGATTACTTAGCTAGGTAACCCTAACTTAAATTTAAGTGGCCACGCACCACACTGGACAGTGCACCCTCGGAGCGCATTGCAGCACACCCACGGGAAGACACTGTGTGGGAGCCACGGTGGCCCTGCTAGGGCTCCGGATAGGATGCCCGACTCCGCCTCTTAGAAGCTGAGCTGTCTTAGGAAAACTGCTCAGCCTCCTGTGTCTTGTTTTCATTCTTAGTAACGTAAGACTGATAACAGCCTCGCTTTCCTGGGGTCTGAGGAAATGGGAGAACTCGGTGGTTCTCAAAGGTCAGCGCGCACCAGCAAAGTCTGGAAAGTTGCTACACACAGATTTCGAAGTTCATCCCCAAAGACGGACTCGGTAGGTCTGGGGTAGAGCGGAGGGTTCCCGTTCTTAGTGACTTTCCAGGGGGTACCCATGCTCCTGCTCTGGGGACCACACTTGGAAAACAGTAATGCTACGTTTAGTTTGACGACTGACACATTGTTGTTCCATGGTCAGCATCAACGTGGTGTGCAGCAAGAGGTTTCAGAAAAACAAACACAACTCACACTTTGTTGGGGATCTGTGGCCCATTTTCTAACGTGATTTTGGTAAATGTTAATGAGGCACGTACCCAGGGCGAGATGCCCCCACGAGTGATAGTCCATCGAGGTGGCTTTGAAGTAGGGCCTGTCCGTCGGTGGAGCTGCAGAACACCGGGCCACCTGGACCACCATTCATTACCACCACCCGAAATATTAATCACCATTTCAAGTCTCCACAAAACATACAGAAAGTATCAATGAAAACCACTTGTTTAAGTGAGCTACCAGTCAGAAAGCTCCCGATTTTTCATCTCGGTAGAGACTGTGCAGAGGCCTGTAAATGGTAAGTGAAAGGGGTGGGAAGATGGACCTGGGTCCCGCCTGGCTCTTATGGACTCCCTGAGATCACTGGGCACGCCTCAGTCACCAGGGACCGATCTGCACTTGAGCCCTCGGGTCACTTTCAAAGAGCAATGGCAGCTGGACGCTCACAAGCCTAACCCACCTGCACAGGCTTTTGTTCCTCGGAAGTTATCACAGGCCGTCTGGTTTTGCTGCTCCGAGATTCCCTCCAGGGAGCCTTGAGTCCTGCGGATGGAAAGGTGGGGCACAGGGGTAAAGAAACACACAGAGAGCAAACACATATACAATGGGTTTGACAGATCCGTCTTTAATTTTGTCGTTTTCTAGTGCTCATAACGGGGTTCCTTTGAAGAAGAAAAAAAAGAGCTCTGGAAGAAATGTGCCCAAGGAGCTTTGCAGTAGGACTACTGACACCCATTCCAAGAAAAGATAAAAAAAAGAGTCTTTTAATTTGGATTCTGAGATGCAGTGTTCTGTGGATTTATGTCTGTTAATACAAGGACCACTCTACTCTCATCTCTTAAGAAACCTGAGTAAAAATTTTTTGCCTAGCCCTAGCTGGGTGGTTCAGTTAGTTAGAGCATCATTCCTGTGCACCAAGAGGTTGTGGGTTCAAGTCCTGGTCGGGGCATGTAACCGGAGGCAACCAATCGATGTCTCTCACACTGATGTCTCTCTCCCTCTCTCTATCAACCTTCCTCTGTCAAAAATCAATGATCATATCCCTGGGTGAGGATTAAAAAAATTCTTTGCCCAACATACTAGTTAGTCTCTTATGTATAAATGACAACCATTATATTCATTGGCAAAAAATTAGAAGCAATTTCTCTTATAAAATCAATCTTGCTAGTAGACCCTGGCAAGTGGGGATTACCATTCCCATTTTCAGGTGTGGGGAATGGAAGTGCCGAGAACCTAGTTTCAGAGGGACTTGCTGTCACTCAGAGAGACTGAGGGAGGCGAGACGCACAGCTGCCACTGCTGACCGCTGCTGCAGTCTGGCAGGAGACACTTGGAAGTGCAGGTGCAGTAAGTATAGGAGACAGAACTTGGGACTTGCCTCCTCTGGGACTTCGGGGAGCAAATGAGACCAAGGTTGGCTGAAACCAGATTCAAAGCAGGCAGCTGTTGGCTGAGCTGCTGATATAAAGAGCATCAGTAGTTTCAGGTCTTGTAAGAGCGTACTTCCAGGACCCACCTTCCAAATAATCGTGGTTGGAGGCTCCTGGAAGGGGTAAAGGTTTTGACCTTGGATTTGCTTCTCACTTCCTGAGTGATACTGTGCAAGCAACACACTCCTGGAGACTCCCCCTCGTCAGTGTAAAATGGGAATTTTTCTCCCATGTATTTTACGGGGGTGAGGTGGAGCTGAGAGAGAAAAGCAAGGAAGTACTTACTAGGAACATCATCTAGGGAGGGACTGGGCTCTTGTACCACAGATAAGTCAAATTGATATAGTAGATTATATCCTGCATCTCAGAATTTAAAAAAAAGAAAAAGAACTTGCTGGAACAATCGGTATAATCTCTTGGGAAATAAGCAGGTTAAACCCATTAAAGCAGGCACTGCCTCAGTGACAAATAAACTGTCACCATCAACTTACTTTTATGAGATCTGACTACAAATTGGTCCAAGTGGCATCCCAGGGGTTGTAAGTCTAAGACATCCGCACATCACTGCAGCAAGGTCGGGACAGAGAGCGTGACCACTGGCGATCGCTCGTGCTTGAAAGACACACACTGATACCCCATTTGCCGAATCACTGATCGCCTCAAGGATGCAGGCCGAGGAGTCTGCCTCCAAAACTGAGGATTCAGAAAGCTATGGCTTCTTGGTCTGTTTGCTTCCCGGCCACAGCGTTGTGTTGATAGGATTTGGAACACTGCTCTGTTTGAAGGCTACAAAGCATTATCCATCGAATGAAGCCAAAATCAGGTACAACAAATTCAATGTCCCTAGACTATGATTGTTTGCTCGCAAGGAAAGCTGCCTTTATCGGAGTGTCCAGGCCACCAAACAGAAAAGCCTTTTCATCCTTAGTTGAAACTCCCTACAGAAGCCCCACCAACTTCTTCACCTCCTGGCACACGGGATATGCTAATTCCTTGGCTTTTGCTGACCCAACTTGTAAAACCTTCTCTACGTGGTCCTTGTCCAACTTCAGTTTTTCAAGTTCGCTCTTAATTGGAGCAAATTTCTCAATCACAGCATCTGCCACCAACAGCTTGTAGCGAGCCGTGTCGATGCCGGCGCTCTGGCGGACCACTTCCTCCACGGGGAGCCCGCTCACTGCAGAGTGGATGGCCACCAAGTTAGACACGCCCGGCCGGCCGTCTGGGTCGTAGGTGACCTCCGAGGTGAAGTCCGTCATGGCCTTGCGGAATTTCTGCACTATCTCCTCTGGGCTGTCTGTTATTCTGACGGTGGCCAGTTTGTCTGGGTCTGATTTCGACATTTTGGCAGAAGGGTCTCGGAGGGATTTAACCTTCTTCATTGATGCTTAGGTGAAAACACCAACATATACATCCCCAAAACAAAACAAAAAAATGACAACATAAAAAAAAAGTACTGGGAATGTCAGCGTTTAGATCTTTAAAAAAACAATACCAAATGACTTTATTATTTTTGTCTGATGATATAAAAATGAAATTCTCATTGTGAAAAATTCAAGCAATTTATACAAGCGAGAAAGTAAATGTCATCTGAAATATGTAGTACTAATGTTACCATTTTTCTTGATATTTTTATGCATTGTGAATGCACATGTACACATAAAAATGTATAATCTTATACAAATAAACTATATCAATCACACTGTTTTTACCGTGCACACCTTGAAAAAAAGGACTATTTCTTTCCTCTCCCTCTCTTTTCCTCTCTGTGCTTGCCTACTAGCTAATCACCCCCTACCCACGACCATTGCCCTTGCTGTCCCCAGACCAAATTTAATGATCTGTGTCAGTCCTTCCAAGGATTGACAGAGGGTACACACTTAGACAACGCTCACCCAGGATTACCTAAGTGTGTGCCAACACACGCACACTAGAGAAGCTTGTTTATTGCTCTGATAGAATCAAGATGTTAAGCTGTGCTTCATAAACCAGTGGTAGTAATAACTGCCTCTTTTATGGCTAATATAGAAGCATATAAAGTTGAAATAGGTAAAATAATAATAGGCCAAAACACTGAAATGTTACTTATTGCTAAAAGAAGGTTGATTTTGGTGCATGGGGTGCCCTGAATTCATCTGTGGCAACTGTTGAAATAACTTTGAAATTTATATCTGCCTTATGTTTCTGAATTGGTACTGGGAACATGTTCTATTCCTTTAAAATGCTATCAGCTTAATAAAGATGGACAGAGCTGAGGCTCAGTGATTCTGGCCCTGCCACAAGTTTACACAGCTACAAAAACGTCGGTAGAGATTTATAGCTTCTTTCCTCAAGAAGACTCCAAACTAGCACAGCCTGGCCAGCCGCAGCTGCAGTCTCAGGTTCGGTGGACTTAACACTCTACCTCGGTTGTGCATTTAAGAGGGCAGAGTGTGAGGATCCCCAACGCCTTCTGGTTTTATCTGGTTATGATCCAGCAGTCCGCAATGACATGGCTTTTGTCTCATTGTGGACAGGGAAGCAAGGTGAACTGGTTCTGGAATCAGAAGAACTGAATGCAGGGCCCAGCTTTGCTGCTAACTACATACAGGACTTGAACCCACAGCCCTGCCAAGCCTTAGCTTCCTCATCCATCAAATAGGGACAGGCACCTGTTCTACCAAATGATTGATACTTTATATACATATAAAACTTACACTTTTATATATAAGTACACATTTTACATGTAAATATGTAAATATTTATATATGGTAAGTCATAGAATATACTTGAAAATGATTATTTTTAGTTTTTAGTCTCTCCCATACTTGTCAAGCTTCTTTGATTATTTTATTCAGTTATCCACTGAGGTCTACTAGTCCTACATGGCAGAAAAAGATGGGAATCGTTATAAATCCTGAAGCCTGTCCATGAGAAAGCCAAGTGGAGTCCCAAGAAAGTTCCAAGTTTTGGCCCATTATCCAATCCTTTCTTCAAAACATGCCCCGCTTACTAGACTTAACCAAGGTGATCACTCTGTAAGTAGTATTATACATGTCCAATCACTATGTTGTATACCTGGAACTAATAAAATATAGCATGTCAACTATAACTAAAGAAGGTTTTTAAATACTAAAGGATTTTTTAAAAAGCTCCAATTTATCAATCGCATGTTTGTTACTCACTTAGAATGGACTTGGGCTCTGGGAAGAACTCCCCATACTTCTTGTTAAACCCTCGAGCGAGGTCCTGAACTAGCTCCATGTGCTGCACTTGATCCTCCCCGACAGGAACGTGTGTGGACCTTTAATAAAAGACAGACAGAAAACTCCGCAAGGCTCCTGCTTAGACGGAAACGATATTGCAAGCAGCTGCATTTCCTGTGCCTGCTTCACTGGTGGTGTTCGGCAAACGCTCTCCCGCTACAGAGGGGCTGCGGAGACCCACGTCTTTATCTGTGTGTCAGACAAATGCCAGAGACGTTTGTCTAGTCCGGTTCTCTTTCCTCCACAGCAGAAGAATACAGCCATCAACACCAGAGTGACAGGATCTCGCTGGGAGGGAGGAATGGTATCTTAAACAGCACAGGCTCGAAGCATAATTGTATTCTAAAACCGCTCCTCCTTCCCTCGCCCACTCAGCACATATTATCCTGGCTTTGACCAGATGCTTTGTACTTCAGAGCTGGTGCTCACACTTGAAAGACACTCCACCCAACTCCTCAAATCAAACATGGCAGACAGCTCTTCAGGCGAGAGTTTTCCTCCCTGTCACACAGGGTGTAACTCAAGATCTTTTTGAATTATGCCATCAGTCCTGGCCGGGTAGTTCAGTTGGTGGGAGTGTCATCCCAATCTGCCAACATCGCGGGTTCAATCCCTGGTCACAGCACATACAAGAATCAACTGATGAATACACAAATAAGTAGAAAAACAAATCAATGTCTTTCTCTCTCCAAAATAAATTTTTAAAAAGGAAATATGCTCTTTTGTTTTCAAGTACACTGCAATCGCAGGACAATTAATATGCTGTAGGGAACTTAAAATAAATGAACAAAATCTACAATGTAGAGGGATCTCAAAAACAGTGTCGAATGAAAAAAAGCAAGTTGCAGAAGATAGTAATGTACATATTAAAGTGCATGTGAAAATTCTATACATTGTTTGCCAATGCATATCTAAGTTAAAGAACATACTGGGGGGTTTCCCACAAATCCACGATCACAGCTGCCTCCAGAGAAGGAAGGGAAGGAATGAGCCTGAGGGAAGGAACAAAGGAGACTTGAATTATATCTGTAACATTTTCTGTTATTATACAATGAAGATGTGACACGAAAATTATCAGAATACAGGGACTTCATTTATAATTATTTTAATCCTATATGTAAAGCTTGCAATGTTGACTCATGGTGAGTTATGTCAAATAAGGGAAGAATTAACCATTATGCAGAAGTCTTAATATAGAGGAAAACTCTATACTGAAAGGAGATGGGTGATTTTTATTTATCGATTTTAGAAAAAGAGAGAGGAAGGGTTGGGGTGGGAGAGAGAAACATTGATTTGTTGTTGCACTTATTTATGCATTCATTGGTTGATTCTTGTATGTGCCCTGACTGGGGATCAAACCCGCAACCTTGACATATCAGGACAAAGCTCCAACCAATTGAGCTACAGGGCCAGGATAAAATTTTAACTCTTTAATGCTGGCTGGGGAGTTTACATTTGATAATACAGTTAATTAAGTGCTGCAGTTTCTTGACCAAGGAAGTTTGACATCCCCCCCTGTGAAAGCAGCACCCTTAAAGTGAACTTGAGTATTTAAATAATTATAAATTTTAAGAAAAAAACAGCCACAGCAAAGAAAAGTTGCTGGAAAACTATGGTGCTTTGTTACAGAGAGGAGAACCTCCTCACCCAGGGGTTAATTAATGATTCTTGAAAACCTGGCAAAGATCTTTGATTTTCCTGGTGAATTGCTGTCCACAGGCTGCTGGTCCACCGGACACATCTGTCTAGAGCACGAGACAGTGAAGGCTCTTCTGACAGGCATGAAGACCCGCTACTTTAAGACCAGAAAATACTTGAGAACATTTTGAAAATTTTTGAAATATCCCTCATAATTTTAATCGTTTTTATTTTTGCAAATTACTTTCCAGTCCTTGTTATTGTCTCTATATAAGAAATGCATACTTTTATATAGCTGCAGTTTTAATATGCATACCACATTTTATGTTACCATAAAAGGCATTTCCTATGTTTCTATGTGGTGTTCGTTAAGAGAATTTTACTAGAAGCACAAGACTGTTCCTGAACTATAGTTACAGAATGATGAGGAACTTGCATTATTTTGTGCACAGGTTTTTAAAAAAATATTTATATGAGGGAAATTTTGATTAGAGTGAACAAAAAATGATCTTTTACAATAACTGAAAATTGTCTGGAGACAAATGTGGTGAATGAATGTTCCATACTTTCTGGTCAGAAACAAAGCATGACTGTCAATTAATGAAACTAATATTTGTTTGATAAAATAATTCTGAATATATATATTTCCAAAAGAACTGATGAATGTTTTGAGTATCAGAATAAGGAATAGGTTTCAAAGCAACTCTCTAACACTTCTTTTGCATGAAAGTCAAATAGAATTCATTTTATTTATTTTATTTCAGTTTTTAAAGATTTTATTTATTTATTTTAGACAGAGGGGAAGGGAGGGGAAGGGTTGAGAAGGGAGGGGAGTGCAAGAGGGAAAAAAATATGAATGCATGGTTGCCTCTCGAGCACCCCCTACTGGGGACCTGGCCTGTAACCCAGGCATGTGCCCTGACTGGGAATTGAACTGGCGACCCTCTGACTCACAGGCTGGTGCTCAATCCTCTGAGCCGCAACAGCCAGGGTTCATTAAAAAAAAAAAAAATCCTGAACATTACCTGTGTTTTATTTAGTATAGTTCCTCATATACTCATGCAGATTCCGTGTGTGCATGTGTGCGTGTGCTCATGTGCATGCGTGCGTGCACGCATGTGTGAGATGCATTAGAGCACTCACAATAACAAGCTTTTGGTCAGGCTTGCACCAAATCCTGACTCTGCCACTCTTGTCTCATTTAACTCTGAGTAAATCACAGGGTTTCTACATAGGCAACTTTTTTACTGTGAATTGGGAGTAATAACATTTACCCATACTATTGGTGTGGAGATTAAATGAGACAATGTATGTTAAGCGCTTAGCATAGTGCCTGAAATCTGGCAAGCTTTCAAATAGTGGCAGCTATGTAGAGAACAGAATTCTAACAAGGACTACATGCATTGCATTTCAGAATGGGGCTCAAGACACACTCGCTATGGAACTAGACATGTGGTCGTTACCTGACTCTGCCTCCAACCTCCCTCCACCATGGCCAGAAATAGGGGCAGTTTGTGAGTGGGGGGAAAGCCCAGGTCATTATGCATATTTAGCAAAGTGGATAATCAAGACTGGATGGAATATTTATTTATATGTAAACTTCCACATTTCTTGACATTTCTAAAAACATAGCGTGGCCCTCCAGTTTTCTTCCATCATTGGAGAGCTTATCAATTTTCCAGTGAGGGTCTACATGTCCTTTCCTTTCTGATTTCTAGGGCTCTGTCTCTAGTTCTGCTATCTCTCTGCAGGCTTAGGTCTGCAGCTCTGCCTTCCTACTAGACACTGGCATTACATGGCCCACCCTCACTCCCAAACTCAACAACGATGAATCAACGTTCCAGGTTTGAAACCGTATCAGCGCTGTGGTCCAGGATAATCTGTCTGAACTTTTTAACCTGGAATACCCATGAGCACAGAGGAAATATAAACAAGTGAAAACTAGCATCAAGATTTAAAACTAAACACAGAATTTGAGAAGACTTTTCGTTAACAGTGAGGATTGATAAAACAGAACTAGACTGAGCAACTGTTTGAGCTTCTTGCAGCACATAGTCGGAGCAAATGCCCCCAATGCCAGAAACCTGCCCCAGCTGGAGATGAGGGCAGCCATCCCTCCACTGTAGCTAGATTGCTACTGACCCTTTTCTTGTCATCAGCCTGATTCTTTCTTTCTACATTCAGTCATGAAAACAGCTTTCAGAAAGCAACTGTACAAGCAGTGGAGCGAGCAGGAACGGGTCACCGCGTATTGCATCCTTACAAGAATGAGGATGTAAGCTCCATGACAGCAGGAACTTGCTCGTCTTACCCACCACTGTAGCCCAGGACATAGAGTATTCTCTGGCCAGGCACAGGCAGCACTCAAGGAGAATTTGTTGAATGAATGAAATAAAAAGAAAAGTGCTGAAGGCATGCAGCAGGAGAAAACTATCTCAGGCCGGCAATGCTAACTTAGTAAAGGGACGCAAGCCACTGGATTGGCAGCGGAGCACACTGTTCTGCCCTCCTAGGGAATTACGAAAGAGAATCCAGACAGCATGCAAGTAGACAGAAGGTGGACACATGGGCCTGTCGTAGAGTTTATCCACTGGCAGACACTATTTGAATATAGTTTCCTTGTTCCAGCGTGGATTTTAAAAACCCAACACACAAAAATCAGTCAAACAAAATAGTATAGGCCCAATAGGGGGCCTATGAAAAAACATGTGGAACCAGGGAAAGGCAACCTGAGACCCTGAGGAAGATCCGACATTTAAAAATGAACTTCTAGAAGAAACAGATAGTTTTGATTTTGAAAGAAAACTGCTTGGTAACCTCAGTAGGATTAAAAAAGACATGGTTGTTTTAAGACAAAAGCAAGAAGTCACAAAAGGAGAAAAGCATCGGTGGTGACAAACAACAATAACATGGAGAGAAAGTGAAATGATGACATAAAGGAGAGCAAACAGAAGAGAAGAGTCAGGAGCACTAAGGAACAGGACCCTAAGGACAGGTCACGTCAGTGACCTGGGTGAGCAACTCAAAGTTCCGCCAGAACTCACAGCAAGAGGAAAAAGAAACGTGACCAGCAGCTGGCAGGTTGGAGGCCTGACCTCTGACCTAAGATGATGGTCCTCCAGAGGAAGGGACAAGGGCCACTGGAATAGAAGCCATCACCTTAAAATGGCAGGACACTTGACTGGTTGGAAAACAAGCAAGCAAGCAAAGCTCGGCATGCACATTGACCGGGTTTGGGAAAAACACTAGAGACTCACACTGAAACACAACCCAGAGACAAAATCTGAATTACGAAGTCCAAGAAAAAAAAATCCCACATGCCACAGACAGAAAATAAAAACAAAAATAAGAAAAATCAGCTTAATAACACAACAATGGAACAATGTTTACAGGGTTGAGAGTAAAAGATATTAAAAACCCAGTCAAGCTGTCTTTTATTGTGAACTATAGTAATAATTATGATGACGATAATAAAGTAGTTGATAGGTATTGAATACCTCTTACATGCTGTATACTTTACTAAGCATTTTTAATGTATTATTATATGTTAAAGGTTTTGTTTATTTATTTTTAGAGAGATGGGAAGGGAAGGAGAAAGAGAGGGAGAGAAACACTGACCAGTTGCCTCTCACATGCCCCTAAATAGAAAAACGGCCCACAACCCAGGCATGTGACCTGTCTGGGAACTGAACCAGTGACCTTTCGATCTGCAGGCTGGTGGCCAGTTCACGGACCCACAGAAGCCAGGGCTTAATGTATTATTATTGTACTTAACCCCATTTTACAGATGTTGCAAGTTAAACAGAAAGGAATTCTCAGGCATGTAAAGGACTGGAAAAAAACCTAAATGAAACCTAAAGACTCAAGAACTCAGAAGAGGAGATGCTAAGGTATGAAGACGGGCTATAAACATGAAAACATAAAGCCTAAATTGTGGTTACAATTTGCAGTAGGAAATGCAATCTAAAATCAATACGTTTATAACAATCTTCGTTGAAAATCCCAGGTTAGTTAACAAGATCGAGAGGAAGTGAGTACAGACTGAAGCTCTCAAAGTGTGATTAACAACCCATCTATCTGGTCACGATACCACTTTTTACTTGGAACAGTTAAAGAAAAGACTCAAAGAATAACTTCTGAAAAGAGAGAAACTAATATACAAGTGGACAATAGCCAGACAATAAATAACAGAAAAACTATGACCCAAAACCTTTGGAGTGCCCAGACCAGGAAGCCAGATCACAGCCTCTGCAGCGACTGCCCCAGAATGGGTAGCTCAGTGACTGCCGGCGTCCACATTCTTTGTCTTCGCTTTGTCCAACTCAGGACCCACCAGAGGAAGTCAAACCGCTCCCCAAACGAACCGTGTAAGATGCCCGTTTCTACTTAGCCAGCCTCCAGCTTCCCCACGGCAACAACCTCAGAGCAGAAAGCACACCTGAAACCTTCCTTTCCCTGTGAAGACTCCCCTCCTGCCTTTGAGCCTCTAAGAGACAGGAGCCATGGCGGCTGCCTCCCTGGCTGCGGCCAGCTGTGCGTGACCTGTCTCTGTGTGCGCTCATGTCTAGTTCAGAGATGACCATCACTAGGACGAGAAACAGAACTACACCTTCCGAATCCCTGGGGTATTTGAAAGGTAAAGAAAACAGTCTACATAGCAAAATACAGAAAACAAGGAATCATTGAAAAACAGAAAACACTTAAGTGATATGGAAAAAGATAAGACAAAAAAACAGGATGCAAGTTGTTTTGGAAAATACACACGGCATGAATTCACATAAAGGAGAAGCCACAGTGGCTGGAGTGGGGACTGGGGTCCGGCCTTTCAGAGGCCAGATGCCTGTTCTCCAGTTGGGCATTCTTGGGAAGCTTATTTAACCTCCTGTGGTCTTTTTTTCATTCTTAAAACTGACTAATAATAGTTCCTACTCATGGAGTTCTTTCAGGGGAAAAATAACGCATGCAAAGCGCAATCTAGTGCCCGGCATGTAGCTGGCACATGAAAAATGTTTGCTTAAGAAACTGGTTTGAAGGAAATGCACCAATATGTTAATAAATACAGATATAGGAGCAGCGACTTTTAATTTTTCTTATTTCATATGGAAAAAAATGTTTTCACAACATTAGAACACTGAAATGAACCTGTGAGAGACTTGACTCTCCCACTACTAGACCCTAAAAAGACAGAAAGTGAAATCACGTATCCTGGATAGTTTATAACTGCAATGTAGGGAGCAGGGAGCTGGATTTGTTGAGCATGCTGCTCTTCTATCTGCGAGAATGTTCCTCCCTTAACGCCTTCAAGCCGGCTCCATTATTTCATGTCTAAGCTCAAACAGCACCTACTCAGCAAAGCCTTCCCTAACTACACTCTGATTCAACGTTGGGTTCCCTCTCTTACTGTTTTTCAAGCTATCCTACTTATTGTCTTTAAGTATTAATCCCAATCCAATTATTTTATTTCATTTGTTTGTTTATTGAATAGCATGCTGTTTTCTCTCTGGGTGTAAAATAAGCTCTCTGAGAGCTTGTCTGTCTTACTTTTCAGTGTATTTCCAGCACCTAGTAAAGTTGCCTGGTGTGTAGGAGGGGCTTAATAAATATTCATCCAACAAAGGGATGATTTTAAGAGGAAGCCACGATCATCTATACGAAGTGACTTTAGTTTCATACCAAGATAACAATGATAATAAAATCAGCTCATGATCAATGCAGAGCCTGAAAGCACGGACTCAGGAGTCAGTCTTGCTGAATTTAAATCACAGCTCCACCAGCTCCGAGGCGAGTTATCATAGCCGGCTTTCTTACCTTCTCTGAATCTCCGTTTCCACTGCAAAACGGAGATCAAAATGGAGATCATAACGGTGCCAACTTATGGACTGGTTTCAAGGATTAAATGAGATGACCAAGCATGGTACTTGACAGTAAGAGCTCAATGAACACTAGTGATTGATATGACATATATTCATCAATATCTGAAAGGATGAAGGATAAAATTGTAAGAGAAATTTTGATACTATTAGAGACCTTCGTGTGAGGAACATTGTGACTTTTTCCAAGCCACAATCACTTTCCTTTTAATAGCCAACATACCACAGACATAAATACGGACTCATAACCCCAGAGACAGGCACAGACCTGGGCAGCCATCCTGATAACGTGTGGGTACGAAACACATTTGAAACTGACAGCTCACATATCTGATTAGGTAATTCCAAAGTATAAATGGCATGCTATAGAAAGTGTGAGAATTCTCTTAACTGCTGGAAGACAGGGACAGCACAATGAATCGGAAAGGTAAAATGCAGGGATGCTGACAATGGACCAGGAAGTAGTTTCCCTCCTTCCAAGGTCCGTAAGTGAATTTAGGAAATTGTACAAAATGATATGTAGGCCTTTGTCTGGTGCTCTCCTCCTCACAGCCTGGAACACCCGGTCCCTGGCCCGGTGAGTGCTAAAAACCACACTGTTCCTTTTTACGATTCCTTCGGTGCCTGTAACCCTGCATATGCTGGTCTTTGAGGTGTACATACACCCCCCTACACACCTTTTTACGTTTCTCTTCTTTCGCTGGACTCCCCTACTCCTGTCTTGAAATTAGTGACGCTGACATGCAGGGGTCACCGTGACTCTCCCAAACCAAATTAGCCAACAGGGCAGGTTAAAAAGCAATTACGGTAGCCCATAGGAAATCACAATGGACTGCAACTAACACAGAAAAAACAATTACCATAATCAATACACTTTAAGCACATCAAAATGAATATTTCCACATGTCAAAATGGTTCCAGATTTACAAAGCAACCAAACTAAACAGAAAACACATTTAGTTTTCATAATGACTCTGCATGCGTCTTTGCCTTCTGTCGGATCCTCGCCTCTTTTCTTACCATTCTGTGAAGTTTTGCTTTCTTTTTTTTTAGAGATTTTAAAAATTTTAATTTTTTTCACCTGGTCCTATGGCTCTGCTTGGCTTCTTCATCTGATTTTAGTTTGTTTGTTTCTAGTCTTTCCTCCCTCTGCTCCTGCTGCTCCTCTCACCTCCTGTAATTTATCTTGGCCCTCACTTCTCATCCATTGAGTTTGCACTTTACATTAATGCAGCCTGTCTTTGATTCTGCTCACTTATGGGGCCTACACTCTTCACATTTGCAACTTCTCTCCTCGTAGTCTTCCTTTCACTTCAAATAATTTAGTGCCGCTCCTTTAAAATTTATGCTCGCCGTAACGATATCCATATTAATGTCTTCTCTTTTTCCCCATATTCTTCTTCTTTTTTTTTTTTTTACTTACCCTGAATGTGCTTTCTTAGACACAACATAAAACAAAAGTCTTTCATAATTTTGATTGTTATAGCTTCTGTCACGTAATAATGCGTCTGATCTTCTCTGGTGACTAAACCATTTTTCTTTTGCTGAGTTCCTCGTAGCGTTTACGTGCACTTGGGATCCACCCCAACCCTTTGGCAGAATTAGTGTCCAGATGAATAATCATTGCCTACATGTATCTGCTGGCAGAGATTTGTTCTCTTGGTTCCCCCCCACCCCCCACTTCTTTGGCTGTGAGCTTTCCGTGCTGCGGCCTTTAACCAGCCCGGTTGGGACAGGCATTTGGTGCCGTTTTTCCTCTCGTAAAGGATTCATTCGCCATCACTGGTTGCTTGCCAAATACGCTGTGATGACTCCCGGTGTAGCAATCACTTACTGAAGACCTACGATGTGCAAAGCCGGGTGCCGGGAACTGGCAGAGACAGACTGAAGGCATATCCGTCTGGGGAGTTAAGGCTTCCAGGAGGAGAGAGAACACACAATGAAGCCACACACCCTTCTGGCCAGTCGCCTTGCGGTGTCCCTACCTCAGTGAGCCGCAACACCATCAGTCCAGGAGCCGAGCTGAGTCAGAAACGCGGGGTTGTCCTGGATGCCTCTCCCCACATGCGTCCGCTCCGTTAGGAGGCCTATGCACTTCACCTCCTAACATCTCCTATGCTTGCCTGCTCTCTTCATCTTTACTGTCACCCTCCGGGTCCAAACAGACTGGAAAAGAGCCTCTCAGCGGACTGCCCCAGCTGCTTTCGTCCCCCAGTTTAGTTTTCCTATTTTAATCAGTTCTCTTTTAAAAGTATACATTGCATCAGTTCACTCTGTCCTTAAAATGCACAGATAGCTCCCTGTTGCTTGTAGGAGTGTCCTGGATGGTCTGTTGACATCTCAGGGCCCTTCTCTCCCTGAAAGCTATTCCTCAGAGTGCCTTCCAGGGCATTCCCGCTCTGTGCTGGTGCCTGCCTGAGAGCTGGGAAGTGAGACGGAGAAGAGACCATTGCTTCGGCAGTGGCGGGGGAGCACAAGGACGTCAGGAGACCACTGAAAGGAGGTCTGGCCGGCAGCTTCCAGGATCTCATGAAGATATGGGGCAGACTGACCTCACAGACAAAGGACCTGGAAGTCAGTCTCCAAAGCGGTTTGCGGAAGGGATTATCTCAGTTGTCCTCAATGGCAGCATCTGATCCTCAGACCTTCTACTGACTCAGCCCTTCTGTGGAATCACCAAGCAGGATGTCTCCAACCAAAAGCACTCGCTCTGCTTTGCTTTTGTCAGCTTTTCGCTCTGCACATTCACGGAGCCTTGAAGCCTCTGTTTCCTCCTTTTCCTTTGTCACCTCGGCTTTTGCTTTCACTATCTTCTCATCCTCTTCCCACACTTCTCTGTTCAAATTCTTGAGAAAGAAAGGCAGTGCCAGGCAATGACTCCCATCTCCATCCGAGTAGGTTGGCGGCACCTCTCTAAAACTTCCCTTCCTTATCTGCAACTCGGGAAAGCACCACCGAGCTGTGTGGCAGAGCTGGTGGTGAGAGTCTGCAGAGGTGACGTGTGTGCAGCAGCCAGCATGGCCAGGCCAGCAGCGCACACCACATGCTAGTTCCTTCCTCCCCTCTCCCTCAAGGCCATGCCCCCTGCCTGTTCCCGGAGGAGTGGCATTACAGGTGCGAAACAAGTATCGTTGTATGTTAATAAGAACAGTGTGTGTATGTGTGTGTATGGAGAGAGAGAGAAAGTGAGAGAAATATTTACTTAGTACATAGCCAGCTACTTGACATTAGATACTCAAAACAAACAAACAAAAAAACACATAGAGGCAAAATAAAAATTATAAACCCTTGCTATTTTTGAGCATTCTGCCTATCTTCAAATATCTGCTGCTTTATTATACTCTCAAACTTAAGATGGTCTCAGCTGTACGTTTCTGGATTCCTCGCCGAGCATGGTTACACAGTTCTGTCACACATTCATCTGAATGGCTCCCTTCCCATTCCTTCCAGACCACGCACCACTCATGCTCATGCTGGTTTTGACAAATGTAAACACTAAATATACTTGCCGTGCATGAATATTTTATGAAGAAAGAGGCCACACATATTATAGATTTGCTGGTGAGAGAAAATACAAATTTTCTTTCTCCTTCTTTCCTTCCTTCCTTCCTTCCTTCCTTCCTTCCTTCCTTGTGTTTTGTATCTATCTACATTTATAATGTAAATATTCACAGACATTCTGGCTATGACCTTTTTAAAAATCCAGCAATATCTGAACCAAAACTAAACAAAAACACCCCAAGTGCTTAAGGTCTGTTACACAGAAAACAATGGTACAGGCTAAAAATCAGACCTAGGTTTGAGTCCTGCCTCTGCTACTTATTATCAAGCAATTAGGAATTTCTAAACTTGGGGGGAAGCATAATGAAACAGATGAGAAATGAATGCTAGCAGAACAAATGCTGTAGTAAACCAGACCTGATTTTATAGTACTTGTCTGCACGCTTTGTAGTGGTCCAAACAACACACATGCCCAGGAAATGTGGGATTTGTGTGGGGTGGCAATGGCTCCCCTGGGAACAGTCTGATGGAAGATGGCCAGAAAAAAGAGCCCGAAAGAACAGTCTATGGGCTGAGCATGTGCAGCCAGCAGCAGCAGGTCCAGCCTGAGGCCAGGCAGGAGGGAAATGTGGGGATGTTGTTTGTCTTATGGAAAGGCGCATGCAGATGTCTGTTCCACGTGCATGATCTAATTCTAGCATTACAGGTAGGTAGGTCTCTGGGCTATGGAGTAGACAGTCATCTTGAATACAGACACTTAGCTTTATAGAAAAATACTTTTAAAGATTTTATTTATTTGTTTTTGGAAAGGGAATAAAGGTGGGAGAAAGAGAGGGAGAAGAACATCAATGTGTGGGTGCCTCTCATATGCCCCCTACTGGGGACCTGGTCTGCAAACCAGGCATGTGCTCTGACTGGGAATTGAACCAGCGACCCTTTGGTTAGCAGTTCGGTGCTCAATCCACTGAGCCACACCAGCCAGGGTGATAGAAAGATACTTTTATCTATTCGTTTTAACAAATTGTGTGTAAAACATCAGAGTCCTGATGGGAGTAAATAAGGATCTGCCACCATAATCTCCCTTTCAGAAAACAGGAGAAAGAAAGGCATCTTATGTCATTCTAAGTACATGTTTTAACCAGCATATTGATCAGTAAGAGTTAAAGAAGGAATATTTACAGCATGAAAATACTTTTGCCACTGGGAGTAGGCTGGGGATAACGGAGGTTGGAAAAGAATATTTCTCCTTGGAAGCATATTGACCAACGGTGTGAGGACCTGCACCACCAGGCAGTGTGAGAAAGACAGGACGCTGTCAGAAAGCTTAGTGGTTACCTGCCTCATCTGAAACAGTTACTGTTTTGTGTAAGAAAAGAAGATACTCACAACCTGAGCCATGGCTCAAAAAAGGGCCGAGCATAGGAAATACAGAGGGCCCGGCAGCAGGAAGGCCTGCGTGAGTGTGGTTGGTAGGGTAATAATATGGGTACAACAACTTATAGTTTTAATTTGAACATTTCACCTAAAATGTCATATGGTATGCTTGAGTGTGATATTGTTATGTCACAGAATTACATGCTTATGATTTTTTAATAAAGACTTTGTAATTAAAAAGGGTGCTATTTGTGCCAGACCCTGTATTTATACATTTAGAATACATAAAAATTTCTGTATTTAGCCCTGGATGGTGTGGCTCAGTGGACTGAGCACCAGCCTGTGAACCAAGGGGTCACTGGTGTGATTCCTGGTCGGGGCACATGCCTGGGTTGTGGGCCAGGCACCAACCCCCCCCAGTAGGGGGCAGGAGGTAGCCACATATTGATGTTTCTCTCCCTCTCTCCTTCCTTTCCCCTCTCTCTGGAAATAAATAAAATATTTCAATTTTTTTTCTGTATTTATATATGATATATTTAGCCCTGGCTGGGGTGGCTCAGTGGATTGAGCACCAGCCTGTGAACCAAAAGGTCGCCAGTTTGATTCCCAGTCAGGACACATGCTTGGGTTGTAGGCTGGGGCCCCAGTTGGGGGCGTGTGAGAGGCAACTCATCAGGTTTCTCTCCCTTCCTTTCCCTTTCTCTAAAAAAGTAAATAAATGAAACCTTTAAAAATAATATATTTATCGGTATATAAATATAATGTATAACATATAATATAGAAATCTATAATATATGACATATATATTTAGAATATATACAGATTTGGGGATCTTAAGGAGCTATTTTTGCCAGTTTCAGCCTTTTCAAATGTTGCTCTTACACTCTTAAAATGTTTCCATTGATAATAATACGCAAGGTGATTTCTATTTATATAAAATCTGTTTAATAACCCCCATGAACATTAACCCACTTTGTAGATGAGAAAAAGTGGAGTATTTTATCATTCCTCCAATTGTATTTTGGGCAATTGATGAAGGTAAATTCATCATCACTTCAGCGTGTATGACCTTGGGTGGTCCTGGCTGTTCACGTGATCTTGTCTCCTGACAAAGTTACTGGCTCCGTCAGGAAGGTCCACATGGGCCTCCAGAGCCCAGAACCAGGCTCCAGGCCCCAGCATTCCAGGGCTGACTCCACAGCTTTGGGAAAACGGTTTAACCCCATCTGCTCGCCGCATTTGTAAAGCCAGGGATTAAGGAAGAGGCCTGTTCAAGTCCTTTCCCACTCGAGGGCCCCGTTATCACAGAGGGCACCCCTTTCTGGTAAACTCCACTCTCTCACAGCCTTGAGCTCAGAGGACTTGCCCGTTACAGCTCCGGAACGGGTAAGGAAGTCAGCCGTGCTCGTGAGCCTCCACATCCTGGGGCTGAAAAAACCTCAGCCTGTGACTCTAGAAACAACTAGCCCTTGGAAATGAAATTAGTTGTAAGATTGTCACAGTCCAAAACATAATCATCATCAATCATAACCAAGTGGCAGCTCTCAGTCACAGCACTGCCTGGCCCATATTTCATTTTAATCCTTTAATAATCCTGTATGGGATAAGCATCATTCCTATTTTACAGATTAAAAATCAAGGCTCTTTATAGAACCTTTCTAAGTAAATGTGTTACTTTGCTAGGAAATATATGATCAGATCTTCCTCAGACTTTCACTTACTATTCCTGGGAAAATGTATTATAGACGCCCCAGAATAAATCAAAAGTCACTTATAATAAATATTAAATGCTACCAGGAGCCCAGCATTCAAGTTAATACAAGAAACAGACACATGACCCTTAAATATATATATATATGTTTTAATCAGAATTAAAAATAGCCTGCATGTAATATTCAACATTCCTTATCTGAAAGCTAAGCAGCTACTCTTCTGACTGTTTCCATGGAAACTGCACCATGGCCCTGGGGTCATGCCACAAGGCACATGGACTGTCATCTCCATGCCACCATCACACTTACACGCAGATTTAAAATTTGGCTCCTCTGTCAAGACTTCTAGTGCCCAACTGCTATACACAGGTATGGCTACAGTCGTGAAGCACAGATGCATCTCATAACTGCAGGGGAAGTTCTATTGATCGGCACTGCTTTAGAATCTGGAGAATTTGAGAAATCAACCCTTGAAACTCTCGAAGTTTAATTTTTACTGGGGAAGCCCATGCTGCAGAGTGGCTAAGAGCACAAATTCTATACCCAAACTTTCTAGCCTCAAATACTGGGTCCAAGCTACATGACTCTGAGCAAATTACTAATTACTCTGTGCCTTAGCCCCCTCATCTGTAAAATGGGCATGACAGATAACAATGCAACTTTTCAAAGGAGTTGTAAGCACTAAATGGGTTAATGGAAAGCACTTAGAACAGTCTTCAGCATGTGCGTGCTATTTAAGTGTTAGACCTTAATACTATTAGTTTCACACTGAAACGTACGTCCGGAATTTAGTATCTGTTACTGCAGAATAGATGCAAACCAATTCTTGTGGTCTTTTCTGTGTCCACCTTCCCCGTGAGCCCACTGTACTGGAGTGGGTTAAAATGCCCCCTTGTCGGCAGGAGGATGCGTGAGACCGGGTACACTCGGCTCCTTACTTGTACAGCAGGATGTCAGCCGCCTGCAGCACCGGGTACGTGAGCAGGCCCACGGTTCCATCGTGCTTCTGCCTGGCAGTCTTTGCCTGTGGGGTGAAAAAGAGGAGGGGACGATATCGACATGAACTTAGTTACACTGCTAAGGTAAGAAATCTTTACAGCAGGCAAAGGGTAATCTGAAGCCACCTGTAAAATCACTGCATCTCCGTCCCTTTCAGCAGCTCAAGCCATCTTCCGGCTGGCTCGTCTTCATGCTCCAGGCCTAGGCAGGAATGATGGGAGTCCACTCCACCACTGCCACTGCCTCTCATTCGTTTTATTAAGCTCAGGGCATGAGTGCTTTCAAGGTTCCAAATCGGATACATTCCCGATTTCACAGGTAAGGCCAGGGAATGTCATGAAATGAACTGTCTACAAATTAACATAACATCAAATGCCTGTTGTGTGTCTGGGGGAACATCCCAGTAAGTCTCATGCTATGCTGCTGACAAAACTGGAGTATTCCCTTAAAATCACATTTAAGAAAACACCAACCCACCCCCTAATCACGGCACTGAAAAAATAAAAAAGAAGAGAAATTTTAATCTACCAATCCTAACTATCTGCATTGATCTTTAGGTGCTAAAGTAAAGTGATTCCAGTGAACAGAGCATGTGGTAGAGAACAGAATATTTCCTTAACGGGGAAGCTGATGGAAACACCAGGGGTGACATTAGAAATAGTTAATACCTGGTGAGCAATGGGTGCCAACTGTGAACCACTAGTAAGTTCCACTGAATGTGAGCCCCGGTGATGCCAGCTCCCTGCTGCGGTT
This sequence comes from Tonatia bakeri, assembly GCA_004024845.1. Taxonomy (NCBI): domain Eukaryota; kingdom Metazoa; phylum Chordata; class Mammalia; order Chiroptera; family Phyllostomidae; genus Tonatia; species Tonatia bakeri. The sequence goes on from PVIA01001012.1 coordinate 40,924, forward strand.
AAACAGGGTGATGGGTTAATTTGGTTCTCTGAGTAGGGCTACTTATTAGCAAGGGATATTATGTGCAGCTCACTGGTAACTGCTTCCAAGGCCTACATATCTCGCTGCATGTACAATGACAAATAGATGTCTTGGTGTGCAGATAAATCCCATTTGTGCTGTAACACGAATCTCTTCTCAGGAGTCCTTTTATGACTGAATGAATCGAACGACTGAGTTTATGGACTTGGATGATCCCCAGCACCAGGCTCAAGGACACTCCGACTCGGGCTGCCCAGCAGCATGCAGACACACCCCTTGAGTCCCACGGGGTCTGAAAGGCAAAAGCTTCGCACTCAAACCATCTTAATGTCAGTGTTCCATAATTCACTTACAAACTTAAATTTCCTGGTTACTGCTTCAAGGGGTTTCTGGCTTACAGCAACTACGCTGCAGGCCATTCAAAGGCAATGTGAAAGTTCAAACCCAGCTCCCCCAGTTCACCTCCTTACAATGTCCATGATAAAGGCCGGTCCCCAATGATCGTTGGGTAGAGATAAAGAAAGTTGGATTTGGAAATGAGCAAATGGGAAAAGAACTCAATTTTTTAAAATTGCCACTGCATTAGATTTATAGCCTTTTTATATTAGAAGACTGGATCTCGAAATTACAAAGAGAAGGGGAAGATGTGGAGAGCACTAATATTTATCGAGTGCTTATTATCAACCCCAGATGGCGTGTATCTGTTATCTCATTAATCCTCCCAATAGCCCTGACCTTGGCAGCCCTGCCTCCACCTTCCTACTGCACTATCCCGCCCCTCACTGCCCCGATCAAAACCAAGCTGGTGCTCTTAGATCTGGAACCTTCCCTTTTTCTCTTTCATACTCTCTGATCACTTGTTTCACTGCCTTTTCTCAAATAGTCTAGAAGCCTCATGAAAGGGGCCGCATCCATCTGTCCTGGTGACGGCTGAACCTCTAGCACCTAGTGTGACAGGAGACTTGGAGAAGCATCGCAAGTATGTGTCAATGAAGAAATGACCACAGAAGGCAGTAATGTGCTCCAGGTTAAGGCTGACATTGAAAGTCCATGTTTTCCCCACAAATACGAAATTAAGGGCCCAGGGAAGGCTCCTCCAGAGTATCATCACAGCACTCACTAGTTAGCATTACCAGGAGGTCCGCAGACACTGTTTTCAAGGAGGAACATTTCCCATTAAATTAGGATTCAGGTCTTATAAAAAAGGATTTCAGTATTCAATTGAGTATTAGAGCACTCGGATAAACCGGGAGAGTCTTGCCTAAAGCTAAAGTGTGGTGGAGAACAGCACAGAATTCTGTTCTGAATTCTTGTCAGGTAATGATTCTGCAGCATCGTCAATGCCTCTTTTTCAAGCACTGTTTTTTAAGCTCTGTCCACGGCCCTCGGCAGCATCTGCAAGGCTGCCAAGCTGCCGAGCCAGCTTGCTGGAAAGAAGCTTGAAACTGAAATTAGCACTGACATAGTCAGGGCCTACCTACCCCTGGGTTATCCAGTTGCAAAAATAAATGGAAGTAAAGTACTGTGAATAACCAATTTATCTTTCTTAGTTGAACTTCTAAGAAAAAAGTCTAGCCTTAATTTTTCTGTGGGTTTGAACTGTTGCCTGGACTCAACTTGTTTAAATGTTGAATAAAATATGTTGTCTCTTCTGCCCACAATGAAAACATTCTTAGGCCTCACTGCCAGTTAATCCCAGGGCCGATAGGACAGCTTCAGAGTCCAGCAATCCAGATATAGTGATTGTTTGTTAACTATAATGTGGCAGCTTCAAAGCCATTACCAAGTCCATCCAGAGGTTATTCTGATTCAACCATACACAGATAAAATCAAGTAATAAGTCAGAGATTTTTACCCAGTTTTTCAGTTGGGAGGAATCTTAGGGAACTCTTTTAATTTCCATTTAATACAGTGAGGCATTGTATTAGTTTAAAGATAGCTCTTCTAGTTACCAGTCAGTTGCTGACCAGGAAAGTCAGTAACTCAAGATTCTCAGAGCCTACCACAAGAATAAACAGAGAGGGGAAAAACAGCTGTAATACAGACTTTGAACTTCTGCTTGTTAATTAGATGATAGCATTTACCTTCCACTGGTGTAAATGCTGTAATCGGGGTAGTCTGACCATGCAGGTAAGGATCCAACTTAACTGTGTGTGTTCAGCCACCTAAAGAAATAAAGCAGAACGTTAACAAGGGTGGTCAATGTTTTCCTGCATACGCAACAAAACTAAACAGCCTTAAACGGCTGAGAATACCCCAAATCAAGGTAATTTTAAAAAGGGCAGGTGACAGGGATGGATTCATAATGCACAGGATTTTAGGTGAAGAAGAAATCTTCAAAACTAACCAATTAGTTAGTTTTGCTGATCTAGTGTTTAAATCCTCTTCACAACATCCCTTTCAAGAGGCTGACCGCAGTTTCAAATCTTCAGTGAGAGGATTTCACTAAGTCCTATTCCCTCTTTAAAAAGCCAAGGTTATTATGAAACACAAACATACACTCAGGTTCAAATCCAGTTTAAATGACTTCTAACTATATGAAAATAGCTATAATACCTTACATGTAAATGGTAGAGAAAGGTATTGTACTTAAAGATTAATCCTTTAGACCTAAATAAAGAGAAATTTAGGAATCACTTTATCATCTCAAAGGGTGTTTTTACAGTTTCTAGTTGTTCCTCCTCTTCTTCCTCTTTTTTCCTCTTCCTTCTTCCTCCCCCCCCTTTTTAAAAAAGAACTCTAGTCAACAAAAAAATATAGCCTTTTCCCAATTTGCTTTTGTTTTAACCAAACTTAATCGAGTCACCAAACCTGGTTACAATCGGGCAGCTGCTGGGCCCAGGCCAGGTTCTCAGTGACGACCTGGAATCTGAGGCCTGTGTGTCTTGTTTCCGGACCCTGGGGATTTCGCAGCTTCATCCACTGTGGCTTTACTCGTGTCCATATGATTTCCTTCAAAAGCAGAGACTGTTGCCAACTCTGAAAAGTGGCCCCAAATGTGCTCTTTGTGGGTTTTGCAAAAGGAACGTAAAGGGATGGGGCTGAATCAGCCCAGGCCTATTTCACTAGCAAGGAATCGCCATCTGGCTTAAGCTAGTTTCTCATTTTTTCCCTCAAGTCATGGAGAGGGAAGAGTTGTTTTTCACGTGTTTGACAAGGAATCGCTTTTCAAGTTTTGCAAGCTGCTGGGCTGAATCTGTCATCTTTCTTCCAAGGGCCATTGGGCCTCACTGAGGGCAGCGACCCTGACAGCACTGTCCATGCAAACTGCCAAGTGCTGCCGTAAACAAACAGCCACCAGACCAGCACAGCGACACCGGCTGGAGGCAGGGGGACTCGAGTGGCTGCTAATCATCAGGCAGAACACACACCTATTAGAACTAATCACACAGGAGCTGGGTTTTGGCACGAGGAAGTAGGAGGGGATTTTTTGTTTCTTCTTTACTGAACTGGGCAGAGGAGTAACACAGAAAATAATAGTGGACAGGCGGAAAGAGACGAGATGATTCCCTTCCTTCGACACGGGCTCACGTGCGTAGCTTTGGCAATACGCAAACAGCTAGTATCAGGTCTCTGTGAGATCAAGTATTTTCCTCAGAGTAGCATTTTATATTTTATTTTGATAAATGGAATGAGACTTTAACATAATCTCCAGAGACCTTCCTGGTGTTTCCAAATAAGGGGGCATAAAATTAAGCCAAATTATTCTTAAGAGAGAAAAAAAAGTAGGTAGAAGGTCAAAGGCAATTTTCACAATTTATTATTGCTAATTATATTAGAAGAGTAGAACACTTCAGGCTTTGTTTTTTTTTTTTTTTTTTAATTTACTCATATTTCCAAGACAACGGTGTGGAAAGGTTCAGATTTGTATCCGGAGCAAAGTAAAAGTGGCATTTCAATGTAGTATGTTTTGAGTTGTGCTGTGAAACCATGAACAAAATGATAACATGACCTGTTTGAGCAACAGACAAGCAAAATCATGACACGACACGATGGCCATCCACAGACAAGTCAGCAGTGACTGAAGATTTCGGACCCCTGACGGCAACAGTGAGGACACGTGTGTTCATCAGTGACAGCAGCTCTGTCTCCTGTGTGTTGCTGTAAATCAAGAGTCTGACACATGGTAGCTGCTCAATAAATACTTTTCGAGTATATGGTCAATACCGAAGGCTGCAGAAAGAATGGTTAGGACCAAAAAGAATCTATTAGATTTAGCGACAGGCTTGCTGGTCATCCAGGCACACTCGGTCTCCAGGGAGTGATCGGAAGGGCGTTAAAGTACAGGGGGGTGGGCTGGACTGTGAGTGGGAAGCAGGAGATGAAGACAGATGTACAAGAAGTAAGGCTAAGAGCTCTTCACCCCTCCTCAAAGAAGTGGTGAAGAGCTCTCTCTTTGGAGTGAGGCTGCCTGAATTCTAATGCGAGTTCTCCCTCTATTAGCTGGGTGACCCTGCATAAGTGACTTAACCTCTCTGTGCCTCAGTTTCATCATTTATAAAATGAAGTTAACAACAGTATCCACCTGACAGTGCTTAGAACAGTATCTAGCACACAGTAACCACTCAATAAATAGTAGTTATTATTATGGATAATTTTCAGAAAGACGTTTAATTTTTAATTTTGAGATGACAGATTCATGTATAGTTGTAAATAATATAGAGAGACCCAGTATACCCTTCGCCTAATTTCCCCAATGGCGACATCTTGCATGAGCGTAATACACTATCACAACCAGGAAACTGAATCTGGTACAATCCATCCACCCTATTTAGATTTCATCAGTTTTCCATGCACTCACTGCGTGGGTATATTTAGTCCCATGCAATTTTATCACATATAAGACATTTCTTTTTTAAGAAAGGGTAGAGATGGCGGTAGCTAGTAGGAGGGGATAGGCCTACTTTACAAAACATCTTCCACTGAAATGGGAGGAGGGGAGTAAATACAGACGAGGTTCTATCTGGCGGGAGAGAAGCAGAGAGCAGAAGTTAGAGGACTTCACATGCAAGGGCTCTGTTGCCTCTGAACATAGAAGATGGGGTGATTAGAAACAAATGGGGTAAGAAATATACTCAACAGAATTGCTGGGTTTGATGGGGAAGAACAAAAGATCTTCTGGAACAGAGTTCTATGAGGCATGATGTTTTGTGGATGTTTTTGTGAATTAAAGAGGGCAATCATTTGTAATATATACTCTTGTGGAAACACTGGTATTCCTCAAGATAGACTAGTATTCTGCCTAAATAATAAGTCTTTAAAATTTTTGCAGAAAAAATTCAATCAGTTGGTTGCATCTTTAATTTTCTTTGGCCAGTAAGGATTTTTAATGGGATCCAAGAAGTCCTAAACACAAAGCAGAATATCTGGATAAATTAAACTCCATTAAAATGGACAACTCTTTATCTGACACCATCATTTAAAGTAGGGGTGTCAAACTCATTTTTACCAGGGGCCACATCAGCCTTGCGGTTGCCTTCGAAGGGCTGAATGTAATTTTAGGACTTTATAAACATAACTACTCCTTAACTAGGGCCCAGGGGCTTGGCACTGCCTCCAGGCAGAAACAAGGTGCCGGGCCAGAAAAACAAGGTGGAGGGCAGGATCAGGCCCGCGGGCCTTGTGTTTGCCACCTGTGATTTAAGAGAGAAAAGGAAAGTTACAGAGCAGGAGAAGATATTTGTAAACCTATAAGAATATATTGGTATGCAGGAAATGTGGAAACTCCTACAAATTCATAAGAAAATAGCAGACAAACCTATGAAAATTGGCCAAATGCATTAAATGCCAATTAAAATGGTATCACTGTGATACCACTACACACGCATCAGGATGATTAAGTGAAAAAGCTGAATCATACCAACTACGGCGAGGATATTGAGTAAACAGAACTTTCATACATTGCTGTGGGACGTAAACTGGTTGTACATCAACTTTAAACCTATGTCCACTAACGGTCAACATTCACATAACATATGACCAAGGTAGCCCATTCCTAGGTATATGTCTAACGGGAATGATCTCAAAAATACGTGTGCCAGAATATAATGTGACAGCCCCCAACTGTTAGCAGTCCAACTGCCCACCTGTGTAGAATGGACGAATAGTGGTAAATCCACGCAATGGAACTCTACAGCAATGAGGATGGGTGAACAGCTGCATTCAACAACACAAGCCAATCTCATAAAGGCAAGGCTGAATGAAAACAAAAGGGTATGCACTAAATAATTCAAATTATTTTAAATTCAGAAACATGTGATCGTGGCAGAGGGATAGTTGGAGGCTGTAAAGGGGCCTGAACAGCACTCTGGGCATGAGTTACATGGGTGTGTTCGGTGTGTGAAAACAGGTAAGAGGCAGTAAATCCAACTACGCCGGGCCTTGAATAAAATAAAATTAAAACCTTTTTGGTGTTTAAGGCAGGGCGATGGGAGTTCTGGAATAGTTGGGCAACCCCTAAGAATCTGCTCCTTCAGAAAAGCAAGAGAACACTAGCAAACACTGTCCAAGTCAACTTTTTCCAAACTGGAAATTAGTCCAAGGTGGCAATAACCTGAAGAGTATTTGTTTTAAGAAAAACATCCAAATCTCAGTAAAAACGGAGAGCTCTGTGGCATTTTTAACTCATCCTATTCCCATCAGCCTCCCCCCAGGTCTGTGGTAGCCATGGAAACCAGCAGCCTAGTTGTCACGGGATGGGGAAAATTGGGGTTGGAGTGCCTCAGAGAGGCCCATCTCCAGAGAACTGTCACTGTTTGGCCTGTCTGACAGCCCCATGGAAAAGCCCCATGTGCAGGGTTGCTGTCATTTGACCTGTCTTAGAGCTCATGCAGTTGGAAAAGCCTTGGACATTTTTCAGAAATAATCAGCAGCAAAGACTTAATACTGCAGCTGCCTGAGGTGCTGACACCAGCAGGGGAAAACACGAGGCTGGTCAAAAAACTTAAAGGGAAAGAAAAGCTGCAAAACGATATGTCTGCAGGGTGCTCGGAAAAGACCTGACACATTCCCAGGCAACTGGATGGCCACATGCCTGTGTTGGGCTGTGCACAGCACCAGGAAAGGCCTGTGCAGACCCCCATCTCTCACCTCAGGCTCACCTTGAGGTCCTGTGAAAGCTCCTTGGCCAAGGATCGAAAGTATAGATTGAGGCATTTGAAAATTTCTGTTCAGTCAGGACCTGGGCTCAAGCTAACCCAGCAGTGACTGTGGTGGCCAGGCATAGTACTGAAGACAGACACTACAGAATTGCTGCAGAAAAGCACCGAACAGACAGTAACTACCAAAATGAACCACAGGTGTGAGGGATTTCACTAGTGAATTCTAACAAACATTTAAAAAATTAATACCAATTATTCACAATCTCTTCCAGAAACTTAAAGAAGAGGGCACACTTCCCTGCTCACTCTAAGGGACCAGGATTACCTTGATACTAAAACAGGCAAGGACATCACAACAATAGAAAACTACAGACCAATGCCCCCTGTGAATACAGGTGCAAAAATCCTCACCAAAACACTAGCAAGTGAATCCAGCAGCATACATAAAAATTACACATCAGTGAGTAGGATTTATCCTGGAAACACATGCTTGGTTTAATATCCAAAAACAAATCAATGTAATATTACAATAATCTAGACAACATAGTACTGGTATAAGGATAGAATATATGAATATATATGTGTAGATCAATGGAATAGAATTTAAAGTCCAGAAATACATCTATATATCAATGGTCAATTGCTTTTCAACAAGGGTGCTGGGCCAATTCCAGTGGAGGAAAGAATAGTCTTTTCCACAAATAAGCTGGAATAACTGAATACCTACATGAAAAAGAATGACGTTGAACCCCTACCTCACACCATACATAAAGATTAAGTTAAAATGGATCACAGACTTAAATGTAATAGCCAAAACTATAAAATGTTTAGAAAAATCATAGCAGTAAATTTCTAAGTCCTTGGCTTAAGCAATGGTGTGTTAAATATGACACCATTGTGTGTTAAATAAAGAGCACAAGAAACAAAAGGAAAAAAATAGATAAACTGATCTTCATCAAACTCGAAAAATTTTGTGCTTCAAAAAACATTGTTAAGAAAGACAATTCATGAAATGGAAGAATATATTTGCAAATCACATATCTGATAAGGGGCTTGAATTCAGAATATATAAAGAACTCTAGTAAGTCAATCATAAAGAAACACATAATCTAGTTTAAAAAGCGGGCAAAGGATTAGAAAAAACATTTCTCCAAAGATATACAAATGGCCAATGGGCCCATGAAAAGATGCTCAACATCATTAGTCATTAGAAAAATGCAAGTCAAAACCACATGGAGATACTACTTCACACTCATTAGGACAGGTGAAATAATTTTTTTTTACAAGACAAAGAATAACAAGTTTGCAGAAGGAAACAGAACTTGGAATGCTCACACACTGTTGATGGAACTCCCATACCAAGTGGAACAGCCACTTTAAAAACAGTTTAACGATTCCTCAAAATGTTAAACATAGAGTTAGCCATGACCCAGCAGTTCCACTCCAGGTATGTGCCAAGATAACTGAAAATACATGTCCATACAAAACTCGACACATATTCATAGAAGCATTTTTCACAATAGCTTCATAATAGTGCAGATAACCCGAATGTCCCCTGACTGAGAGTAAACCGTGGTACATCCGTACAATGCGACGTTATTCAAGACTAAAAACAACTGGAGTGCTGACAGATATTACAACACGGATAAACTTTGAAGACATCATGCTAACTGAAAGAAGCCGATCATAGAAGAACGTACTATATGATTCCATTTGTAAGAAACTTTCAGGAAGGGCAAACCGAAACAGGGCAGAGCAGATCAGATGTTGCCAGGGAGAGGGGAGAAGGCCAATGGGAGCGAATGCCAATGGGCACAGCATTTCCTTCTGGAATGATGGAAACGTTCTAAAATTGATTGTGGTGGTGGATACACAACTCTGAATATACTAACGTTATTAAATGCACACTTTAAATGACTGAATTGTATGACATGTGAATTATATCTCAAAAAAAACTTTAAAAAACTGTGCAGATGGAGTTCAGCACGACCATTCTTTGAGGCATCATCCACCAATTATGCTGTGGCAGTAACAGCTAACATAGTTTGAGTAGTCCTCACTCTCCGACCTGCGACAAGATCTCTATCTTCCTCCACACGGGAGGAAAATCCTTTCAAAATGGCTACTGGAGAGAATGGGTTCTCACCCATGAAAAAAGCAAAGAAAGATGCCAGAGCTGCCAGTGTGTTTGACGAGACTCCCCTTCTGGCTAACACCCTTCCGGTCAGGGGTTCCGCTCTACCACGCCACTGTGGCCACTCGCCACTGTCGGCAATGGTGATGGTGTCAAGTCGTCACTGGCTTGAAATATTCAGCAGCATCTGGCACCAGTGATGGCTTCTTCCGCTGTGATTCATTTTCTCGTGTGGTTCCCAGACACTGCATTACTGTAGTTTTTCTCCCTATGTCAAGAGTTCCCCCTTTCGGTCTCTTTGTGTAATTCCCACCCTTTCCCCTGGCCTCTTAATATTGTAGGCACCCAGGGTTTAGTCCTTGTTTCTTTACTTCTATTCTTCCTGACACTCACTCCCTGCAATTTCATCTCATCTCGTGGCTTTACGTGCAATCTGTACAACTGATGACTTCTAAATTCACAACTCCAGCCAGACCTCCTTGCTGAGCTCCAGGCTCATCCATCCGACTCTCTGTCCAGCATCTTTCTGTGGCTGTCTAATGGCATCTCTGACTCAACGCTTGTCATCTCTGTTGGTGGCAACTCCAATCATCTCTGTTGGTGGCAACTCCCTCTTTGCAGTTACTTAGGCAAAACCCTCTTTTTCTCTTACACTCTGTATGTAATTCATCTGCCATCATGTTGCTTCTACATTCAAAATATCCTCAGAATCTGACCACTTTTTAGCACTTCTGCTGCTACCCTCTGGTCTAAGGCATCATCAAGTCTCATCGGCATTCCTGTAATAACTTCTGAACTAGTCTCCCTGCTTCCACTCTAGCTCCCGAGCCATCTATTCTTAACATAACAGCCAAAGTGGCCCCTTTAAAACATACGTCATGTCACTTCCCTGCTCAAAATCCTGCACTTCCCACTTCCTCAGAGTATAAGCCAACAGTCCTTACAATGGACGATGAGATGAGGCACGATGCCCCACTCAACCCCATCTTATCTGTGACTCAGATCCTCCTCCTCTTCCTCTTTGCTCCCCATTCTTGGGTTTCCTGAACACGCCAGGCATGCTCCCACCTTAGGGGCTTTGTTCTGGCCCTTTCCTCTGAGAGCAATCCTCTTCCCCGAGATATTCACCTGGCTCAGTCCCTCACCTTACATCTTTGCTCAAATATTATCCAAGGGATTTACCCAGACCACACTATTTAAATACTGATCTGTTTCCCTCAATACTGCTCCTCATCCCCCTTAATTTTTTTCTGTATAACCTATCACCTTCTAATATACTTTATGTTTGGCTTAGTTATTATGCTTATTATTTATTTTGTGTTACCCCAACAAAGTACCATGGTAGCAAAGATTTTTGTCTGTTTTCTTCATCGACATAACATGAATACCTAGCACAGTACCTAGGACACAGTAGTGCTCAATAAACATTTGTTAAATAAATGCATGAGTAAAATTAAAGGTTTAGTAATAGAAGAATGTCTAAATAAAATATAGCATATTTATATAATGGCATATGACACAACAAATAGAAGGAGTGAGCTAGATTTATATGTATAAATATAAGATCACAAACACATACTGCTGTCTGAAAAGAGGAAATTCCAAAAACGTACTACAATATGGCACCACTTATGTTATATATAACATATATATATGTTATTTATATATATATATAAATAAATTTTAAATCATGTTCCTTCTTCTATGTATCAAAACTCATACCAAACAATGAGTTCTGAATTGCAAAAGAAGATTTATTTTCCACACCTGTATGTAGTCTTTGCTCACAAATTAAGCAAAAACAAACACAAGCGCTACACTTATGTAATATATATTTTTAAAAAACACATAAATAACCATATTAATTGTTGTTCACAGAATTATACACAAAAACAAGTATGAAAAATTGGCTAGATTGATATACATCAAATCCAAGATTTTGGTTGCCTGGGGAGAGAGAAAAGGGACCCAGGGAAGAGGGGCAAAGGGAGGAGGTGAGGGCAAGTATTCAAGAGACTCTCAACTTTATAATTATTTTTCAACATAACGAAGTCAAGCAAATATAACAAAATGTTAACAATAGTCATCCTTGGTGTTCAGAACAGGAATGTTTGTTATATTTTACATATTTTTAAGCTTTTTCAAAAAAATCAACAAAAGAATACAGAATAGCATGATTCCAAAAGATATAGTTGCTAGGCATCAAGAAAACCCATTTAAATAGTTAAGTGGTTTAGTAAATACTGGCCTGAGTGTCTGAGATACCCTCAGTGTCCCTTGGAATTCTACTATTTACCATAAATGTTATCTTTCCAGGAATCAGGCCCTATAAGTTTGGGCTAGTACACCTGGAAAACTGTTTAGACTCACAAATTCCCAATTACCATTTCCCCTCGAAAATTAGCAATTTCATGCTGAGTTATTTTTATTAGACTCTTATCATGCCTGTGTCAAATCCCCTTAACAGGAACCTTGTTTGGGGATCTGATTTTAATTAAAAGAGCTCTGTTATCAATGACAAACCCTTCAACTGGTCTGCCTTCTGTCAGTATTTATGTTCTCCACTGAACATCCCTCTGTACATACTTGTATTTTTCTTACTTTTTCTTAGTCCTATACTTCCGATGCTGAATAAATAACTTCAGTCAGTCTGCTCTTGATTCAAACATCACCTCCATCTAAATTCTGTTGCTTATTTTGTGTATGTGTGCACATATGCATTTTTTATCTATAACATTATATTAGTCAGCCTTCTCTAGACTATGTTGGGTAACAAATCACCATAAATATAAGTGGCTTACAGCAATGGGTTCTTTCTCATTCACATTATGTATTGGCAGTTGTAGGCTGGCTATAACTCTGCTTTATACACCTTCTCATTCCAGAATGCAAACTGAAGGAGTATTCCCATTTGGAACATGGTATTCTCAAGTTAGAAGGAAAAAGAGCAAGAGTTAGCACAAGCGTGGAACAGCTATTAAAGATTCTGAATGGGCATGGTGTACATCATGCCCATTCAGTTTCCATTGGCTAAAGGAAGTCACATGAACAAAGCCAACCTCACGGGGCAAGGGGAAGAACAGATGCTTCTCCCAGAGGATGCAACAGAGGATGCATGGCCAAGGATGTGGACACACAATCTCCATATACTGTGGTTAGCAAGCTGCTTTCACAGGCCAAATGTGGCTTGTGGATTGGTTTTGTTCAGTCCATGGGCTAAGAATGTTTTTATATAGTTTAGGGGTAGTAAAATGTTGAAAGAGAGAGAGAGAGAAGGATAAGGTGAAAGAGGAGGAGGACAGGGGAAGAAGAGGTGGTGATGGTGGTGGCGGTGACAAAGACCACATGTGCCCTGAAAGCCGAAAATACCTGCTATCTATGCCTTCATAGAAAAAAATGGCTGATCTCTGTTCTTAGAGGAAATGAACATGAAAAATTAGGAACAATAACAATCCACTGCAAGCACCTCCCCCAAATTAGCTAACCTGAGGAAGGATAAGAGAGCTATCCTATATAGAACTTCATGGCAGACAGTTTTAAAAAAATCTATCTCTTCAGTAAGTTTTTATGTTAGATTTCTATGTGGGAATATCTGATAGCCCCAGGAATTCCAGTCCAACAAAATAATAAAGGCTTTTTGGACTATATGAAAATTAAAAACTTTTGTTCAGCAAAGGATACAAGCAACAAAGCATAAAAGCAACCAACGGGATGGGAGAAAACAAAGAACTCCTACAACTCAAAACAAAAAAAAACAAACCACGTGGTTAAAAAATGGGCAAAACACTTGAATAGACATCGCTCCAATGAAGCAACAGAAACAGCCAACGAGCATACAAAAAGATGCTCGACATCAGTAATCACGAGGGAAATGCAAATCAAACTATACTCTTCTGGATGTTTACAACAAACTCTTCTGAAAATATTTGATTATCAGGTATAGAGAGAGGCACTATCATTCACTTGACATCCCCCCTCTCCTCTGCCCGTCTTCCCACTCCACTCCACCGTCAAAGAAATCAAGGAGGCTGGGTAGGGGGCAGTGCATGCACAATAGGATCGGACAAAAGGAAGTTATCATTTGCCATGTATTATATGCCACGTCATTTAAATAAGCCATTATAGACATATAAGGGGGGTTCAGAGAGCTGAATAATAATCAGTGTGTCAAAAGAAGTGGTCACTGTGTGATTCAAGCCAACAATACCTGGCCCCAAAGCCTGTACTCTTTCCACTCTGAGAGTAAAAAAAAAAAAATCTCCTCTTGAAAATGTAATTAAGATATGACCTAAGTCTGAGGCCCAGAAGGGGGGGGTGCCAATACCACCACTTGCTCATCAAGCCACTTAGGAACACAGACCTGGGAAAAAGTGGCACTACCGGGAAACTTCTCAGAGAAGGAAATAACACGAGGAGTTTAGTTATATAATAATCCCCTAACTCTTTCTTATTTGTGCCATGGGCTGTTTAAATCCTTTTTCTCTCCCTAGAAACTTGGGAGGGGATGCCAGTTGTATAAACAGATCCCGCGAGTCCGGCAGTCTATTGGACGTTTGCTTCCTTCCAATTACAAGGTGAATGTACGCCTGTGGTTGGCAGCCTGACCACTTTGACAGGTCAAGAAATATAAGTCTGTATTCAAGTATGCTTCCAATATTACTAGAATCAGTGAAGACACGAGAAATTCTCTGTCTGAGTTTCGGCCATGGTGTTCCGCCTCCGAGATAAGGGGCAACAGGTCAGGTACAACTTTTGTTCGTATTCAGTGAGCCAAGACTCGTGTAGTGAGTTTTGTGGGCCTTCGTTCTGAAACCGATTTCCCTGCAGCTCCCTCTCCTTTATTATTACTGATTTTCATTTCCTGGGAAAGAAAACATGACTCTAATTAGAGGACGAGACCACATTCCAAAGCGGCAGATTCCATTCTCTTCCCTCGACTCCTCCCTGGACTGTGTGGACCCTCCGTAACATGATGTCTGTGGTCGAAACTGTCCTCTGCTCCTAGCCTTGGCAGAAAGCCATGCCCAAAACTACAAACCCCAGCTTTTATCTTCCATCTGTGGGGTGATTCATTGGAAGGAAAGTAACAGCTAAAGATGTGGAGGCACACACCTCAGAGACAGCTGTGGGAATCAGATTGGATCTGCACTCAAGCCTGCTGGAAATAAAAGACCATTGACTTTGGCATTGGGATGAAAACCTCTGCCAAACACACATAGATGGTCGGTCGGACTCTCTCTAACTCTCTCTCCCTCTCTCTCTCACACACACACACCTTTCACAGGAGGCACTCTGTAAAATTCCCCACATATGGCAAACATATTTTAGGGGAAGCACCATGACTAGAGGCCAGTGGGAGAGAAAGAAAAAGAAAATAATGAGAAAAATCTTCAATAAGCCTAAATTGTTCCAGTCAGACTGCTGAGAAAGAATGCAAAGGATTGGAGATGAAAATTATTGGTAAAATCAGCATTATAACATAGCTAAATTCTTTCCCTACTTCAGATGTTACTAGAACTCACTCTGAAGTGCAACAACAGCACCTGGGGAACCAGCCTTTACATTTGGCTGTAAGTACTTTGCTTAACACGATGAATATCCATGAAAAGAGCGTATTCTATAAGATAAAAAAAATTCTCTAATTTACAATTTCAAATATTCTTAATTTTACCTGTAAATAATTGTGGGGATGAGATGCAGGTATAACTAATTCTAATTTGCAGTGGCTCCCAACACTTTAAGTACAATTGTTTTCTAAATCACTGTTTTCTCCATGACATATTTAATGATCAATTAAATGCACAGTGGAATTCCCAACATAAAGGAAGTAATAAAAATCTTGTTAAAATGTAAACAACCGATCTCTAAGTGATCTGTTTTAGAAGAATTGATTTATCAAATTTCCTAAAGATAAACTCATTAAAAAAAGGCTCCCGTTTCTGCTTTGAGGAGTTACTGGTGAAAGTTCATCAGATCGTCCAAAGGACCACAAACTAACTTGGCCAGAGAGAGTGCTACAGTGGAAGGAACGCTGGCTTGGAATCCTCAGGGGCCTCATCCTAAAGGCTCTCCAGAAGCCGAGGTTAGATTTTCACCCCGAAGGTGGGAGAGAGGTGCCGAAACACTTCAGGTGGAAATCTGACCGAGGCGACAGGGTGGGAAATGGGCTATCAGCTTCTGAGACGGACACAGGAGTAGACGTGTAATTTAGTTGTCCAGGCAAGAAATAACGACAGCCTGAGGGCAGCTCTGGCTCCCCCCTGCCCCTCTGCCATCCCCTCCTGAGGCAAAGGCGCAGGGGGGCCAGAACAAGGTTCTCTCCCAGGAGTGTGTCTTCCAGAGTGGTACCTTGGGAAGAAGAAAACAGTACTGGATTTGTCCCCTACGAACTGTGTGACCTCAGGTAGCTAATTAAGAAGATACATTTGTTAAGCATTTTACTAAGTACCACACACCTCTCAGAGCTGGCTTTAAGTGGATTTTCTAATTTATTTAATCCTTTCACACGTTCACTTATTCGACTGTGAAAGAATAGTAATGCCTAATTTACATGCTATTTTGAGGATTACAAGAAAGATCATATACATGAAAAGGCTTTGTAAATCTTACACATTTAAAAAGGTCAGCTATCTAATGAATGACTTTCAAAAATTCTTAATCTAAAAATGCTATGAGTATTTTCAATCCCCATCTATTGGAGAATCCACAGGTTGACAAAAAACGGTTGTTAATGGTTGATTTTTGTATCACAAGCCATCAAATATGGACACTGGTGATTCTCTCACCTACTAGAACACTGCATATATGAAGCCAAGTGTTTAAATTATAGCTGCTAAAGGGAGACCCACTTATTTGGTTGTATTTCTCCATGAGAATGGTTCTAAGAAGCGAAAGCCAATACATGCCTTCGCAGCTTCCGGATAACGAGTGAGGAAGAACCTCTCCTCCTCCTCATGACTGACTAGAGCTTCGTGGCCATTCTATCTAGGCGCTGTGGGCGCTGGGCAAACACAGTCTCTGTTCACACGATCAAAATGGTGATGAGCAACTATGTGGGGTGGTGGTTCACAGCCACTAAATTTTAGCTAACCCAGATTGGTGCAAAAAGGAAGCAACAAAAAATTAAGGTTTATTTCATGTTCAAAAGATAATTTTATAGCAAATAGAAAAAAACCTAGGCAACGTACGTATCAAAGGCATACACAAATGGGAATATAAAAATCAAAGTTCAATTTTTTAAAAAATCAACTTTACAGGAAAGAAGGCTTGGTCAACAAATCAAAAGGCATAGAAAAAGGACTCAGGACCCATCATGGAATGGAATGTATGGACCTTGACTGGATTATCATTTAAAAAGCCAACTATAAAAGCCATTTCAGGAGAATCAGCATAATTTGAGTATGGACTGGGTATTAGATGATAAGTGGAATTATCAACTTCGTTTGGCATGATGACAGTATGATGGTTATGTAAGAAAATTTCCTTGGTTTATAGAGAGGCACACTGAGCCACGTGGGGGATGAAACGCCACGATGTGTGGAATCTGCTTTTAAATGCCACTCCCTCAAAGAAAATACCGACGAGACGAATCACAGTGTCAGTGAGTGATGCGAGCACAGTGTGCCATTCTCCCTACTCATACGTGTATTCACACACACATATCTATATGCACACCTATAAGTTATACATATTTATGATTTTCTTTATTACTTATTTAAACAAGGAAAGGAAACCTGATAAAATATCCAGCCCATCTACTGAATAGTGATAAGGTTGGCTGCCCCTATTAAATAAGTGGGTGGCCCACACCGAACATGTCTTGAGGTCAGAAAGGCACCTGAGAAGGCTTTCATTCTGTCTTTGTGGGATAAACTGCAGAGTGTGGGCTGATGAGGACCTCCCTCAAATTTTAATGGCAAACTATCGAAACTCCCCCAAGGGAGCCAGAGGCAGGGATGGGAATGGAACCCTGATAGAGTTTAGAGTTGCGTGCAGGCCACTCAAGACTCAGCCCCCAGTCACCCCCACTCTCTGACCTGGACCCACAACCACTTTGGGATCCGATGAACTCACTGTGCACCATAGAAAACCAAAGGTGAGTTTTATTATTCCTCATGTACAAGGGAACTCTTACAGAGTCTCCATTTTGTGGGTTACTCTCAATTGCTACTTTGAACAGCTAAGTACGGCATGGAAGAAGGTACCTCAGTTATTGCAAATATTAAATGTTTATGGAGGTCACTGCCCAAAATCCTTTGCAAAGGAGAAAAAAGTTACAATATGGTAATCATTCCTGGGGGTATGAGCTCAGTGTGCAAGTATTGGATGGGGTTGTAAATAAGCATTCCATTTTATTTTTTAATCCTCACCCAAGGGTATGTTTGTAGAGAGAGGAAGAGAGAGAGAGACAGACATACAGACAGACAGAAACATCAATGTGAAAGGAAATCAATCAGTTGCCTCTCATGCGCACCCTGACTGAGGATCAAACCCGCAACTTGGGTATGTGCCCTGACTGGGGATTGAACCTGCAACCTTTTGGTTCATGGGACAACACTTCAATAAACTGAACCACCTGGCCAGGACAAAAAGTGTTAAATTTTAAAGGTCACTTAAAAAAGCAAACTGGCCAGTGGTTACTTTGTGGAGGTCAGACATTTTCATCTGCAAGAAGTATGAATATAAGTACTAGGAATCCAATTTTTTAGAAACAGTATCACACAAGCATCAACAGAAAACTTGTATCAAAAATAGCTCAAATGAGCTGAAGAAGATGTGCTTTGGAAAATGCTTTAGTGACTCAAAAAGTGGCTCTAAAGATGACCAGCACTGTAATGTCAGCGATGGGTGTGAACAGTTTGAATACACATTGTCTCATAAAGTACCAGAGGCATCTTCCTTCAGAGGGAAGGACGGAGTTCTTCAAGGTCGGACTGCCAGAGGGTGAGGAATCCGGGGAGAGCTGGGGTAAAGAAGGCAGACCCTGGGGGGTAAGGGAGGTGCAAAACCCGTGTCTCCAAGCATTTCAAGAGCAGTCGTGTGGAAAACAGAGTTGACTTACTACATACTTTTAAGAGCAGAAGTCAAGTCAATGGATGGAAATTATATAGAGAGGCAGGTGCCTGCTCAATATGAGCAAGCAGTTTATAACAGTTAGACCCGTCCAAGATTGGAAAGTCATGTGTGCGTAAAGGCTTCCTGACCAACTGTAAGGAAGGAAATTGAAGTAAATTACCTTTATGGTCATTTTAGCATTTAGATTTTATTCTTTTATCAAATGATCTCCAAGCTGGCAACAAGTTTAACTTGTTGATAACCAATTTATTTTGTGAAGATGCTCTCCATTTACTATATATTTTTAAAATGGTTGCTCTATGTGATTCATTACATTAAGTTCTGTGGGTGATAAAGCATACATAAAAATAATAATTGTCAGAAGTTTATGATCCAGGAAGAAGATATACACGTGTACAACACATGCCACATGTGTATCTATGTGAACACGTGTAACATACGATTCCTTTGCCAGGGCTTTATCGCAAGGCTAAAGCAGAGTGTAGTGAGGGCATGATCCTATTAACATTTTCAGCTTTTTTGCTAGGGAGTCTCCCCAGGGCCTGTCTCGAGTCCAGGCTATCTGCCTGCCCAAGAGCAAACTGATTCACCCAGAGTGAAAGTATGAGTCAAATATTTTGGCTTTGTTCTGAAACCTTTCTTGGCTTGCACGCAAGTCACTGGACATTGCCTTCCAATTTCCCAACTAGTTCTCTCAAATCTTCTCAACAGCTATTATACAAAGAATAAACAGTGGGACTTATCCAATAGGCCTTCCAAATGCAATACCCAATGAAGCGACATTGGCGTCACATAAAAGCACTGGTCACTAAATTCTATCCTCGATCCCCGGGAGATTAGGCAACAGTATGAGGTCATCAGTTGGAACGCAACCCAGTAGGGGAAATCAATTCCAGGGTTGTGAGTACTAGTGAGACAAAACCTTGGTATAGGAAGCACTATAAACTTACCATGTATAGTGGGGAAAAAATAAAAAGCATCACTGCATTATAATGATACTTAATAATATGAATACAAGGAAAACATTAAAATGAAACAATCACATTTGATGAAATCACCCTTGAACATTTTTTTTTTTGGAGCTAGGTAAACCATTCAAAATTTTCCTCAGATAATCTGAAAATAAAAGTCTCCTTGGTTCTAATCCGAAAAGCTAACCTGAGACTGTTGGAAAAGGGTGCTCTTCTCTGGGCTGATGCCACAGGCAAGGAGTGCAGCCGCCATGTCCAGGACGCTCTGCCGCAGCACGGCTGGGTCTTGGGGGACCGTGATGGAGTGCAGGTCGACGATGCTGTACAGCACGGAGCCAGGCTCATCCTGTAGGCTCACCCAGCTCTCGATGGCCCCCAGGTAATTGCCGAGGTGAGGGATCCCTGTAGGCTGAATGCCCGAGAACACTCGCCTCGCGGCATCTTTCTGGAACAGAGGAAAACAAACACGTTTGCTTCTGAGGCAGAGCCCAGAAACCCCACGTCCACATGACCATAGCCACAATGGCCAGTCCTGGTTCTCAAACTGCAATCTGACACTCATCATTCTTAGGCATTTGCTGTGCAAAGCATGGTGTTAAGTGCTATTAGGGACAGAAAATGATATTCAAAACGTGGGGTTTTGTGCACTCAAAAACTTACACATACAAAGACACATCAGAAAAGGTCTGCATCCTCAAGGAATGCAATCCAATCGGAGACAGAGGGCATGCTCAGGAAAAGACGAGTGACAGAACAAGGTGACCACACAGCCTTGATTGGTCTGGAAAGACAAACAGTGGGGTACTGGCCGGAGTTCCGCCGGGGGGAAAAGACAGCTGTGGGTCTGGGGGTTCAGTGCAAAAGCCTTTGGACAGAGAATCAAATTTCACTGAGATTAAAGGGACCTCAAGGGTTTTTCATATGATTTCATTCTTTTTTGAGTTAAGGCAATTAAGGCCATAGGTTAGAGATAAAGGCTACTATTTACTTACATGAATTTTCTTTAAATATAATTGCTGATATAATTATCTGCAATATTATATGATTACCTAAGTGTAAGTATAGTTCGTTATGTAATTAATATACTTAAGTATGCAGGATCTTGGGCTAGAAATTTGGAAACCTCCACTCTATTTCTAATATTATCTCTCAATAAAGTTACTTAACCTTTTCATTGCTTCAGTTTCCTTTTACTTCTGATAAATCACACTTGTTTTTTATTTCTTTTTTTAAAAGATTTTATTTATTCATTTTTAGAGAAGGAGAGAAATATCAATGTGTGGTTGCCTCTCACATGCCCCATACTGGGGACTTGGCCTACAACCCAGGCTTGTGCCCTGAGTGGGAACCGAACTGGCGACCCTTTGGTTCGCAGCCCACGCTCAATCCACTGAGCTACACCAGCCAGGGCTTTTTTTATTTCTTTGAGAGGAGTTTTATAATCTTTTAAACTGGTTTACACTTTCTAATATTGAAGGTAAAATAGTAAATGAGAAGGAAAAAATATAATACAGGGTGAAAATATCCAATTTTTCCCCTGAATGATTTTGCACTCTATAGCTGATAAACCAAAAATGAACATATATCAGTAAGTGTACTGTAACTAAAAGAATGTGAAGAAATAAAATGCATCATTATCCTGGCAGCCATAATTTACGGGACTACCACAACGTGGCAGGCATTTGTGCTCGGTGCTTCACATAACATAGTTAATCCTTGTGATTCCCAGTGTGGTAGGCACTGTAACCCCTCGAATTCGCAGATGAGGAAGCTGAGGCTCACAGATATTACCAGGTTGCCCACGGCCACACAAGTAAGTAAGTGGTGGAATGGGGGTGTCGGCCAGGTACCACTGGCCTTGGAGCCCCAGAGGAGCCTCCCACTAGCTACCATGTTTTGCACAGACATCATCTAGTAAGACTTTATTGCGTTCACTGGATTAACTTTGCCACACTTCTGTAGGTTTGAAAATTTGCAAAACAAGAGAAAGTTACAGGGAAAAACAGACCATTCCCACACAGGCATCACTGTGTACCATGGGCCAAGTTTCTCTAGCGCACACACCTACAAGTGGAAGTTCTGGGCCACGAGGTGCGCATGCGTACCTTCGATCGCAGTGCAGCGTGCTACACCATTCCCAGCCGCGCACCAGCCTGCAGTTTCTACCGGTACTTCCGGTTGCGCCACATCCTGGACAAGACTTCGCCGGCACTTCTACTTCTAACTAATCCGGGCGGATACGAGGTAGAATCTCATTACGGTTTAATTGCATTTCTTTGATTATTAAAGAGGTTGAGGACTCTAATATTATTGGCTACTTTCCCTTCCACCTCTGTGGCCAGCCTTTTCAAGCTATTTTGCCTACTTTTGTCAGATTGGATTGTCTTTTTATTGGTTTGAGAACTTTTATATATTCTGGATACTAATATTTTATCAGCTACACATGTGTTCAGTATACTCTCATTGTGTGGCTATCTGTCTTCTTTATGTTATCTTTTGATGAGGAGATGTTCTTTATTTTACCAAATACATAATTTTGACTAGATTTTTATGTCACAGAAAAAAATCTTTCAATACCTTGAGGTCATGAAGATACGTGTGTGCATACACAGAGGTGGGCAAAAGTAAGTTGACAGTCCTGAGCATGCAAAACACAGTTCATTCTTGAATTATTATTTAGTTAACTATTGTATTATTTACACAAACAACTGTAAACCTACTTTCCCCCCATATATACTTATAGAAAGCGTATCTATGTGTATGTGTGTACGCTTTAACGTTTTATCTTTCACACTTAAACCAGTATCCATTTGGAGTTTTTTGCATATGGTGTGAATGAGGCATCCAACTTCTCTTCTGTTTTTCTTTAACATAGATACCTCATTGTTCCAGCACCACTTAGTGCAGTTTCTTTCCCCACCGCTGTGGAAGGCCACTTCTGTCCGCAGTCAGGTGTCTCCGCATGTTGGGTCTGTACCTGCTTTTTCCGGTCTGCCTCACTGGCCCACTTGGCTGTCACTGCACCAGTGCCACGAGTGCTTTTTAGTAAATCTTGGGGCCTGGTAGAGGAAGCCTGTCCACTCTCTTCTTCTTCTTCAAGAGCATTTGCCCAGCATTGGCCCTCACCACATCTCAATATATTTTAGAATCACCTTGTCAAGTTCCAGGGGAAAAAAAAGTTGGGTTTTTTTAATCAAGATTACGTTGAGTCCACAGATTGCTTTGAGAAGAACCAACATTTTTATAACATTGGGTTCTCCAACCCAGGAGATCATGTAACCTATGAGTATCTAATGTGAAACATGGTGACTGAAGCTGATAACACTGTGTTGTATAATTGAAATTTGCTTAGAGATGAGAATTTAAATGTTCCCACACGCACATATACATACATCCATAAATATGTGAGATGATGGGTGTGTTAATCAACTAGATTGGGGGAATCCTTTCACAATGTGTATCAAATTACCGCAATGCTTACTTTCAGTATTTTATAACTCTATTTGTCAATTACACCTCAATGAAGCTGAAATTTTTAAAAAGTAACATTAAAAAGTCCTTACCTTTATACCCGACACCAGCTCCTAAGAGCTAATCTCCTTTAGATACGTGAATGCCGAGACTACTTAAATTTTGCCTTTCCCTTCCCTAAGGATTCCCAGTCCTGCAAGTACAATCTATTTTCCCTGTATCTGCTTATTTTCCTCTCTGCCCCTGAGATGACAGCCCTAAATTGGAACGCTACACCAGCAGCCCGCGGTCCAGAACCGCACTTGATCTAGGCACTCGGGAGACCTCAAAGATGCGTGACTCCGAGGAGGTGAAAAATATCTTTGAAGTGACTGAGAACAAATATATCTTGCCACTCACAACCACACACATGCACACACGGAACAGGCCTTCAAGTGACTATCTCCCTAATCATACTTTAGAAAACATTATTTTTAAAATAGTTTGTGGTTGAGAATTGAGGTTGGGAGAGAAAGAAGGAGGGAGAGAGGGAGGGAGAGGAGTCAGCCTAGAGTAAATACCCATCACTGAGGCTTCGTCCAGTACCTTGAGACCTTAACCAGCCCCGGGGTCCTGATCGGGAAGTAAGCAAAGGGGCTTTCAGTGAGGTAAAAATGATTAATGGGCTTTAGGGATTGATTGATGAAGGGAGAAAGCAAAGCAGAAAAACAAGCTCTGAACTTAATAAATGAAGAGAAAAAAATACCATCCAGAAATACTTGACCTAGGATGAAGGGGGACTGTTTATGTTAATGTAAATAGTTACGATGAGTAGTAATATCAATCTAAAAAAAAAAGAATATTCATATTCCCACAAAAATCCCTCCATGGTTAAATTAAAGAATTATTCCCCAGGAGAAATGCAGAAACTAATTCTTGAGAAAACTGGAAGAGGAAAGCACTGGAGGACAGACTATGGGAAAAAAGAACTGTGGCCAGTGGGAATGGACTCAACATGATCTAATACATCTTTTCCGCTCTGCACTTTCTGTGATTCTACATGTCCACACAGAGGGGATGATGTTATCAAGAAATAAGAGCAATAAGCAATGTTTTCTTCAGTGTTCAAGGAGCCATTAAAAAAATACAGCCTCTAAATGAGAAGTGAATTCCTGCTCCCAAAAATATACAGAGAGCATCCTGCTCTTCTGGGGTGAGTTTATGTTCCCGTCTGTTCCCCTGCAAGAGTCAGCAGGCAGCCTGGCGGCATGGCGGGGGAGACACGCCTGGTACCATGAGATCACGGGGCTGGAATGTGCAGTTTGGGTGGTGGGAGGATGGGGGTCCTGTGTTCAAAAGCACGAGAGCTGGAAAAAAAATGAAAATGAAAAGAGCATGGGCTTCCCCGTGGACAAAAGGCAAACCACAAAGAAAACAGCTTCAAGATTCGCCCACAGGCGTCCACGCACTCCTGGGAAGCCTGGAACATCAGCCGACAATCCCATCACGGTGTTTGGAGGATTAAAAAAGGAGCATTTTTACAAAATAGGGATTCATTTTTATTTCAGGTGTATTTCCTTAACAAATGCTGCTTCCAATCAACACTTTCATCGGCTCATTTTGTAACAGGCAGGTGTTCAAATCAAAGGGAGAACTTATCAATCTGGCAGATGTAGCCGAAACTCTCCCTGTCTTAAGCTACCAAGCATATGCAAAATTCATAATCATCTTAATTTAAATTATTGCACCCAAAGCAATTGAAAAAAATCTCAAGCTGCTAAGTATGTAGCTTGAGATTTTTGTGAAAAAAGATAATTTTTGTGATTATCTAGACAGAGCTTCTGTCTTTAATTGCAAGTGAATAAAATACATTAGAAGGAGGCTACCTCCTAGCTTTGGAACACTCAAGTTTTGTAGGGTGGTGGGAACCACAAACGAGAGATTTCAGGACTCATTACATCAGGTGCTTGCATCCAGGCGCCATGTCAATTGTTCATTCATCACACCTCTTGCAACTCCAGTCAAAAAGGTAAACCAAAACTTTGGCTGAACGACCACTATGACTGATCGGTTCCATGACTGGCATGCTATCACAGACTGTGATTAAGAAAAGTCATCAATAACACTATCAGCCAACTGCAATGAAAATCTCTCCCTGTAAGTCTATTTAGTCTTCTAATTGTGTATAAATAAAATAGACAGCTTAACATACTCCGTAGCTCTCTGTCGGTGTCTCTCAATGTTATCAGTCATGTCGCCCAACTATCTGAATCCCAGCCTCCTCGAATCTGCCTTCAGTATTTTCTTTGTAATGTCTCTACTCCCAACTAGTGATTCAAGAGCTGAAGCGGAAGAGACCGAGCGTAGAAAAACAGCACTACAGACCCAGGTGCTGCTTCTCTGAAGCTTGCTTTGGCCACTGCTCAGCATTGTTCTGCCACAGTCAGCTCTTTCTTCCAGAAAGAACAGAGCCCCCCACCCCTCACCCCGGGTTTGGAGAGAAAGTGCTGACTCAGCACCAAGAAAAATGGGTTTGTTTCTGCTTAGAAATGAAACCAGATGGTGAGACCTGGGAATCAATACTGTAAATATTAATTCAGTATAAGAGAAAGCAGGTCTTTATGGCCCCCACACAAGAAACAATATGTAAGCCAACAATGAAAACTGAAGGAAACATTATTTTTTTAAAAGGGGAAAATTATATTGTTTTTAAAAGAATGAGATCTCCTTAATGATATAGGTGATAAGCATTTAGTGCATGTTGTTAGGCTAGTGAACGAGTTTAAAAGGAATGTACTTGATTTTTCAAGGTTTCCTAGGGACTTACTGAAGCCACTTCCAAATACTAAGAGCTGGGCATCTTCCTCCCTGTGAGCCCTGTGCTGACCTCCCACCAAGGGACATGATGCTTCTGCACGCATCTCTTCCTGCCTGTGGGCAACGGTCGCCACCAGAAACGCTCCCCGGCACTGCTCGGCCCTCACCTCGTTTGACAGAAATAGGAATTACTGGCCTCACTTTCCAGGGAAGGACCCAGCAAGGTTAAACCACCTACATGCACAAGATACCGGGAGGTGGGTCAGATCTGGATGCCAGCCCTCACCCAGTGCCATCTCTTTCCTTTACACGGGGCTGAATCCAGTTTAGAATTTCCTGACTTCAAGGCCAGGCCTGACCTGGCCTGGCCTTGAAGAGCCCTCCTCCCACCAGCATCTCCTCTCCAGGCACACACTTTTCAGAAGCAGAAAGTGTGCCACAGAGATGTTTACCGAAAGGCCACAGGCGCAGAGCCTGTGGTGAGCTGGCACAGAACGGGACTCCAGAGCTCCCATTCTCTCCTTCCCTCCCAGCCTCCCGCAGGCGCCTCCCTCTCCACCCCCCCTCCGCCTCTCCTGCTCCTCTCTCACTCCCTCCCCCGGGCAGAACAGACCCCTCCTTCACCAGCTCCTCATTATCACACATATCACATTGGTAACTTGGTAAATATTTTCTTGTTTGCTCAGTAAATATTTTTCCCACCTCGAACACGAGCTCCTCCAGGGCATGGGCAGACTCTTTCATCTCTATGCTCCCAGTACACAGCAATGCCAGGTACACTGTGAGCACCCAATAAATGTGAGTGGAGTGAATGACAAATCTTTTTCCCCTACTTTGGCTCCAAATGTAAAGGGCAAAATAATGGTAAACAAAATGGACCGTTATAGGCAGCTCTTTAATGAGTTATGTTCTAGAAGAGCTTGTTTGAAAATCGGTTTTCTGAAACTTATAGACACCATTTTTTAAATGATAGTTAAGCTCCTGGAAGGCAGCCCATGGCAGCCTCATTGAGCCCGCAGTATCCGTGAAGAATGGTTTTTATAGCCCATTGCAGCTGTAACCGAACACTGTTATTAAAACTTTCTGTGGGAAGGTGAACTCCAAGTTCTACGTGGGACACAAGAAACCCTCCCCGTGGTGGCTCAGACTGTGAAGTAGAAAGGGCTTCAGGGGCACGATCTGAAGTGAAGACCAGGTTGCATTTTCACATGGAATAAACTCCAAAAATGAGATCGTATGATCACTGAGAGGAGGGCAAATGCCCAAGTTCCCTGAAGCAGCCATTGGCTTCCCTAACACTGTATCGTGGGGACTCCCTGCAGGCAGTTGTCCTGGCCACCGTGGGAGAGCAGAAGATGGAAGGCAGGCCCTGGAGCGGGGCTTTTCAGGTGTTCCCCGTGACAGCACATCACCAGAACAGGAGCTTGTTAGAAACGCCGAGTTCCCGGGTCCTCACGCAGATCCACCGACTCAGAAACTGCCAGGGCGAGCCTCACCCGGAAGAGATGAGACAACTTACACAAACTGCGCTGTGATGAGCCTTCCAGCTCATTCTGACGCATGCTCCCGTTAGAGAGGGGCTCCGGGGCACCAATATCTGTTCTTAAAATTCACGTCGACAACATAAAATGAGGCCCGGATGAGAACACTACAATGAACAAGGGAAGACATCTTCTAAGCCAACAGTTCTCAGTCTTGGCTGCACGGCAGTCAGCTGGGAGCGTTAAAGAACACCGATGCCTGGGCCCCAGACTCAGAGATTCTGATTTAACCGGTTTGGGATTTGGCGAGAGCATCGGGAGTTTTAAAAGCTCTCCAGGTGATTCCAATGTGCAGCCAAGATTGAAAAACCACTGTTCTGAGCCAACTACCCCACAATTATTCTCCAAAGCTGCCAATCTGCTAGGAAACACACACGCAAATAAAATAAAGAGACTGTAAAAATGGGAAAAGTTCACTTGCTTATAATTCACATGTCAAGGTAACAAAATCCCTGACCAGCTATTTATTAACGCGTGGTCAGAGTCCTCTTCCGCTTCAAGTAGTTCTGGGACCACGTTTGGCATCACAAGGGCCAGATTATGAAGGTGTGTGTATGGCCTCTCTGTTGGTGAGAAAAGCACCTGCGACAGGTAAGCATACCCCCTGCCACGGTCAGGGAGACTCACTTGGCAATGTCTAGTTCCCTACGTCCTCGTGGCACAGGGATTCAGGAAGCCTGTGTAACCCGAACTTCACCAAGAAAATAATCCTACTACAAAGGTTTTGCCATCAGAATGGTAATGGATGAAAAACAAACTTATCTCTGCAAAAAAAAAAAGCCTTTTTTCTACCCATTTCCCTCCCTGGCAAAGTCTCTAACTCACTCTGATCCCTCTCAGAGGGTCCGAATCCAACACTTGAGCAGCTGTAGGGGGGTCCCCTGGCCAGCTCAGTCCCTCAACTGCAAACCTGGACTCACGACAGCAGGTCTTGACTAAGTGAAGCCGAGATGCCAGAAACTGTTACACAACATGCGAAGTAATCCAGGGCCATCTCTAGTGTTCTCTGACCCTCTGAGAGAGAATTTCTTACCACGTACTCACCCTACAAACAGAGAAAAAAACTTCTAATGTTATTCTCATGGCATGAAGACACTTCAGAGAGAGAGAATATCTGAATGCCTCTGGACTGCCCTGACCACTATTGGGAGAAAGAAGTCTCATTTCCCAGCCACCCATGGCTCCCCTCCTCAGCATCCAACCTGCAGACGGAGACAGTCCCCAAGGTCACTTCAACATTCGCGTCAGATCAGACCCTCTGTCAACTCAGATGAACTCAACTTTAGATGAGTTAGAAAATGGCAAAGGCAAGGAGTAAAAAGGATGAGGATAACTTGTTTGGTTATCAACCATTATTAAGAAGCAGGGTGTAGCTCCAGGTGGCCTGGGTTGAAGTCCTGGCCCTATTACTTATGTGGCCTTGTGCACCTACAACATGGGGACAGTAGTATATCTACCTCACCTACCTGGGGGATTATTAGGATGAGATCATTAGTGTACAGTGCTTGGTGCCTGGCACGTAGTAAACAATCCATAAGTTATCTATTTATGAAGGTCCAAATTTTAAGTGTGTGTATATTTTGTCACAACCATTCAGCAAACAGAAATTTGCCCTTCAGAAATACCCCTATAAGCACGTAAGAACTCCTGGCAAAATGTCCCTATACAATTACTTAGTAACAAAAGAACTACAAGAATTAAATGTCCACCAGCAGGGGAGCATGAAATAAATCGCTGCCTCATGTCCACGTGATGGGATACGACAGGACAGATGAGAAGAACATAAGCTCGGAGAGCACACGAGGAGGTGAGGAGGCCTGACTCCAGACTGGAGCGCCGCGTCCAGTACCAGCTCCTCAGGGCTGCCTGTGTGTCCTCCTGCAAGCCAGACAACCTCCCCGTCGGTACCACAGGATGACCGCATCCCCCTCCAGGCTCAGGGACGATGCTTAGCCCACAGTGATTCTATATAAACGGTTCCAACAGATGAATGCTGACGAGGAAGGAGAACACACATTTAACTTAGCGGTTATCCCAAGGAATGGGAGTGATAACTTCCTTTCTGACACTTTTGTGTTATTTCACTTTTTTGAAGAACATGAACATTTCCTATAGGCAAGTTTAAAAAAGATGCCAAGTTTTTCTGCATATGGCCGGTTATATTAACTGACATGAAATTATAACAGTCTAATGCTAATAGGAATATCAGCCACTATTTTACATAACAGGAATAAAAGCATAAATAAAGTTAACTGATTCATCAAGCTCGCATACGAAGTTATTTGTGAGATGGAACCAGAATGGAAAAAATACAATGCCACAGAAAGGGCATGAGTTTTGGGCATCAGACAGGGCTAGGTTCAAATTCCACCTATATCTCCTAGCACCTTATACAAATTATTTAACTTCTCTGAACCTCAGTTTTATTATTCGCACAATGAAGTTAGCAATACAAATAGCTAACATTTATTGAGCGCTTACTGTGTGCAAAGTACTATAGCAAGAGTTATGAATGCACTACCTCATTCAACCCTCACAAAAAGCCCTGGGAGGTAGGTAACACTATCATTTGTTTTATAGATGCAGAAACTGAGGCACAGGGGGGTTTGGTGAGTTGTACACAGCAAGTAAATAGTGGAGTCAGGGCTTGAACCTACACAGATCAAGTCCAGCTGTCTACACTATAGCAGAGGAAGACCAGGAGAGAATAGCAAAGCGTTCAAGAAATTGTTTACTTTTATCCCTCTGATCCACCACATGATGCTACCTTCTAGAAGGTATGACCTAAAATCTGCTTTAGTTTTACATCACAATGAACTCCTAAGGGGATGGGTCGTTCTCTCTCTTCACTGCTCACAACAAAGATAACTGGCTTGTTTTTGATTAGAAGTGGTGGCCTGCATCAGGGCAGGTGACAGGGACAGTGGTTCTCATTCATCTGGGCAGCAGCTTCCGTGCTAATTCTAAACACAGGTGGTGAGAGAGACAGCCAACAGGAAGGGGGGAGGAGTCACTGCTGACATGTGCAACCGGGAAGATTGATGGTTTCCCTCTCTCTTTTTCCCCAATGCCACGGCCTGGGGGCAGAGACGCGGGCGCTGCTGTGCTGGGGACAGTAAAACACACAGCGCAGTGTCTACCTCTCTGCAACGCTGATTAATGAGACTGAAATGACACAGAAAACAGGCAGTGCCTTGGCCAGAGAATTCACAGGCCTGTCTTTCTTTAACAATTTCCACAAAAGCAGTTCCCATAAACAGCCAGGTTTGAACCGGAGTGCCCCGTGGTTCGGGCGAGGCAGAGGTGTATTTGGAGCAATGCGTGGAGCAAAGGGTGAGGGCGGGAGCTGAGCTTGTAATGCAATTCACTTATGATCAGGTGGTACAAATCATAATGAATAAAAGTCCCCTTTCTTATCCGTGTGGCTAAAAAATGTCACCCAGTTCAAGGTGAGATAGTTACTTACCTACCTTAATGTAAAGAGGACCTGAGAATACACCAGCTCAAAGATTTCCCCATTCACAGCACCCTTGCCGTTTTGAGCAGGGAGGGAGCATCACCAATCTGTCATGTTTTACTGTACCTGCACACTGTACACATTAGAACAGCATTTTCTTTGCAAGAAAAGATGAATTTTAACACCAAATATTATTTCCAGTACTTACTATTAACTATCTAATGAATATGTCTGTTTGGATGTTCCACCAGCAGCTCCTCAAACTTAACATTATGTCAAAACCCAATCTGCTGACTCACACCCGGCCAGCCAACGGCCCGCAAGCCTGCGGCTCTGTATTGTCACGCTGGCGAAGGACACAGCCATGGACTCAGTCGCCCGACCGTGAGTCATTTCCAATTCCCTCCCCTCTGCAGATTCTGTGGGTTAAAATTCTGGCTCCTCCAATGACTAAATATGCCTTCTTTGCCAAATATTTGTACCTTGTTTTCTTCATCTGTACAGTACTACTTCATAGGATTCTTGCAAGAATTAAATAAATTACCGCATAAAAAGTGCTTAGCACATAGAAAACGCTCAGTAAGTATCAGCTATGATTGATCTTAAACGTTCTCACAACACACACACAAAACGGTATGTATGTCAGGTGGTGGATGCGCTGACTAACCTTATTGTGGTCACTGTCCCACACGATACACATGTGTCAAACCATCATGTGGACACCTCCCAAGCACTCAATGTCACATGTCAATTGTATCTCAATAAGGCTGGAAAAAAAAACATTAGCTGTTTTTATTAGCATCATCTAATCAGTCCCTAAATCCCCAGGGATGTTATCCAATACAATTTTACTTTCCCATCTCCATCAGCATGGTCTAAACCCCAACCATCTGACCTGTACTGTTTCAATGGCGTTGATCTGACCTTTGTGTCTGCCACACCACCACCTAACTATCTTTTTAAAATAATGAATCTCCACTGGTTTCTCCTTTCTTATAGAATCAAGTCCAAGCTCCTCAATTAGTTTACAAAATCCTTCGTAATCTAACATCACACACATACAGATTACTTAGACATGGTAGGGGCAAGTATCTCCATGAATGAACCTTAATTAAGGAAGTGAGAAGTCCTAGGAGAAATTTTGGGTAAATGGTTTACAATTAACACTTTATAACATAATATTTTTTGTTAATCATCCTAGCACTAGAGCCAATATTATATCCAACTAAAAACACAAGAGTAAGCACTAGGATCTAGAATTTAAAGCCCAAAATGTAAAAAAATATTTATATACTAACTGGCTATAATAATGTCTATGATATTTTTTAAAGCTCCTTAGAAAGAATTCTTATGCTGTTTTGTGGGAAATAAATAAACTCGGAAACCAACATCAGCTGATCATTCACTCACATCCCTCTTTAGATTGGAAGGGTATCCAGATGGTCTCTGGAAGCTCTCGGTGCCAGCCTGTAACATCACAGACCCAACAGTCCCGCGCATTCTCCACGTGCCACCTCGCTTCCGCAGGGCAGAGGTCTGGGCCTCTTCCACAGGTTCTGGGAAAACCGGGAGCCTGCACACAGGTGCCGGGGCTGTGTTGTCAGAGAGCATCATAATGGGGGCATTTCAGAGTTTCCAAGTCCTCACGCTTCCTGATAGACCTTAGAATTTCACGCGGTCGAGTACCTACTTAGGTCTAACTGTAAAACTTCGCCATCACATTCAATTCTCCGCCTACGTTTACCGGCAACAGGACGGTTCTGCCTAGCACGGGCTCGGTGCGTACGTGTGTGTGTGTATGAGTGCGTACAAACGCTCCTTAGTCGGTTGTCTTGCTGTGCCTGCTAAAACTAAAGAATATTTCTTTAATTACAAGAGCTTTTCCCTTTCCTGGTTGTTCACATAAACTGATGACACGGTTTCTCTTCCTGTTAAGGGGCCTCACCATGTATTGCTCTAGCTGAGGAAATACTCATCCCATTGGGAAGGTAATACAGCATTATAGTTTCATTCCCTCAATTCCAGTTGTTTCGCTTGGAATTTGTGCATATTTGTACTGATACAGTTGCGACTGCATAAACCAAAAAATAATGATTCTCTTTTATATTTCAGTTTGATTTCCAATAACCCCCCAAAACTGCCTTTATTTACCAATGAGTATGTAGCATACCCCCCTTTGTAGTGAATGCTATTTTCCAATAAGGTTTTAACTTTGATTTTAGTTTTATGTATTATATATTTTGTATATATGCTATTTTTGTAAATATGCTTTGAGTGAAAAATGATCATTTTTGAACAGCTTCACTATACTCAAACTGTGATTTCAAATGCAATTTACTTCCCAGTTTTTGAGGCTAGCCTCCCCTCTCCAACTGGACATTTTTATGTTGTATATAATCCTCCTTTATGAATAAATTTTAGTAGATCAATAACTAGTGTTGTAGTAGGTAAAATAATTAGTAAAGATAATTTAGTAGGTAAAATAATTCATAAAATAATTAAAATAAATAATAGAATATTGTTCTCCTTTTCAACAGTTTCAATCGGATGGCTTGAAAGCACATTTTTTTTCATCTACTTAGATAACAAATCACTGTACACTGAATAATTATTAACCACAAAATACTCAGTACCACGAGTGACACCACTGCTTGTCAAAATCGGCAAGCTCTCGACATTTTTGTGAAAAATAACACTGACTTTTGTTTTTGATATCCCTAGCAATAATCACTGAGAAAGGGACCGCAAATGCTCGCTTCCGCAAATGCTCGCGCCCGAACCACCAGGCAGTGAAGAAGAGAGGCGTGTGTGTCCGGAGCGCAACCGGGCTGTTGTGTAGGCGGGGCCCCGCCCCCGCCGCCCACCACCTCCTGCCCCCCACCCCCTAAGATGATGCTATGGAAATGTCAGTAGGTCAGTTATACTGAAGCGACTTTCTCTGTTTTCCATCTTGAGAATTTGTTAAAACCACTGTTGCAGGAAATAATAGCCCAGTGCCCTTGCAGATGATTTATGTATTTTACAAATTTTCTCATTCTCATGTTCCTGAGGTGAAGGTACAATTTTACCTTTTCTGCTGGTCCCTATCCACCAGCACTGCTGAGCCAATAAAGGCCCAAGTCCACCTGTGCAGCCTTTTTTTCCACCTCTCCCCTCCGTGACTTAACTGTGTGCCTCTGAGTTCCCTGAAGAAGCCATACTCGTCCATAGCTCCAACCTGTGTGCGTTCACTCCTCTCTGCCTGGTTGCCTTTCTCCACTTGACTAATTTCAGTTTATCTCTCAAGACCTGGCTCAGATGTTGCACATTTGTTTGGTCTTCTCCACCATCCCAAGACAAGGTGAGTTACTTCCCCCTACAAGCACCTGCAATACTTTGCCCTCCTTCCCTTACAGCACTTGGTTGTTCTGTTACTTTCCCTACAAGTCTACTACCCTCTGCCACCAGAGAAATCCTCAAGGGTAAGAGTCATGTTTTTATTCCTAGTATCAACAGGGTGGAAGTTCAATATACATATATGAATGAAGCAGAAATAAATACTAACTCTCTGTGGATTGAAGAATGTAGGAGCTGGAAGGCTGGTCTTAAGTTCCTTGGCATGCAGTAGCCGCGGGGGGGCAGGGGGGGTGGGGGACAAGGGAAGGACACTACCGTGACTAGCAGGGCATTTTCCAATTACTGCCTCCCAGGCTGCCCATGCCAGTGTGAGCCGTTTTTAATCATCAATATCTACAACTCTCAGAACACTTTTCTTAGTTTGTAATGGACGGGAATTTTAGTTGAATCTGTCCCAATATAATAAATTACTCTTATAATAAAATGTCAGAAAAAACTATTTTTATAAAGCCCTTAAAAAGTTGCAAGCAATCTTACATTAAGGTTCAGAGTGAATTTTATGAGATAATTTCCTGACATTTTATTTTAATGATATGCTGTGGAAGAGGCATTCACAAACCCACAGGGAGCTCACAGCGTACACTCAGCTCTGCCCTTGGGGAGAGTGTCTAACCCACAAAACAGAGTCATTTCCTCTTTTCTGGAGCACAAGCACTGTGTGCACCCCACTGGGCACCAGGGGCACCCTGGATCCAGCAGGGGCCAAAACACCACAGAACACTGCAGGATCGGGGTGTTCTGAGTTGAGTTAAAAAAAATGGGATTTATGGGAAAACCTAGTAGAAATGTGTGTATGTTCCTTAAATCTGAATCTTTAATAACAATAAATGAAGATTCTCACAATCAACATCAGATGTTGGGTAATGACTTCAACATGACAAGTAACCTTCTAAAACAAAATATTTTGAAATCTAGTTCCTCCTTCTGTCACCTGCTGCTGCCGTGGTTCAAGGCCGGGGCTTCCATCGCGCTGGTCCCTAAACACCAAAAGCCTCAGAGAGAAAAAGGCTTTGGTCCTACTGGTGTCCCTGGTCGCAATGAGGAGACAGCAAATCCTAACGTTAACTGGTAAGTTGAGAAGAAATGCATGTTTTAGCACCAGAATCATTTTAACTTCCCTTTGTTAGGAAACAATCAGTTTGGAATATTAGGTCGCTGATTTAAAATCAAAACAAGACCACGCTATATTTCCTGAAGAACAACAAACAGAGTCTCCCAGTGAATGGCTGCATTTCACTAGTCTCGTCTTAAGGAGACATCCTCTGCGAACCACAGGTGCTCCAGACAGAGTTGTTGAATGACTGAGTTTCATCACCAGCTTCCTTTTCATTCTCACAGAAAAATAAGTTCTTTTTCCTTTGTTGTTCAAGCATGTCGGTCCCTGTCCTCCTTTCTCTTCAAAGTCTTCTACGGAACTACAGGCCCCTGCTACTACATCTGGAATCTTGATGCCCAGTTTCCACAGTGGACACAGGATTCCTGACACAGGTCCCCACATCTCTAACATGCCGTGGTGGGTAGTCATCCAGTTTTAAATAGAAAGGCCTGAACTACCTCAAAGTTACTGAAAAACGCAGACGAGGGGAGACAGTTCTTGCTTTATTGAGTTCACTATAAAGTATCTTCTCTACTCTGTACCTCCGTATACTTTTATGAAGATAACCATCTTTTCTTGTCTTTTGTTTTAAAAAGAAAACTCCCTCTAAGACTGACCCTTTCCCACAGTGCTGCTACTCTGTCTATTCGTTCTTGTGTTCTTCAGAGTATTTTGCCAGGAAGGTTTCTTTTTCTTTCTTCTATCTTTCATCTTTATCTCTTTCCCCAGAGGGGAGCCTGGAGTTCTTGGTGTGCAGTGAGCAAGGGGAGATGAGTGGCAGGAGACGAGGCTGGAAAGCGGACAGGGCAGGCAGGTCAGTGAGGCGAGTCCTATCGCCAGAGCTCAGGTCAGGTGCCTGGCCTTGCTCATTCTGGCTGAGGGCAGAGAAACCGAGGAAGCCCTCCTCCGGCTTCCACTGTGGCAGAAGTGGGTCCTGTCTCCCACCAAAGCTCACACAGAGGGGATTCCTAAAAACTTTTAAAGATTTTATTTATTTATTTTAGAGAGTCAGAAGAGAGGGAAACATCGACATATGAGGAACATCAATCGGTTGCCTCTCGCAAGCCCTAAACCAGGGACCTGGCCTGAGGCCCAGGCATGTGCCCTGTCTGGGAATCGAATCAGTGACCTTTTGGAGTTGCAGGCCGGCACCTGAACCATGGAGCCACACTACCAGGGCAGATTCCTAAAAACTTTTAAAAAGGGCTCCAGACAGATAATGACAGTTTTAAAAAGCTTTGTTAAAGGACAAAAAATAAAAGATAATTTGTTAAAAAAATCTTAAGAGTTTGTGAGGAACTGAACGGAAGAAGAGGAGTGGCCATCCTGAGAGGCACTGTTCTAGAAACCGGTAAGACAAAGGGGATGAAAAATGAAGGCTGGCACTGCAGGAGCGCATCTGCCAGCAGGGGACCGGGAGCCTCAGCTCTTTCCAACACACTGTGCTCCTGCTGCAACTTCAAAGCGAGCAAAGCCATAACTTGATCTTAAGGATTTCCCTTGCTCCGCTCCTTCCTGCTTGCTAATCCCTGAAATTCTCCTAGTAGAACCCAAAATCTTTTCATCCTCAGTAAATA
Organism: Tonatia bakeri; assembly: GCA_004024845.1. NCBI lineage: Eukaryota > Metazoa > Chordata > Mammalia > Chiroptera > Phyllostomidae > Tonatia > Tonatia bakeri. The sequence continues at coordinate 77,559 of PVIA01001012.1, forward strand.
ATAAAGGGCTTAAAGTGCTGACTACTTGCTTGAGGTAAAACAATAACTAGACTTGTTTATACTAAAGTACATGGAACAATGACGACAAACACAGCAGTAAACACATACTGAGTACTCGGCTCTGTCAGGCTCTTTTCTTCGCCTTCCTCACCTGTCACCACAAACCTACAGCACAGGCACTATTCCCAGTCCCAGTGTGCAGACAAGGTGACTACGACACAGATGGGTAAAGTAACTTGGAGAGGAGGTAGCAGGGCCAGGAATTCTGGCTCTAATAATGACTTGATATCACAATCTTTCCTTTTTTAGCGAGGGAGGGGATCTCAGAGCAGGTTAACACTGCAGAAAATAAATGAAAACACTTATCTGTAAAAATATAGGTGCCCCTATGTTCACTGAGGCATTATTTACAATGGCTAAGGCACGCTTACAGCTTAAATATGCATTGATGGGTGACTGGATAAAGAAGATGTGATACACACACACTCACACACAGAATGGAATACTGCTCAGCCATAACAAAGGTGAAATATTGCCATTTGTGACGCGATGGGTCTTGAGAGTGTTATGGTAAGTGAAATAAGCCAGATGGGAAAGAACAAAAACTATATAACCTTACTCATAAAAAAAAACAAAAAGTAACAAATGAACTAACAAAACAAAAACAAACTCAGAAACAGAAAACAATATGGTGGTTATGAGAAAGGAAAGTGAGTCGGAGAGGGCAAAGGGGGTCAGACACACGATATCCTCAGGAAATTAGACTTCCAGCTGGGAGCACGCAATAGAACGCACAGACGTTGAATTATAATTCTGTGTACCTGAGAATTATACAATGTTATTAACCCATGCCATCACAATAAATTTAGTTTTTAAAAAATAGATCATCGACAGGGAAAGGGGTAGGCTAGCCTGAAAGCTATGCGATATTAAGTCCTCACTTAACATTGTCAGCAGGTCCTGCGACTCTAAGTGAAACGACCAGTGTCACCACAGGCTAACTGACAGAAGAGTTACTCTCCTAGGGAACCTCATCAATGTCCTAGCGAAATGATGCTGAACAAAACGACATTATCAGGGGACCTGCTGTACACGTGCACAAAGCTTACCAGGGAGACCTCTGCTGAAAGCCGTCAACACTGCTTTACTCAATTTAAGTTGGGAGATTTTGTTTTTCTTAATCTAGGAGAACTACTTAATTTTTTTTCTTATTTATTGATTTTTTTAGAGAGAGAAAGGAAGGTGGAGAGAGACAGAGAGGACCATCAATGTGCTGCCCCACTCATCCGTGTCCCACTGGTTGTCCCCCGAGTGTATCCCAACCAGAACCAAACCCACAACTGTGGTTGTCGGGACGATGCTCTGACCAACGGAGCTGCTTGGCCAGGGCAAACACTACTTGATTCTCCCAATACCAGGATATCTGAAGAGGTAAAAGAAGAGGGGGAAGATTTTCAGAGTAAAGCCCCTGAATAACAAGATGGGAGTATGGCCGGTAACAGTTTGGAGCAGAGTGGGAACCCTGGCTGAACTGGGAAAAGTACAAAGCCAGAGAGCTAGGGTCCACAACACTCCCAGCAGGGAACTGGCCAGGACCCAGCAGGGGTTCTTCCAGTTTCTGGGGTCAGTATGAGAGATTTGGGAGTTTCCCCAGCATTTAGGGTATAGCCTGAGGCTCATTCCTGTCCACAAGGAAAAATAATGTTCATGGTTAGGGTTTGGCAACTCTTCCTGCCATCCCATCTCTGTGCAAGGGATAAAATGGCAATGACCCTATGACTTTAGCCACTGCAGAAGCTCTAAATTCATCTGTAAGTACATCCTGCAAAGACCCCCACCAAAGCCTGCTTTGTCGGAGCTTAGAGTTAGATGGCCTCCAGCTACCTTAAAACACAGCCATATGCTCCCTGGTATTACAGGTCTTATTATACAAGGCTCCTCCCCGATCCCAGAGGAGACCAAACGACATGCCATTGCTTGCTTTTGCTTCCTATCCACATTTTAAAATAACAGAATGAAAAGAAAAAAAAAATCCAGCCACAATTGGCTCCAGTTGGTGTGAATAATGAGATGTGGTTGTCAGATTCCTGGGCAGCTGCCAGCCTGGCCAATGGCTGGCCAGATACTGGGCCCACTCACACACAGGGTAAGGAACACAATTCTAAATGAGGTCAAGTTTAAGGAGACTTGAAATTTGGCATTTGGGTGTGGGGTGAAACCATCTAGGAATTAAAATCTTCCTCACATTAAGTGCTCTCCATAAGGAAGGGGAAAGATTGAAATGAGATGGAGCTTCCTCAGTTTTGGAGAGCAAGCCTTGCCCAATTAAAATCTGGTCCTTCCTTTTTTTGAAGTCTATGATGGAAGAATCCTAGCTTTGACAAGTTGGCAGTCATCCTTATGATCTATTTTACTGGGATATGGATACACACACACACACACACACATACACACACACACACCCTGCAAAACTGGAGAACAGACCCTGCCTGTGATCATTAGACAGACTGGACCAAGTGCCTCAAGCCTTTGATGCCCCTGACATATTATTTTCTGGACGGTGTCCAGCAACCCAATGCAGAATAGCTTTTTCTCTACTGTATCCAGATGGCAAATGGAAGAGATCAAATTCAACAGTTTCAGGGTTAACCTTAATGGATGTGAAAGGCTGGCTTCTCCACCAGCTTTTCGGGATCTACAATACAAAAAAGGCCTTTGAACAAAGAGGCAAATAATTGGCTTCCCCCACCCCCTCTCTTCAAAACTGAAGCATGGATGTGGTGATCTGGTTCAAATCCATCTTCTGGTTGAAAAGGACAGCCAAATATCTGATCAGTTCTAATCACCGACACTCATGACACTTTCTTTTCCTTTTCCTTTTTTTTTTATTACAGTTTTGCAGGTTTTTAAAATGCATTTTAAATTAAGGAGGGGACGAAAGGCTCTCATGATACCTTCTGTGAAGTTCAGATGAATGTTTTGCTCTTAATATTCTGAACAGCTTTCCCCCACCTCAGGCAAATATTTTTAATATTCCTCTAAAACTTTAATATATGTGTGTGTGTGTGTGTATTCCTAAACATTTTAGCAGCAGCATCTTATAGTAGGATTCTCACTCCCCCACTGAAAGCTGAATTTCAAATTGGCTAGCATGGACCATACACATTTGTGTCACTGGATAAGCATAGACTTGGACTTCACTACAAAGCCATTTGTGCAGGAAGAGATAAGGTATGAAGGTCTATCTCATTCTGCAGACTTATTAAAGTACCATTTATAAATGCCTCATTATAAAACTATTTCACATGAAGGTCCTATGGTGTAGACCACAAGGCAGGCTTTCTAATGAGTAAGTGGTAGAGGAGGCACGTGAGGAGGAGGGCTCAATATGTGAAAGAAGGGAACAAGTTTAACTTCTGTAAGTCAGCAAAACAGAGAGAGGGGAATTTAAAGAAGACGTTCTTAACCTGGATTGATGAGATTGTACACAAGGTTCTGAGAGTTTATGTACATATTTTTCTAGGTAGAAGGTCCACATTTTAATCAAAGGAAATAGTGACTCCTCCTCCCGCCAAAAAAATATAAGAACTCTTGGAATAAGACTTAATAGAAACAAGATGAGGTACATTAACATATCTAAGGAAAGACTAGGCCCCCTGGATGGGTGGAAGCTTAGAAAAAGAAGCTCTAATGGAAAACCCTTGGCCATGTGTTTACAGAGCTGACCAAGGGAAACGGCACTATAACACAAGCCCACACTGCGCTGCCCAAGGAGTGAGTCCCATAATGGCGATGGAGCTCTGGGTTATCATTACTTGATTACACCAGCCAATGAGGTGATTCAATGAACACCCCTTGCTCTGATTCCACACCTATCAAGCTACCTTATTTAGTGATTTGGCTTCCCAAATAAATTTGCCTGCAAAAAGAGACTATGACAATCAATGAATAAAAGCAGCCAGTATCCTAACCATTCTATCTTCATATATGATATGTGGTGTGGGTAGGGTGTCTATGTGTGTGTGCAGAGAAACATGTGAATTCATCTAAGAAATGTCTACCTCACTTGGCTTCCAGGATGTCACCTTCTACCTTTTCCTCCATTTCTCTGGCTACCACTACCTTAGTGGTTCTTTTCATCATCCCAATCTCTTAACATTGGAATGCTCACAGACTCAATACTTGGACCTTTCTCCTTTGCTAAAGGTACTGCCCAGATGATCACACCCAATCTCTTTGTGTCTCTGTCTAGACCTCTCTCTTGAGCTTGGTCTCGTATATCTAACCGCCTACTTGCCACTTAGATGTTCAACAGGCATCTGAACTCTACATGTCTAGAACTCAACTCCTGATCTCCCCCCACCAAAGTTTTATTTATTCCTTTTTCATTTCATTCTGCCAGTTGCTTTGGCAAAAAATCTGGGAATCATTCTTGACTCTTTCCTTTCTTTCATCCTACATCTAATCAATAAAAAAAAAAAAAAAAGATCTTGTTGGTTCTACATACTTTAAAAAAGTAAATACCCAGAATCTGACCATTTCTCACAAAACCGTCTTGACTACTCGTCAAAGTCCAAGCCACCAGCCTCTCTTGCTCGAATCCTGTACCAGCCCCTAACGGGTCTCCTTGCTTCTATCTTTGCTCCTCTATTCTATTTTTTTTTAACATAACAGCTAGAGTGAGGCTTTAAAACCTACAACAGATCATGTCATTGTACCAAACAAAACCTTTCAGTGGCTTTTTGACTCAATCTGAGCAAAAGACAAAATCTTTGCAATTGTTTCTGAAGCTCTATACAATGGACTCCCTCACTTCCACCTTCCTATTGGCCCTCGGACTTCATGTTCTACCTCCATCATGGGCAGCATAATGCAAAACCAGCCCAAGTTTAGGACACTGGCTCCCACCCCTTCTAGCTGGGTACCTTTTGTTGCTCCTGTGACAAGTTACTTAACGTCTGTTTTACAGATCCTCATCTGTAAAATGGGGCTCGTGATAGCCTGCTTTATAGGGTTATATGAGAATTAAATGAGTTAATATTTGCAAAGTATTTATCAAAGCGTCCAAAACATAGTGAGTACTATATAGTATGTGTTAAACAAAGGAAATGCTCATTCTTCCTCAGCCTCCTTGCTGGTCTTCAAACATGCCACGTTGGCCCCCACCTCAGGCCTATCCATTCTTGTTTCCTCTGTTTACCCCAGTGTCCACCTTGTACATGTTCTCACCACCTTCATGTCACTGGCCTGGAGACCTTTGCTGAGCACCCAATTTAAAACTGCAACAGCCCTTGACAGTCCCCATCTCCTCCTCCTGCTTTATTTTTTTCTCCATACCACTTACTATCATCTAACATACTATGTATTTCAATTACTTGTTCAGTATTTGTCTCTCCCTCTGGAATGGAAGATTCTTATCTGTGTTTTTCATTGGTCTATCTCCAATACCTGGCACATAGCAAGCGTTCCATATCTGTTGACTGCATCGATACATATAAAATATTTACAACCTATCATACCCATGAATCAAAGATGAGGACAGAGCTCACCAGTGGACAGATCCAAATAATACACCACTCAATAAGGTCTTTTAATAGTTCGGGGGACACTGGGTACAAATGGCCCCACATGTCTTTTGTGACTACACAAATGGGACAAGAGGAGATGTTGACATTTCTTTAGAAGTTGACTTTGTCATCTTCCCACCTGTTGAATACTCTCCTAAATCTACTAAAAGGCTTAGGACACTAGCTTTCTACCTAACTTCCATCATCCAAGAACAGTTCAGTTAGCAGACAGACTGTCCCTCCAACACACTAGCATTCCATACTTTTGATTGATCTCTTCAACCTCAACCACCGATTCCCACCATCATACCCTGGACCTTGTTAGCACCCAAAATAATTCCTTCTTTTGAAATCACAAATGTCAACATTCTACTCAATCTACAACCTTCCACCTTTCAACTCTTTCATGCTTAGTCCCACTATACCTGCTCTCCAAACTCATTTAGAAAATCATAGCCTCTGACTTGAACTGTTTTTTCCTGGTGGAGCAGTCCCTATCCATCCCCTCTTCTTCCCTCCCCAGCCTGGCCCCAAGGTCAGTCACTTGGACAATACTCTCATTGGCAACCCCATGTCCCTTGGTCATTCTGACCCCATAGCCATGCAAAAACTCCGAGCCTGGATCAAGGCTTAGACAATTCATTCTTCACTTACATACCACGATAGCTGAGCACTCTTAGTGAAAAATCTCAAACTATGCAGAATCTACCTATTAATTTAATTTATGGTTTTTAATCCTAATTAGAATCTCAAATCTCAACACTGTTTACTGAACCCTTTTCAAAAACTTGTATGGTGCTCACAATGTACCTGGTACAGTTCTAGACACCTTTAAATATTAACTCATTTACTCTTCACAGCAATCCTCTGAGACAGACACTATAATTGTCTCTGATTTACAGATGAAGAAATGAAGGCACAGAAAGGCTGAGTTGCCCTGCTCAGGACATACTGCTAGATAGGGATTTAAGTGGTAGGGTTTATTAGCTCCAAACCCTGGTAGTATGGCTACAGAGTTCTAGTTTTTAACTTATAATTCATCTTACAGATGAAGAAATTTGGGTACAGAGAGGTTCAGTAACTTGCCCAAGGACATCTAATTATCACGTGGAAGAACCTGGATTTGAGACCAGTCGGACTTCAGAGTCGATACACTAAAACCTCTAACCTATTCCACCTCCTTGTGTCTTAAGCCCCCTGAGACGATTACGCCATCTGGTTTTGGAGTCCTTAGATTTCCTGTCCCATTCTTAGCAAACTGATCTAGACCCACAGCCATCTCTACCCCTCTTTCCCAGTCTCGGAGTTGATCTGCCTCTTCTTGTGTCCAATCATTTGCTCTGGATTGCATTTCTCCCATTTCTTTCCATCTCTTTCCCATACCCTCAGCCCCTCTATCATTACTGGCTCGTATAACCATGCGCAGGCTCAAGTCTCTTCCCTCCTAAAAGCCCTTACCTCCAAAAAACTCACCTGGTCAGGCCATTCTTTAGCTCCCTGCACCCTCCCGGACACCTACCTCATTCAGCCTCCTCAAAAGGGTGGTCCTCACTTCCTCACCTCTCATCTCACTGCGATTACTGTCCTACACCCGTAACTTTTCTAACAACTTTGTTGTTGCTAATATCATTGGTGAGAAACCAAGTGGAAATTTCAGTGGATAATTTTTCATCTTTGTCATACTATACCACTACCTTACTCTTCATTTCTTTTTCTTTGAAATTCTCTACCCCCTGGGAACCCTTAGCTCCACACTCCAATGAGTCTTCCCTCACCTCTGTCTCTGTTCAGAATTCTTCAACTCTGGTCTCTCTCCAAGTTTAAGCCTATAGTGGGTTAAAAAAACCCTGATTTAAAAAAAAAATTGTTTTCCACTTGACATGCTTTTCTTGATGATCTCTGTGTTAAAAACAAATTTAAGTGTTATTCAGCTGACAGTAATCCCGTCAGTGGTCGTGGCTTTGTTACTTCTTTCTGAAGAGACATTCCTCTCTCTCCCCACCCCTTCTCACATGTGCTCCAAATGGAAGCTGGACGACCCTCCCTCCACATGGTTAGTCTACAGGAGGGCATCTGACTTTCAAGAAGACAGGTTCATGGAGGCCTGACCAAAGAGTCTGCTATTTAGACAGAAAAATAAGATGAGAGGATAGGCTGTCTCTATTTGAGCCATAGATATGTTAATGTATTCCCAATCAAAATTAAGGACACATGGTCTGCCAAAGAATTCCTGGTCCATTTTAGAATGTGAAGAACAATGTGGGAAGTGTCACGTGGATGCTGACACATTGGAATTTCCAAGACATTTAAAAGATTCATGGGCACAACTGGTCCTTGATTTAACAAGATGTCTGGCCACTGTGGGCATAGACTTATCAGGAAGATGCTACAATCACACCTCTTCTAACAGAGCTGACATTCTGTGACAGTTTCCTGATTATGCTTGGTTGATTTCAGGTTTTATTAAACATGTAAATGATAAACTGGTAAGCAAGTATAACAATAAAAATTTCCTTACCAACTACCATTTTAAAAGAAGAAAATGTAAGTTCTTTGTAATGTGGATATAAATTCTGCCTAATTCACAGTACTCCACTCTTATCATGGTGCAGAGAAAAATGCAATAGCATTAGGTTGAAAGTTTACAAATGGTTTTACTGTCGACATAGTGTAACAGTGCAGTGAGACTTAGGGGTTTTTTCCTATATCTACACAGAACATGTGACTGTCTATATAGCAAAGGAGCTAGGCATGGTTTGACATGTTGCTTTAAAGGGACCTAAAATAAACAATTAAGAAAAATGGCACCCTCACTGGTGTGGCTCAGTGAACTGAGTGCCTGCCTGTGAACCAAAGGGTCACTGGTTTGAATCCCAGTTGGGGCACATGCCTGGGTTGTGGGCCAGATCCCCAGTAGGGGGCACACAAGAGGCAACCACACATCGATTTTTTTTTAAAAATGGCAAAGTTGATACAAGAGAACTTTTAGTTTCTCTCATGAGCTGAAGAAAGAATACTCTTGAATATAAAAGCAAAAACTACGTCAGTTGTTGTATAGATAATACGGCACACTTATCAAACCAGTCTCTTGAGACAAAACTATCCTCAAAATAAAATCTTCTCATCTTAATCCTGTACTTCTCTATACACAGAGGTAACAAGCTTTAGTCTAATATACAGAGGTAGAAAACTCCAGTATAGCTAGTTACACCTGTGAAAAAGAAAATTGGGGCTAGCGTGAAAATTCACAGCCTGCTTGGAAAACCAGGACAATAAAACTGGTATCATCTCCCAATCATCTGGATATTTGGCGCAATAATGAGACCACTTTCAACTCTAGCACACATTGAGCATCTTCTGTAACTAACTACTTAAAAACATACACAAAATGTATGGTTTACACTGAACAACACGCTAAATGCCAATGCTATGTACTTTCTCTTATCTCATTGGTTTTATTTTTCGCTGAATTCTTTAACTCAATAAATATTACTGAGATCTCTGATACAGGAATATGGCAAAGAATTAAGTAGTCACTCATTTTCTCACGTCTAGTTATCATAGCGGAGGTGCAACAGAAAGAATCCTTCCTGCCCGCCCTTCACTAGAGGAGGTGGCCAGGCACGCAGCCCTGGTGAGGTCTGCCTGCTGAAGGGCAGCCTGAGCCCATGCCTGCGAAACAAGGTCTTTTACAAACTGTTTCCTGCTGGGGTGTTCACAGGAAGGTCTAAATAAAACAAGAGCATGTTCTCCATCTTTCCTAAAGCAAATGCCTATAAAAAGAGATAGAATATAAGGAAGGGCGTGTTAATTTCTATAGGAAAAGTACAAAGTCCTATAAAACTTCGAAATGTAAGCAATCATTTTCAGCTTCAGAACAAAGTTTTCTGGAACCTACATATGAGTGGTTTTTGTTGTTATTTCTTGTCATTTTTTTGTCTTGTTTTTAAAGAATAGTGGAGTACTGATAAGCACAGGAAGACAGGCATTTCCAAGAAGAGAGAATGGTTTTAACAAAGAAATAAAAGGGAATAGCTCTGAGCAAACTTGGCGGTTCTATGAACTCCAGGGCAAAGGACCCATGTAAGTTAGCAAAGGCCTACTGGGTGGTTTGGGCCTGGGTGGTGAAAGGTCTTGCATGTGGGGCCATACAGAGTCTGAACTTTATGAGAAGCCCCCAAAGTTTCTGAGCAAGGGAACAACATAATCCAAACTCTGCTTTGGGGACATTAATCTGGTCAGACTGATTGTTTTTTTTGGGGGGGGGTGGGGAAGAACAGAAAAATGTGGAGATGAGGGAAATCAAAGAATTATTAAGGTTGGTAGGGGTGAAGGAGAGAAAGGTTATTGAGTTGAATTATATATAAATGAAGAAATAATCAGTCAGGCATGCAGGGCCCACTAAGTACTGTGCCCTGGCCAAGATATACAGGGCAGGATCTCAAATCCACATAAAGTTCCTGCGATATATTATTATTGTTACTTTGCAGATGAGAAGACTGAGGTTTGGTGAGGTCAAATAACTTGGCAGGCAACACACAGTTAGTGCGTGGTGGAGCCTGGCCCATCTGATCCCTAAACTCACACACCTTCTGCTTTATCACACTTCATCTTAGGGACCAGCCAGTCAATTTTTAAATGACAAGTATAATATTCGTGTGACCATTTATCCTCTTAGATTTGTGCTTCTCTAGGTTACGGAGTTTCACAGCTTGGTGGCATGGGGAGCAGGAAGGGGAGGTGGCTGGAACGTTGCCAGCCCCTGGAGAAGCCAAAGCTACCTGCAAAGAGGGATTTTCCTCCACAACCATGATGGCCAGGTAACTAGTATCCACAAGGGCCCAACCTGGCTCTCTCCCCAGAATTGGCAAGGGCTCCACAGAGTCTGGTTCTTAATATCTCTCTTGGGACTTCACCTGTATCCTGCACACTTACTCCAGCCCAAGAGATTTCTTCTCTCTTCTCGCAAATTTATGAACTGGCTGCTTAGACCATTCTCCCATGGAAGGAGAGGAATCCGACTCCAGGCTTTGAGTAAACAGCTCCATTTCCCTTCACCATTGCATTCTCCTGCTTCCCCAAAGGGCCTAAAGCAACACAGCGAGTAAAGCGTGGGGCCGAACGAATATGACGGAAAAGGGCGCATGCAAAGTCTCTGTTCATGGGGAGGACAAGAAACAGTTCGTGAGGAGCCCCTTGTTTGGTATTTAAAATAAACTAGCAATGTTGCTAATTTAAAAGCCTCAACAGCATCCTAATTAATGCACTAATTGATAATTCACTTTAATTTAATTAGTGAATTACAGCCCCCTTTCAAAACCCTTTGGAATGAGAATCCTTTAGAGTAAGATTCTTACTTATCCCCTGCTGAAACGGCCCACAGCACTAATTACTTTCATCTTTCCCATCTTCCCACTTTGCACCTTTGCTACTTTGGAAGAAAGTACTCTAGCCATAAATCCCAATTAGGCCCTAGATAGTGGTCCCCGGCCATCCATCAGCTTCAGCACTCACCACTTCCCCTCCGCCTGCGGGGCTGCGCACAGGCTGACCTTTCAGCTATACACTGTGTGTAAACAGAACTTCCTACATGTACCTTGGGACTCATGTGTTAAAAGACCTTATTTTACACAGGGTAATCCTAGTGGCAGTAGCCAAATAGAGACATGGAGATAAATTTACAAGACAGCTTTGCTCTGTTCCCATAATTCACCGAGCCAAACAAGACTGTAGGCACAGCAACAACAAGAGTGATTTATAGTTGCTACTCTGTGTGTCACCGTGGAGAGATACGTAAGTGGCCTTCCTGGGACAGATTTAAAAGGTGCAAAGCAGTTATCAGCATATTATCACAGGCAATTTGTTTCAGAATTTAACGCCATTGTATTATTTATTATAGTTAGTGTACAGAGGTTGGCATCAGATGACCTGGGTTTACATCGTGGCTCTCACACATGCTAGCTAAATGACCTTGGGTGAGTCCTTTAGTCTCTCAGTATCCTCATCTATAAAATGGGACTAATGTGAGCTCCCATCTTGGTTATGAGGGTTAAATGAGCTAAAATATGGCAAGTACTAGAAACCAGGCTCGGTACGTGGCGGGCACCCGAGAGATGCAGGCTGGTATCGCTCCCACGGCAGCACGTTTGGTAATGACTGAAATTGCAACAGGGCCCCCAAATACAGCACACATTCAACTAATTTTAGTGCAAATAAAAAACAATAATATCCACTGAACTAAATCTTTAAAGAACACTGATACTCATTTATCGCCATCTTACAAAACTGGTTTAAGAAATAAAGACAATGAAAATGTAATCAGTAACTAAACATTTTAGATGACTAAATAGTAAAACTTTGTGTAATCTAATGAAGGTCAATGAGACTACGTGAGGCATTTTGGAAACGACAAAGTGCTATTTTGGAAGAGGGTATTATTATTAGTGAAAATAATAGACTCCACTTAAAAATGTTTAACAAAGCCAGATATGTTCTTTCATTTTATGCTTTCAAATACCTTCATGAAATATCTACAAATTTCATCCCAAGAACCTGGGATAAGTAGCCACACATAAACAAGGGCATCCATTCAAGGGTTCTACACATGGGGAGCTGCCCGGCTCTCTAATGAGTCCCAGCCAGAACACCAGGGCAGGAATGAGAAGGACAGACTGACATCCCAGCACATTGTTCAGCATCTTGGCCTAGAGGGCAATGGATGGTGAGGCGGAAGTTGTGAGAATCTCCAAGCATTAGAAATCAGGGTGGCTTCACTCTGCTTTTAGGAGACAAAGGGGCAGTCAAAGAGGCAGTCCCTTAGCCAACCAGAGTAGGTTCAATAGATGCAAGGGAAACTGTATGCCTAGAAAAAAGAGAGCTATAGGTAAATATTTTAAAAACGTTTTATTTATTTACTTTTAGAGAGAGGAGAAGGGAGGGAGAAAGAGAGGGAGAGATATGTCAATGGGGGAGAGATACATCAGTTGCTGCTCCTGCACCCCTGCCGCTGGACCCGGCCCACAACCCAGGCATGTCCCCTGACCAGGAATCGAACCAGTGACCTTTCAGTTTGCAGGCTAGCGCTCAATCCACTGAGGCACATCAGCCAGGGCTATAGGTAAATTTTGATAAATGACTAGAGGACCAATAGAACTCAGATGACGGGGCAGTGAGAAGACCTAGATATGACCTTGCTTCGCTCAGTACGCAGGGAAGTTAAGAAAAAGTGTTAAGCCTCCAACTGGGAATAAAAGAGTATTGCTCAGAAATGATATATAGAGCAAACTGTAAACGCCTGAGCAGAGTTAAATTAAGTCAAGCTGGAGCCAATGGATCATCCCTGTGCCTATAAATTATCTCTCTGCATCTAGTGTCTCACACTGGCAGAGCGGCTTCCACCCTAAATGAGTATATTTGTCCTGTGGATATTCAGGAAGAAGGCTTAGGCCTCATGTTGCAGTCTCTAGAAGAGAAATTCCTGACCCGTGAGTGGTGCTGGGAGAATGGAATCAAGAGCAGACCTGGAGTAAGTGCTCTCGAGGCTAGAGGCCAAGGAGCCGTAATAGCAACTGAGGGAATCCATACAAGCACCTTTGTGCACAAAGATCAGCACACTATGCAGACTCGAGCTGTGTTTGGAGAGAAAGAAGAAAGGGAAAAAAAATAGACTGCTATTATCTTAAGTACTTGAGCAGCTTTAGATAAATAGATTATATGTTGCATTTCACTGATAAAATACATATATATCAAAGTAAATACTCCCAAACTACTCGTTTACAGGGCAGCTCCCTAAAACTAACCCATCCATCACACATGCTGCAGAGCCATCACACTTACTCGGATATTTGAGGAAGCTGAAGTACTTTCCAACCTGCATCATAAAACATCCAAGATTGTGTGGCCCCTGGTGTGTGGTGGAAGGCGGGTGGTGGGTAGAGGGGTCAACCAGCAGGGCTGAAGCTGCTCCTCCACTCCTTAAACCAGAAAAGCTCTGCCTTTATCGGTTTTATCTAGCCTGGGTTCATCTGAGATTGGATTAGACAACAGACCACTACTGGTAAAGTGGGAAAAGTTGAGGCAAGGCTGAGTTTGAATCTTGGCGTGGCCATTTACTTGCTCTGTGACTCGAGAAAGTGAGCTAATCTCTTGGTGCCTTAGTTTCCTTGTTTATAAAATGGGTAAAATAATATGTACAGGACCGTTGTGAGAGGTAAAAAATATAAAAGATGTATAGCACATAGTACAAGGCATTATTAGCACATAGCAAGCACTAGCTAAATGTTACTTCCTTTTCTGAAAGACATAGATGTGTGTGTGTGTGTGTGTGTGTGTGTGTTTAGGCTTAAATACAGGTATAAATATATAATTGTGCAAGCCTCTGCAGACAGTTCTATAACCTGCAGTCATGCAACAGATACGCAGAGAAAGGATGTGGGGTCAGCGGCCTCACACTCCTCTGCATTTTCTGGCCATAGCTGCCATAATACTGGCTGGCATAATTCCTCAGCATTTATCTACTGTTCCTCATTGATAGTTTCAGCAGTTACCATCAGTTTTTATTAGCTCCTCAAAGATATTTTTAAAAATTGAAATATTATTGTTTCTAATAAGCTAAGTCAGTTCACAAGGAAAACCAACTGTACAGAGCACTTTAAACAAATGGACTCAGAAACTGACTGAGCTTAAAAGGAGCTTTAGAGTGGATCCATACAACGCCCTTACGTACCATTAAGAAAAGCACAGAGAGATGAAGAGACTGATCAAACCGGCACAGTTATCATCTAGCAGAATTCCAGATGGCTACAGCAGGTCCTGAGAGCTCTCCATGCTAATTAGCTCCTGTTGCATGTTGAGCGAACAATACATGGCAGAGAAAAGGGAGGGTAAAGTCACTGGAACACTGCCCCATTTCAATGTCATTAGATCACACACCTATAATAACTAAATGCAAAATATGGAACAAAATCCCAATAGTAAATTTTACTATCCTAAGTCCTGAATTAATTGCCTTTATGACATTAGGCAAGTTACTTAATTAAAACTTACTTCCTCATGATCTAAAAGAGGATGCTGCCCTGACCATGGCTCAGTTGGTTGGAGCATCATCCCACACACCAAAAGGTCTCGGGTTCAATCCCCAGTCAGGGCACATACCTAGGTTGTGGTACCATCCCCGGTCAGCGTGTGTAGAGGAGGCAACGGATCAATGTTTCTTTCTCACATCCATGTTTCTCTTTTTTACCTTCTTCACCTCTCTCTCTAAATTCAATAAATATATCATTGTGTGAGGATTATAAAAAAATAATAAAAAATAAAAGATGCTAATATCTGCCTCAAAGCCTTACTATGAAAAATACCTCTTGTGGTATTCTTGCCAAAATCTATAACCTAGTCTAATCACGAGAAAACATCAGACAAGCCCAAACTGACAGTCACCCTACAAAATAACTGACCAATTTTCTTGACAAGTGCCACGGTCGTGAAAGACTAAGGAAGTGCTGTGCGCCAAAGGAGACGTGACAGCTAAGTGCAGTATGGGGTCCTGGATTGGTTCTGGACCAGGAAGAGGCTAATGGGACATCTGGTGAAATCTGAAATACTAGGTTAGTAGCTAGTACTGTACCAGCTTAAGTTCTTGGCTTTCATCATTGGATTATGATTATGTAAGAGGAACCTTGGTGAGTGATATACAGGAACATCAACTAAACTAATAAAATCAAAGCTGTAATCAAGAAACTCCAATCAAACAGAAGTCCTAGACTAGATGACTTCACAGGTGAATTTTACCAAACATTCAATAAAGAACTAACACCTTTCCTTCTCAAACTATTTCAAAAAATTCAAGAGGAGGGAAGATTCCCAAGCTCATTTAACAAGGCCAACATTATCCAAATGCCAAAACCAGATAAAGATACAACAAAAAAAGGAAATTATAGGCCAATATCCCTGAAGAACATAGATGCTAAAATCCTCAACAAAATATTAGCAAATGGAATACAGCAATACATCAAAAAGCACACACACCATGATCAAGGGGGGTTTATTCTGGGAATGCAAGGATGGTACAACATTTGCAAATCAATAAATGTGATATACCACATAAACAAAATGAAGGATAAAAACCATATGATCATATCAATAGAGGCAGAAAAAGTATTTGATAAAATCCAGCACCCATTTATGATAAAAACTCTCAGCACAGTGGGAATAGAGGGAACATATCTCAACATAATAAAGGCCATATATGACAAGCCCACTGCCAGTGTCATAAAAAACTACAAGCGTTCCCCTTAAGTTCAGGAACAAGGCAGGGATGCTCACTTTCACCTCTCTCATTCAACACAGTACTGAAAATCCCAGCCACAGCAATCAGATAAAAAGAAGAAATAAAAGGTGTCTGAATTGGAAAGGAAGAAGTACAACTGTCTTTATTTGCAGATAATATGATATTGCACATAAAGAACCCCAAAGATTCCACCAAAGACTACTAGAATTGATAAATGAATTCAGCCAAGTAGCAGGATACAAAATTAATATCCAGAAATCAGTTGCATTTTTATATACCAATAATGAACTATCAGAAAGGGAAATTAAGAAAACAATCCCATTCACAATTGCTTCAAAAAGAATAAAATACCTGGGAATAAACCTAACCAAGGATGTAAAAGACCTGTACTCAGAAAATGGCATCACACTGAAGAAAGAATTGAAGAAGATACAAGAAGTAGAAGCACACACCATGTTCATGGGTAGGAAGAATTAACATCATTAAAATGTCCATGCTACTCAAAGCAATCTATAGATTCAACAGAACTCCTATCAAGATACCAATGACATACTTCAAAGAACTAGAGCAAATATTTCAAAAGTTTATATGGAACCACAAAAGGCCCTGCACAGTGATGGCAGTCCTGAGAAAGAAAAACAAAAGTGGAAGAATTATGCTACCTAAAAATCAAACTACACTATAAGGCCATGGTAATCAAAACAGATGATACTATATAAAAACAGATACATAGATCAATGGAACAGAATAGAGAGCCCAGAAATAAACCCATGCCTTCTTAGTCAATTAATATTTTACAGAGGAAGCAAGCACATACAATGGGCTAAAGACAGTTTATTCAATAAATTGTGTTGGGAAAATTGGACAGATACATGCAGAAAAATGAAACTAGACCCACTTCCTTACACCAAACACAAGAATAAATTCAAAATGGATTAAAGACTTAAATGTTAGATCTGAAACCATAAAAATACTGAAACAAAACATAGGCAGTAAAATCTCAGACATTGCTCATAGCAATGTTTTATCTATTATTATCTCCTGAGGCAAGGAAAACAAAAGAAAAAAAGTAAACAAATGAGACTTCATCAAACTAAAATTTTCACACAGCAAAGGAAACCACCAACAAAATAAAAAGACAACCCACAAAATGGAAGAACATATTCACCAATACATCTGATAAGGGGTTAACATCCAAAATTTATAAAGAAGTTATAAAACTCAACACCAAAAAACCAAACAATGTAATTAAAAGATGGGCAAAGGACCTGAATAGACACTTCTCCAAAGAGGACATATGCCTAGCCAATAAACATGAAAAGATGCTCAATGTCACCAATCATCAGAGAAATGCAAATTACAATCACAATGAGTTATCACCTCACACCGGTCAGAATGGCTATGATCAATGAATGAACAAATAACAAATGCTGGCAAGGATGTGGGGAAAGGGGAACCCCTTTGCATTGTTGGTGGAAATGCACATTGTTTCACACTGTGGAAAGCAGTGTGGAGGTACCTCAAAAAATTAAAAAGGGATCTGGCTTTCAACCCAGCTATCCCACTTCTGGGAACATATACGAAGAAACCCAAATCACTAATTTGAAAGAACATAAGCACCCCTTTGTTCACTGCAGCGTTATTTACAGTCACCAAAATATGGAAGCAATCCAAGTGTCCATCATTAGATGAGTGGATAAAACAACTATGGGACATTTACACAATGGAATACTACTTGGCCATAAAAAATAAGAAAATTTTACCCTTTGCAACAGCACGGATAGGCCTGGAGAACATTATGCTAAGTGGAATAAGCCAGTCAGAGAAAGGCAAATACCATATTATTTTACTTAGTTGTGGAATTTAATGAACAAACTGAATTAACAAGCAAAACAGAGACAGGCTCACAAATAGCAGATGACAGCACAAGGGCGGAGAGATTGAGCAAAAAGGAAAAAGGACTCACGGACACAGACAACAGTACGGTGATTGCAGGGGGAGGGGGAAGGAGGGCATAAGGGGGATAGATGGTAATGTTAAAACACAATAAAAAAATAAATAAATATAAACAAATTTTGCAACTTTGTAAATCTAAAATTATTTAAAAATTAAAAATTTTAAATGAGCAATTTTTTAAAAGCCTTGTTGTAAGAAATAAATACAAGGTCAAAAATTTAATACATTGTCTACTTTTTTGCAGGCATAATCCCTTCACCTAAAGGCCATGCTTCGAGTCCTGGAAACACAGTGCAAACTGTGTGCTAGTGCTGGCCACACCCAGACGGCGGCAGCGGATAATGAAGAGTGTTGTTCAAGTGTGACAAAACGGAGTCATTCTTTATTTCAACTGAATGATTATATACATTCTGGCAAAACTCTACTAACCATCAGCATTTCACTCTTTGCACAATAAAACCATAAGTTGGTGTTTAAAGAAGTATGAATTCTGTGTTTGACTAATGATGACAGGCTTTTATTTACCTAATGCCATCAGCATTTAAACATAACATGTCAGACCTTCATTCTGACTCTGCGACTACTCTCATCTTGTCAGACCTCAGCAGCTTTCTGTCAGGCAACACCTGGCAAAATAAACCGTTTTCAAATAAATTATAGGCATCTCAAAATGACTATTGCTTGATACTCCGTTATTTCTGTTTTCTCCTTATTTTTTATTTCAAACCTGAGTCTGTATCTAGCCTTGAGGGGCAAAAGCCTGCCTCTGAGAAAATTAAAGGGCCCCTAATGTCATGTTTATTACCCAAGATTTTCCGTTTTTAAGAAAACCACCTAGGAACCGTAGTTTCCAACAAAGGAGATATGGCTCCTCCGCTTATGCTTCTCACCTCAGGGAGTAACTATGCAGCCAAAACCAGTAACGAGCAACTTGGCTATTTTTTAGTTTTAGGTAGAATCATCCATATGATACATATACATTTCTTTCTATTATACTATTCTCTTGCAAAATAATTTTTGTTTTCTACAAAGGTTATGAGATATCATAAAAATGTCCAATGCATCTGGTTTAAGAATCCAATTCTTCCTTCACATATTTCTGCATCTGTTCACAAAATCTCTTTGACTTCAAAGAAAGCTTTTCAAGAGAAAAAGAAGATACACACGGGAAAAGTGGCCATAAATTTTTAGTAGTCATTTTCTAAGGCCATTTTAATAACAGCACTGTGGGACAAGTATCTCTGTGAGACCTAAAATACCACAGATGATATTAATGACTATGGATTTATATGGAGATTTACACTTTAAAATTTTATTCTGGGTCTAAAAGTGATATATCTTCAATTTAGAATATATGAAAAATATGGAAAGCCTAAAGAAGAAAACTTAAATCATTTTTAATCCACCACTCAGGAAAACCTAGCAAAACAAAGAATGGTTGGCTCTGGCCAGGTGGCTCAGTTGGCTGGAAGGTCGTTCCCCACATCAAAAGATTGGGGTTTGATCCCTGGTCAGAGCATATGCTGCCTAGGCCGCAGGTTCAGTCCCTGGCTGGAGTGCGTACAGGATGCAACCGGTCAATGCTTCTCTCTCACATCGATGTTTCTCTCTCTCTCTGCCTGTCTCTCTCTCCCTATAAAATCAATAAACATATCTTTGCATGAGGATGAAGAGAAAAAAATGCTTGTTTCCTTCCAGTCTTTTTCCTGTGCATATATTTACATATTTATTTACAAATATAATATTGTAAATACACTGTTAATGCAATTTTGTGTCTCTTTTCAATTGGTCTTCCAAAAGACTGTTAGCCTTTCAAACCATCATTTTTAATGACTGAAAACTATATGTAGATTTCTACTTTAGAAGATGCTCTCACATTTAATTCTTATTCTAATCAAAGCTAAATCAAAGGTTTGGAAACACTAATCTGTTCTGGAAATCCTACATCTTGAAACAATCTAGAATAGTTGATTAACTTTAAGATAACCATATTTGTAAATGCCACTGAAATAACAGATGCTTAAGAATTTTTTTAACACTGATAATGCTTTAGTCCCTTTACCCTCCCTGGGCAATCATTAGAGGGCTTAGTTTCTTTTCCTTTTCTCATTGATTCTCTATTTGTCATGACATCCTTAGCTCTTGAGGTTGGAGTGAGAGGAAGTTGGGGTCTAAGGCTTAGTTACTTTGAGACCATAGGTTTTTAACATGCTGCTATTGGCTATAAATATAGTAATCAACCAATTCTGGTTCTGCAGAATCAGACCCTCAAGTTTCAAAGAGGGGAGTACTTGATGGATTTATCTAATTTGAATCAATTCTTCCCTAACATTGCTGCCTGAAATTTAAAATATTTAAATAGCTCTTTTGTTGGTGAAGACCTTTCAGTATAATATCCTTCATCCTTACAAGAATCTTGTTAGGCTCTTATCAATGAAGAAACTTAGGTACAGAACGTTAAGTGATTTGTGGGATGATTAGAAAAACAAGTTGAACTTAAATCTTGGTCTTCATAATTTCATTGCTGTATTTTGATTCCTAATCATGAAGCCATAGATTTTCCCAAAGTTTGAAATAACATAAAAGTGTCAACCACTCCAACCCTCCCTCCACCCATTTTGCTAGAGAATAAACCCTGTGAGATTAAGTGACTTGTCATGTCACAGGCTGGCAAATCTACCTCTGGTTTCCTAACTTCCAGTCTAATGCTCTTTCCAAGATACCACTTACCATACAAAATCCTCACACCTACACACTACAACAATGAGTATGCAAAGGTGCCAGGAAGCCACCCAGTAATCACAAAATCTTAAATTTTTTTCCTATTTGCCATTAGATAGCTCCCAAGTGATGCATGGCAAAAGCCTACCACTGAGATTACACACTTGTCTTTTGCCATGGCGTAAAATTCCAAGCACTGACGGCCAGAGTGAAGGCCTTGTCACGCTCTCAGCACGAGAGTGACGGTAACAGCAGTGCACGGGACAGGACGACGCAGTTCAGCAGAACTACTTTGGGGTAAATAGTGGGAACCAGAGTAGAAAATGCACTGCCACAGGGAGGACGGCAGCGTCTGCACCAGTTTAAACCTCCCGATTACTAAGAAGTCGTCTTCGGTAGTTTCTCCGCGGGTTCTAAGCTTACTGTTAGGGTGAGGACCGTAAAAAACCGTGTAGACCTTAAGCAGGTGGGCGGCCCAACTGCGTACGCAGCGGTGCGCTCCGCCCATCAGGGACGCTATACGTCATCACGCATCCTTACAACGTCGCCACGTTCCGGGCAGAAGGGTAGTCTTAAGCGGGTCGAGGTTAAGAGAGATACACCCCGATACTCTGCAGAGGAAACCGGAAGTCAGAAGCAAGTGGAAGGAGAGAGGAGAGACGAAGACCTAGCAGGATGGAAAACCTGCCGGAGAAGGGCCAGCCTTGATTACCTGGGGAGCAAGGGCAGCTTCGGGTCCTTTGTGAAGTGCCCGGATGAAGCTCCAGCACCCACGCGTCTTCCGCATTGAGTGCAGCGCCATCTTGAGGAGGGCGGAGCCTTCTTGTCTTGAGTGACGTCTGCTTGGAGAGCCAGTCGCAGATTCTCTGCTGTTTTGCTTGCTGCGCCTGCGCTGTAGCCTTCGGGCCCGGGCCGCTTAGCAGCTACAGGGGTCGGAGCGTGGGGGGCGCCAGTCCTGTCTTGGCAGAGAAGGTGGGGACAGGGACGGGGTGGGGCTTGACTTCAGTGTTTCCGTTGAGAGACCTAGTCTTTGCTCAGGCTTCCTGGAGGGAGAGGCTCCTTCGGGGATATCAGTGGCGGCGTTTTAGACCGGAAGAAAGTCAAGGAAGTTGCTTTTCAGATTCTAGTTATTCAGGGGCCGCTTTAAAGAAGTTTCTGCAGGAATGGGGCCTTCGCAATCCTATTGGAGAGCAGTAAGTGCTCTCTTGAGACCTATGTGGCCTCAATTCATCCATTTTGCAGACACTAGGCACTGCAGGTACAGAGACATGTTTCAAGTGCATGGCCTAATGGGGCAGTAGATAGATAAGTGATGCAGTGCTTTAGGTGTTACAGAAGCACACACCAAGATTGGAGAGGAAGGATGGTTGTGGTTGTACTTCTCCCTGTCCAGGGAAGGGAATAATTTGTTTTGAGTTAAATTATGAGAAGAGTTAACACAGTACTCCTGCATTTGTTAATGCACCCCCAAAGCTCTCAGATGTGTAAGATACGGACCAGTAAAAGCACAACGAAGAGATTCGTCAGAATTCCTTTATATGTTTTGTTGTATTTATCCACTGAGTGAATACTAAAAATAACCACATTTCCATAGGGAGAGTTAGGAGACAAATGGAATAAGGATGCCCATACTCTTAGAGGGACTGAAATCTAATAGGTTAAGTCAAAATTTATAAATCAAAACCATACATTAAAATCTCATAAGAGTGGTACAAAGTACTGCTGAAGTTCAAGCATAATTGGTGTAATATAAGCAGGAAAGGAATTGTAGGGATGACGGCAAAAAAAAGCATCTAAGGAAATCAAGTCTCATTTTTCAACAAAACTGATCAGTTTGTTTTTGTCTCTGTTAAATTTGAGGTGCTTATAGTACTCCCAAATGTGACGCCCATTAGATATATAGGTCTGGAGCTCAGGAGAGAGGTCTGACCTACGAAATAGATGGTAATTGATACCAAGGAAACCTTTGAGACTGCCAGGTAGTGTTTGTGGAATAAACGTGGACGGCTGGATCATGGAAATGAAAAGGAGTAAGCAAAAGATACTTTAAAATCCCTAAAATGTAATACTGAGACCCAGGAAAGGGATTCTGCCAGCAGATATACAAGTATCCCTTATAAAGGTAACATTTTATAAAATGCCTAAATGTTTTGTACTCACATACACAGCAAAACATTAATATGCAGTTTGTTTTACAGATGTTACTAATTAGATTCAGTGACCTTAGGAATTAGTAAGATTAGATTTATGACATCCTACACCATCTGGATTGTAAAAGCCTAAAAATAAGATGAGGGTTACAGCAGAGAGCTGTCAGAGGGCCTGCCCACTTGATTCCTCAAACAGTAATTTCAGTCTTTTATCTGCTGAGACTCACATGACTGATAATTTCATGGGAGACATACTCCCATTGAAGGTATATCAGAAGACAGTGTAATCAGTTCAATATCTGTATTTTTTAAGTAAATTATTTCCAAACTTAGAAGTAAGTTTGAAATGATAAATTTGTGTTTCCTACCACAGTGGTGACCTGCTACCTCATCTATTTTTTTTAATTTATTGATCTTTTCAGAGACAGAAGTATAAACTTGTTATTCCACCTATCCATGCATTCACTGATTGCTTCTTGTGTGTGCTCTGAGGGGAGATCGAACCCGCAACCTCGGCATATTGGGACAACACTCTGACCAACTGTGCTCCCTGGGCAGGGCTGACCTGATGACTTAGGTGTCATCCAGCCAGCAATGTTGCCTTTTGGACAGGAGCTGTATTTTGTATAGTATTTCTTACACTTCCGCCAGCTTGTAATCTAGTGCCTTACATAGAGTAGGTGTATCTTTTAAATCTAAATTTTATTTTGACAAAGTACACAAATAATGGTCAGAGTTTGGAAGGCTTTTCACACCCAGAAGGGACAGCTGACAGCAGAACAGACACTAGCCCTGTTAAAAACAAGGTAGTTTTGTCCACTTTTATACTTTTTTACAACATCCTGAAACCTTCTGGTGTTGGGGAAAAGACCACCAGAGAGCTCACCATCATTCAAGCTCCCCGTCTCGTGCTCTTCTGAGAAGTACAGTGTGTTCAGCTCATTGTAATAAGGGCTTTCAGTGCTCATCCTGAATCTTCAGGAAGAGATATGTTATTCAGTGCATCTTCTAAGAAAAATTATAAAGCACACTTTTGAAGTGTTTTCATACAAACTAGTTAACATTTAGAAGTTTATATAATGTATAGCGAGTTTGGTGACGTGGGAAATTCACTGACGGAATATTTCATTGTCCGGCAGTGTTCAAATGAAGCGCCAGTGTATTTACTGCAGCATTTTACCACTGCTGTCGTTTGGTAAGCCAAAGAATTTTAGTAAAATGAGATACAAATGTTGGATTGGAAGCAGACTTTAGATAAACTTGCAATTAAAAACTTTTATAGTCATACACTTGTGTTCATGCTCAGGATTTTGAACACTTGTTTAAAATTTGATTTCTCATCAACACTTTTATTTTATAGTAAGTGCTGGTAATTTTGCTCTTTTCTTCACATTCCCTGCAAATCCTGCCCTGCTCGCAACAATAGATTAAAACCAGACTGGCAGCCGGAGAACACTTTCTATTGCAACCATGTGTGTCAGAAGAAGGGATTAGGTTTCCTTGTCCAAGAACATCAAGGGGAACCTCCACCTCTGCAGACACACCTCTGTTCCCCAGTAATGGGGAGTTTATATCTAGTTAGATTTAAATAGGATAAGGAAAGGGTTTAAATCCACTCCTAGCTCCAGTAGTATAATCAGCCCTCAAGTCCCAAAGTATCCAATTTTGTTTCTCTAATTTAATTCTAAGTGTCAGGTTGGTATTAGATGCTGATCAAGGTAATGGAGAGTTAGCCTACACATTTATTCACTTAAAGAAGAATTTTGCTGAATGCAGAGACTAGATGGCATCTGTGTTCCAAACCTACTTAAAGCACAGTCCATTCACCTCTGACCTTTGATTTATATTGAATATATTTTAAAAATAATGGAATAGATTCCACAACGAAAGCAAACCCTTCTTTTCATAATCTTGGGTGCAGCTATCATTCTCTGCTCTTGCTGCCATATACTTGACTCATTCTGAGGACTTAAAGTGAGGCAGAGCCCACCCTTGAGAGGGAGAGCTTCCAAGAGCCATTAAACTGTGTGAAACCATGACAATGATTTGGAGATTCTTTCTTACCCTTGTCTTAATTCTAGTTCTACCCCTCATTTTACAGCTTATGAAATTGGCCCAAAGATATTATGTACCATGACAAAAATCACACAAGGAAAAAGAGCAGGAATGGAAAGAACTTCAGTTTCCAGATGAGGGCCCTACTTTAAGTGACAGCTCTGTGAAGCAGAGTAGCTACCCCAGGGCTGGTCCGAGGGCGAGGCTTCGCCTGAACTCTCACCCTCCTCTCAGGCTTCCTCCTCAGAGCACCTGAACGGCTGATCTTTAAAGGGCTGATGCTTTCATCTCTTTGCCCCCCAAATTAAAAGATGCTCTTCCCCTGGTTGTTGAGGAAGTGCAAATTATAGCACCTTCTTTGTGTGAGGATATTCGTCAGGAGGCTTAGCTGGTCTTTGGGAAAGCTACTTACGGGTTTTAAGGGAGACATTACTATCACTTTTTTCCCTGGCAAGTGTCAGCTAGCAAAATGAAGGGAGAGGCTTGGTGATGCGGATAGCAAGACAGAATTTTTCTCAGAATACTTTTTTCGTTAAAATTAAGGGTTAAGGCCATAGGTTTTTTTTCCAGATTTAACTTCTTGTCTTAGGGACTTGCTTTCCTGCTGTGCAATGATGAAGACATTTTGAGGTTGGAAGAAGGCGGGGAGTTGTGGAGAGAGAGCAGACCTCGGTGCATAATTTGCCTGTATTGGTCTTCAGAGAACCAACTCTGTTACTTCAAGAGTCTTTGGGGTGCAGGACCAGGAGGAAGATGGATTATGTGGGATGCTGCAGGCCCTGAAATTCCTGTTCATATTTAATGTTCTCTCTTGATACTCTGTCTGACTGCCATTTCAGCTTTAGAGTAGAAGTCTTTGAAGATGACAGAGAATTGCTCCCTTAAGGAAGTGTGGATCTAGAATAGAGAGAATAATTTTGGAGAAGTGTAAGGGACTTTTTTCAAAATTCCCCTCAGTCTTCAATGTTCACCCTCAGGCTTAGGACATATGTTCCTTGGAGGAAGTGGAGCTTGGAAATGAGCAAATTAAAGTTTAGGAAGAGCATTTTACTTTGCTGTCTCTGCATGCCGTAGCTTTTCCAGATGGTATGACCCTAAAGACAAGACATTTGTTCTCTTCACACTCTACATTTAAATCACCATCCTTTGTTCCCAGCCACTTCTGAGTTTATGTTTTAACAAAAAGAACTGCAGCGAGGTCTCCAAAAAGCTCCCTGGAGTGCCTTTTAGATAGACTCTTTTCTATTTTGTCCGTGTAATCAAGCTACATTAGATCCCTTCCCACACCCTGTCTGGTGTAATACTAGGACCCTAGCCATGAGTATTGCTTAGATCTTGATCTTTCTAAAAACATCAGAAGATATGTTGATCTCTCTACAAACAGGGAGTGTTCACTTCACTGTCTCGGTCAAATCCCCTCTCTACCAGAGTCCCTGGGCCTTTCCAAAACTCACTGACAGTTGTACTCAGCTTTGCTTTTCTTTACTTTTTGTTTTGAATAAGTAGAACTGAGCATGAACGCGGAAAATTTGTATGCTAGACCGGCAATTTTTAACCAGTGTGCTGCAAGAATCTTTAGAACATGCAATACCTGACTATTTTAGTCAGGTCCAGTGACCTCTTTCCCTTAGTGTCAAATCAAAAAATGACAACCAAAAGAAAACGACAACAGCCAATACAACGATAGCTGTCTCTTGTGAATGAATCAAAATTATACCTATTTTTGTCAGATCAGCAAAAAAATATATTTTCTACTGTGCTGCGGAATTTTAGTAATCAGTTTATGTGTGCCAGGAGATGAAGAAAGGTTGAAACTCACTGTGCTAGAACCAGTACTGCTCTCAGTGAACCATTCACTCTTTGTGTGCTTTTTTCTTTTTTATGTAAAATGAGTACAAAAGAGGAAGGCTAGGTGACGAACATTGTAACTCTTGTGGTTCTAGGAACTAGCTTCTGTTTGGTCCCAAATTAGATGTATTTAGAGATACAAAGGTAGATATTACAGTCAAAATCCACATTTCAGAGCATGTCTCCTGAACCCGTGTCTATGGCAGACGTGTGTGTTAGGTGCGGTCGAGTTGGCACCAGCTCCTGACAACTCGATGAATGAGTGATGTCCACAGTGTCCCGCCCTCAGCAGTCCTGCTCAGCTCCTGTAGAATCGGGCCTATGGCTTCTTCAGTGGAGTCAGTTCATTCATATTTGATCTTCCTCTTTTTCCACTGCTTTCTGTTGACACCGGTATTGTCTTTTCCAAGGCACCCTGCCTTCTCACGATGTGCCCAAAGTGAAACAGCTTCAGTTTTGCCATCACGGATACTAAGATACACAGAGTGAGAAGGGGCCTCAAAAATTTTCTCAAGACTGTTCCAAGCAGCTACTCTCAGCCAAGTAAAACTGGCCCTTCATGTCATCTTGTCATGGCAGGGTTAGGGGTGTGAAGGACAGAGAATATGAAACTTTCTCCCCCAACTGTGAACAGGAAGTGGCTTTCCACAGACCTCTTTTCCAAGGGTAAGTAGGAATAGTATCTTAACCTGTTTTCAGTTTTCTAGCTACTTCGGGTTTCCAACTGTATTGCTTTCTGTTGTTTCTCAGAAGTATACTTGTGGTTGTATAATTGGCAGTCGCAAGGATTTGTATGACAGCTGCTAATTCAACAGAGTTCTAGGAAAGGGTTATCCAGCAGGTTCTGTGGATAGGAGAGGGATACAGCCACTACCCCCACCACTTGGCAGGCATGGGGCTTGAAGTGTGTGTTGGGGCGTGTGTGGAGGAGGCAGGAGCCTGCTTCTCACTTCTCCCACCCTCTGATCTACTGATCTTTTGGTTTCTCTCATTCACTGAACTTCAGGGCAAAGGAGCATATTTATCTGGTCTGCAAAGATCAGTCCTTCTTCCCATTCCCCAGAAGCACAAAACAGGATGCAAAAACAGACAGTTGATCTAGAAGTCCAGGTGGAAATACTCAGTGCAGAACTACCATCCCTTTATAAAACTAGAACTATAACTGAAAAACTGATAAAAATCCAAATATTCTTAGGATAACTTTGTAAGCAGGCATTGAACTTGAAGGCAAAACCATGTTTTCATGTCTGATAGAGTACTTGACATCAGAGGAAGGCTCGATAAATATTGGCAGGTTGATTAAACGAACAGATGAACACATGTGAGGGGGAAGCGGGAGGTGTGCAGTGAAATATTTTAAAGTCAGACAGTGCAGGGAGTTGGGGGGAAACTCTTAAAGCCTGAAATAAGCCCTGGAAACATTTTTTAAATCTCTGATATATGCTTGCTTTCTTGTGGTTTGCTCTTTCCACTAAAAAGCAGAATGCATAAAATATTCTGATTAGTCGAGGGCTATTACTTAGGTTCCAACCAGTGTTTTATATATAAATCTAAATTACTGCATTTTCTTCATCCTGCGTCTCTTTCTGTTCGGTCAGATCCCTGTGGGAAGGAGCAGCATTCCTGTGGTGGGTAAAATAATTTCTATGGAAATTATTCAAAACACAATTTCTGTAAACACTATGTGAAGATATGATTTATTTCTGGATTCAGCCCTTTTTTTCTTGCATCATCTCCCTATTTATCATCAAGTTTTCTGTTTGCCAGCATCTCTTTTTAAGGATCTGTCCATATCAGTTTTGCATTTAAGAGGATCAACTTCCACCAGGAGGGCTGAGGCAGTGGGAAGCAAGAAAGAAGAGGCTGCGTTTTTTAGGAGGCCATGCGTTACTGAAAGAACACTGGACTTGGTTCCCAGCCCCGACTCTGCCGTGACAGCAAAGTGACCCCAGGAAGTTTAACCTCTCGGCCTGCTTTTTATCTAAAAAAGTGGGGGTGTCTGAGCCAGCCATTTCTCAAGATTTCAGCCCTTAACTATTTCAATATATACGCTTATGCTCACTGAGCAGGTGTCCTGTATTTCACCCAAGGATGTCCCGGAACCTCGGAAATAACACCCACAAGGCTGATGGGTGGAATAGCCTCCCATTTTGACAGATGGTCCTGCTGGGACCCCAGTGATTCTTTTATTTTTATTTTATTTTATCCCCCCCCCAGGGATTCTTTAATTATTACATTGTGAATTTGGGAAAGACTCCGACACTGTATCTTGCATTATTTTGGCATCGGAGGAATCAAACCTGATCTGTGACTAACTTGAAGAGAGTGCTTTTGGTGAGAAAAATCATTAGATTATAAGACAAAGATGAAATAATGAGTTTTCTAATATTATCACATCCCTTTCCTGGGGTCCGGGTCATTTGGGAGCTAGTGGCAGAGGAGAGAGCCTCCGGGCAGATGGGACCTGGAGCAGATGGGAGAACCATTTAGCTGGAAAGGTTGGTAGGCCAAGCACCAATACTTTTATTCATTCATACAATACACTCATTTAAAAAATATTTAATGTTCCCTGGCTGGTGTGGCTCAATGGCTGAGTATGGGCCTACAAACCAAAGCATCGCCGGTTCGATTCCCAATCAGGGCACATGCCAGGGTTGTGGGCCAGGTCCCCAGTGGGGGGTGGCATTCAAGAAGCAACCACACATTGGTGTTTCTCTCTCTTTCTCCTTCCCTTCTCCTCTCTATAAAAATAAATTAAAAAATATTTTTTAAAAAGAAAGACATAAGAGAACATTGTTTAAAAAATTATTTAATGCATGCTTACTGCATAGCCATAAAACTAAAGAACTAAAAAGGTCATCTTGGGTCAGTCACTACAGGTACCACACATAATTCTTATATGTTATCATGTGGACCACCTTCTTCTCTTGGCTCTCACTGCCTAGTTCCCACTCTGAAACCTCAGAGACAAATGGACTTGGAAAGCCAGCATCCTTTGCTCCCTCCCGTCCTTCTTTTTCCATTCCCACAGCTACCATTAACCTGAACATCTAAGGTACTAAGGATCCATGGAGGATAAAGACATGGGTTTTACCAGGGAGAAGCTGAGTATTGCAGGGAAGATTTCTGGTAAACTTCTTAAAATATAACAGGACAGCGGCCATTCTAGAGCACAGGCATGGTGGTGTACACTCAAGTCCCCCAAGTTTTACAATATCAGCAACCAGATAACAGTATGCATCCACAAAGTCACAGCCAGAGCAAGCATGCACATCTTGGGCCCTTTCTCCTGGTGGACAGGCGCAGCTCCCACACCAGCCTTGCTACACTTACCAACTCCATTGTCACTGCTAGTGAGCACCTCGGTAAGAACAAGACCTGCATGCCTAGGGCACAGAATGTCACAGGAAATAGGACTGTGGTTTCTTCTCACAGAGGAACATCCCTTTAGAACTTATGTTATCTCTCTTATGCTGGAACTGCTTGGGAATCAAGGAGGGAAGGAAAAAAAGTGGGTCTCCAGCTCTGATGGTTACCGACCATGTCAGGGAAATCCTACTACGATCCTGGTGCCACGTTTTGTTGTAGTTGTCATTGTTAAAAAGTAAGGTCTCATTTCCTAGAACACTCGGCTTAGTTCTCATCAATGTGTAGGCCTTTCCATTTGTCTGACATTTAACTCCATGAGGCCTTGGGGTGGAATAGGGAGACATGATGCTAATAACATGTAAACAGAGACTCTCGAGGGCTTGACATTCTGCTGTCTACTCATCTAGCAAACACTGAGTGCCTGTCATGTGCTGGGCACCATGCTAAGTGCTCAGTGTATGAAGCTGCCCTGCTGGCTAGCTCAACTGGTTAGAGATGGTCCCACTACTCCAAGATCGAGGGTTAGATCCCCAGTCGGGGCACATACTAGAAGTAACCAATGAGTGCATAAATAAGTGGAACAACAAATCGATGTTTCTCCTTCTCCCTCTCTCTCTCTAAAATCAATACATAAAAAAAGAAAGGAAAAAAAGATCTCTGAACTCTTTGAGATCACAATTTATTGAGGAAGACTGCAATTAGCAAGCAGAATTTCAGAAAAAAACATCTTTGTATCAAGAAGATCTTTTAATTTCCTTCAAGTCACACTTAGGGGCAGCCCTGGCTCTACTACTTACTGTTTGTGTGGCTTTAGACAGGCTTTTCCTAAGGGTCTGGGCCCCAGTCTCCTCATCCAAAAATGGGGGCTGAGGATAATGAATTCCCTGAGTGCCCTTACAGCTCTGAGCTGGAATTTCGAATTGGAGAGAGGAGCAGGGTGCCCATAGGAGGGATAACCGCATGAAGGAAGCGTGGATCTGCCCGTAATTAAATAAGGCATACTGAAAGGTGGAGGACTCTCTTAAGACCTTAAGAGAGTAAGGTCTTAACACATCTCCCTGCTTCCTACCTGTTCCCCTCAGTCCATTCTCTCAATCATCAGCCAGAGACCCATTAAAATGCATGTCAAATCTTAGTGACTCCTCTGGCTTTCCATGTCACTGGGGAAAAAAACCCCAAATCCTTACTCAAACCTATAAGGCTCAAATGATCTCCACTCTTCACCCCAGCCTCCCTTTCTGGCCTCTCTCCCCATTGCCTTGCCCTGAACTTGCTCTGCTCTGACACACTGGTCTCCTCACCACTGTCAACACTTAGCACCATCTAACATTTTACTTAATCCATTTCTTTTCTCCTCCAGAAAGTAAGCATTGTAAGAACAACGACTCCTGTTTTATTCTGTATTCATTATGTGTGCCATGCCTGTGGCTAGTAGCACACTTGTTGAATGAATTTCCTCAGTTCACAGATAAGGAGACTAAGATCCAAAAGGGAAAACGGATGAGCTTGAGGTGCTCTTTAGAAGAAGACTCTGGACTAGTGAGTACTCAGGTCTTCCATCTGCCGGCCCCTGGCTCCACGGCAGACAGACTGATGGGCCCCAGAGACGTCTGCACCCCGATGCCCAAAGCATGGAGAAAGGGACTTTGCTGAAGTGATGCAGTCGAGCATCCTGAGGTGGGGAGATGATCCTTTTGGTTGTTGGCTTCACTTCTGACATTTTTTCCCTCAGTCTCTTCATCTCTTGAGATGTACTGACTAATTCACTCATTAATTCATTTGTCCAACATTTTTACATGTTAATGTAATTTTTGTTGACAAGCAGTGGGGTTAATGGTGTGTGTTTTACTTTAATTTGAGGATTTCCGGTAGTTTTTTAAAATTAAAGAAATAGAAACAAATATTTTCTGAGAGTTACTCTGAGCCAAACACTATGGGAGACACTGGAGATAAAGAAAATTCTTGAACTACACACACAGCTTAGTAGGGATGACAAGTGAACAGAAATGGTCACCGAATGCGAGTGTCACCAGGGAGGGAAGCAGAGTTTTGGTGGAGGCCCAGAGGACAGCGCTGTGGTGGAGAGGATGGCAAGTAGAGAGTCCCAAAAGTAGCATCTCAGTTGAGTGGTCTGCTTGGCTGTCAGGGTGGGGCCCCTTGGGCTCGCCTATTCCTGGCCTCGGGCATTCTGCTAACCAGCGCCAGCTGTTTTCCAGGCACCTTTCCCCTGTCCTGGTGTCCCGGCCCAGTCCCTTCACTCACTGCCTCCCACGCCCTGGCACGACACAGGCATTTCAGGCCCTTTCCCAGGAATCTATTTAGAGCCAGCATCCTGTGCAGCTCACGAGGAGTCACAGCCCATGATGAGATAAGGGAGGGACTTGGAAGAAAATATGATGAACAAGGGCAAAGCCAAGGGGGAAATATGCATGTTTTCATTTGCCTTCCTCAAACAGGATGCTTTCTCACCACTTTCTATAATCCAAACAGTATGTGTCTCCTTGGCATACTGTGAAGATGGGACGGTTATCTATTGTAAAGCCAGAGACACGCTCTTCTCCCAAGATGGGGTTAGCACCCCTCCTGGTCCTCTGTCAGCACCCTGTGCTCCCACATTTCATGGGGTCCCTCACCCCCATCTCATCTCCTGACTGTCTTTGTTCTCCACAGACCCCACAGATCCTTCTAGAACAGCGCCCGATCTCGCTTGAGTTTATATACGACATGCCCTGCACACGAGAAGTACTCGGTCAATGATTGCGCTTCCTTGAACTGAATACTATAGAACAATGCAGGTACTAGTCTGGGCAAATTTTGAAACATCTAAAGTCAAACTCTCATCTTGGGAGGGTAGGAAATTGTTTTAAGGTTTAATGGGTTGTTTCTAAGAAAACATAAAAATGTTCCCACAGTTCTCTAATAAATATCCACAATATTTCAGCTTTGACAGGCTGACAGGGGGGTACAGATTGAGTATATTTAAAAAAAAAAACACTGTATTTTAATTGCCCTGTAACTCGTGGTTGTGTATGAGAAGGAGCGTGAGATTTATGAGGGAAAGATGCTTTGTAGACTCTAAAGTGGGTTGCAGACATTCGTTTAGGGTTTCACACAACTGCAGCAGAAACTGACCATTCACCTGGTCACTTGCAGACTAAAGCCGTCATCAGTGTTTGGATGGGCACAGAGCGTTGAATGTTCTGGCTTTAGGCAGCTGATTTTCCATCGCTGGACAGTCAGGGAGGGTGGGGGAAGGCCTTAGGTTTTGCTTTTTACTTAATCAGTGATGCAGGGTTTCAAGAAAGCCTTGAACAGTAACACCGTTCAGGTATCCAGTTAGGGGGGCCAACTCTTGATTAATTTTTAATCAAATCACACAAGTGGCAGTGACACACCCTGGTGCCCCTTCATACCATTCCTGGCTTCTCAGAAGCAGTTGCCACTGATGGTCTTTTCTGGCAGCGATTGCAGGCCCTGGCTTTGCAATGGTCCAAGGAGCCTGCACTTCTTGGCGGGGGGCGGGGGGGGGTGCGAAATACTTCTCAATATTCTAAAAAGGAAATTAAATATTCACTTCATTTTAATTTAAATAGGCCATCCAGTGCTTTTAGAAGATGTGACTACTGTGGAGTGACATGGGGAGCTGTCACATGCGGCAACTCTCAGACGCAACTGTAGCTTCGGGATAAGATGCTGACCCTGCGGTCCAGTGCTGTTGGGTTTTTTGCCTTGCAGCTCTGAGCGTTAGCCAATACTTCTCCCTTTGTGTGGCTGTAAAAAATTTTGGGGTTCAAGGTTATCAGATATTATTTCACAAAGCCTTAGTCTAGGAAGTTCTACTAATTATTTTTATTGTTTGCATTTTTATTCTTATTTTTCCATTATGGTTTACTTTCAATATTATTTTGTATTAGTCTCAGGTGTACAGCATAGTGGTTAGACAAGCATATGCTTTACAAAGTGATCGCCCAGATATTTCCAGTGCCCACCTGGTACCACACACAGTTATCACGATGTTACTGACTCTAGTCCCCATGCTGTACATTACGAGTCAGTAGTTCTTAATCTTTCTCTAGTAAACATTGGTCAAATCTCCCCTGATAATGAAATGAATAAGCACCCACACCTCACAATTGTATTTTGTTATGAGAACACTATTTTCTGGTCTCCAGGATTGAGAAAGTAAACAAACAGAACAAATAGTAAAGTCCGATCCAGGAGGCAGATGTTGGGCACATCTCCACCCCGGCTCTCCATGTCCAGCATCCTGCTCATGCTCATCAGGGCGTATTGCCTGGAGTTCAGATGTGTTATGATAGCACAAAAAGTATTATGTAAGACAAAGCCCAACTTCCTTATCTTCTCCCTTCCAGGCCTGCTATTACTTACACAAAACTCAACCGTTTCTTCCATTGTGTGGCATGGCTTCTGAATAAGAAGGATGCAGAAAAGAGAAAACTTTCAGGGGACAATCGGAAATGACGGCACCATAATCTGCTTAGCAGGGAGGTAGGAGTCATGCCCAAGAATGTGGAAATTGCTTATTTAAAATACTGTTTGTTTTCAATTTCAAAAAGAATACAAGTACATGGTTCTAAAAAAAAAAAAAGCAAACTGTTAAGAATTATACAAAACAAGAAGTAAAAGTTCTGTTCTCCAATATCCTACCTCCACTCCGGAACGCCTCTGCTGAAGAATCACTGTTAGCTGTCGCACGTCCTCCTGGAAGAGCTCTGTGCAAAGGCACCGTGAACACCCACACATTTTCTCTCTTCACAAGCTCTATGACGTCATTCTTCTTCTTAACGTCTTAAGCAGCTTTACATATCAGTAAACATCAGTACCTCAGTTTAAGAGAAAATTACTAACCTCATAGTATTCCATTGAATAAGAGTATCAGTATTGTACAATCCCTTTTTGGTCAACATTTGGATTGTTTTTAGATTATTACTATTGCAAACAAAGCTTCAGTGAACACCGTTGTAAATATGTATTTGTACACATAAGAAAATAAATCTTAATATCTACAGGGTAAACTTTTAAAAGTGAAATAATTGATTTTGAGATTACTTATATGAAATATTTACCTCTGGATAATTATCTCCTAATTTTATCTCCAAAAATGTTAACCAATGTGTGCACCCCCCAGCTGTGCATGGGAGTGTCTCCTGATTCTCCCATCGCTGGGAATTCGTTTTTATAAATAACAACATATAAACATTGTCGTAAGTTACCTCTAGGGTTCAGGAAAAGACTTTTTGCTTTTACATCTGTACTCCGTAAATGTGATACAGTGGCAGTGTTTTCTTTTGTAATTAAAAAAGATTAAAGAAATGTTACAGAACACTTGTTCCTAACTGTTTTGGGAATAAAATCTCACTCGCAAAATAAAGGCCTGAATATGACACCATTTCATCAAAGGAAGACCGGGAGAGAGCAGGCAGAGGCAGAGCTCTGTGTGATGAGGGCGGGCTGAGGGAGGGGAAGGAACGTGCCTGGCAGGCTGTCCCCCTGTGAGAACCGCGAGAGGCAGCCCACCGTACCAAGAGGGTGGAGCCTGGAGGTAGCTCTAAACCTCCTGCAGTGTTACTGTCTCCCCTGAGGTCGCAGTCCCTAGAATGAGAACTTACTTGTACAGGATACACCTATAATGCAAGGGCAACGGTGAAGAAGGCACTTAGTTCTCTTTTTTTTGCATCTTAAGGACAATGCAATCTGTGTTTCTCGTTTTAAACTCCTCTAGAATAGAGTATGCTCTATTCCTCTTTCCCTCACCTAGACTGGAAAACTTGGATCTCTCCCCAAGTTTACCCTCTTCTTCAGTTTAAAAAATTCATGCGTCCCACTCTCAGAAACATGACTGTAGTAGAAGAGTTTTTCAGGGGAGAATTCTTCGTAAAACAATATCCAGACTCAAGGGAAAACACCGGAGTCACAACAATTTCAAGTCCAGTCTGGTGTGCTACAAAAGATGTTTCTAGAACATCAACTATCCCATATGCAATCGGTAAATAGAAAAATGATGACAGTATAACATGGAATTTGTGGAACTTAAACATGATTTTCCTAGGCAAAGAGAGCTGGAAGAGCAGGAGTAAAATTACAACCTTCAGTGTGAAAGGAAAGACTTTCAGTGCAGCTGCTGCTAAGCAATAGTCCTCTCAGCCATATTTTAAGATTTAAATATAAATGCTTGATTGATGGCACCAGCACAAAATTGTATAAACCCAATGAAATGGGATTTGACATTAGCATGCACTTTTGGTTAGGGGCTGAATTGTGTCCCCTCCCAAGGCCGTGTCTTGAAGTCCTTAACCCCTCTACTTCAGGATGGAACTGTATTTGCAGATAGGACCTTTAAAGAGGCGATTAAGGCAAAATGAGATTATATGGGTGTATCCTAATCCCACAGGACTGGTGTCCTTATAAGAAGAGGACATTTTAACAGACTACATGCAGGAAGAGGAAAGACTGGGGGAGCTCACTGCAAGGGGGCAACCATTGCAAGTCAAGGAGAAAGGCATCCGAGGAAACCAAACTTGCTGACACCTTGATCATGTACTTCCAGCCTCTGGAACTGTGAAGTTTCTGTTGGTTAAGCCACCCAGTCAGCGGTGTTTTCTCATAGAAGCCCAGCACACTGTTGCACTCTTGGACACGTACTTTGGAGTTACACTTCCATGATAACAAAGCAATATATAATTAAATTATTTATTGTGGTGATACTTATGATAGCAAATAAATGGAAATACCTCATTTCCTTCCATGGGAGATTGATAAACTGTGGTATATCCACTCAATGGAGTAAGATGCAACCATAAAAAATGATGGGGACGACCTCTGTGACCTGATATGAAGTTATTTCTAGGATATATTTTTAAGCAAAACAAAAGTAAGGTATAGCAGAGTATATGTGTTATGTGACTGCTTGTGTTAGGAAAATAAAAATATATGTATGTATTTGTTTATTTTTTGCAGAAATAAACACAGGAAGGGCACATAGACTATGACAGGGGTGCCTGAGGTGGCGTGGGGGCAGGTGATGGACTGCATGAGACAGAGTTGGGAATGTGATATTGCTAGGTGTAGCATCCCATGTAGCCTGAATTTTTAAATTATATAAATGTCTTACAAATTCAAAATAAAGTGAAAAGACTGAAAGAAGAAAAATTAAATATAATAAAAATACAAACCTAACCATTTCTTAAATTGATAACATAACCACACAGGTAAAAATAATTAAAGTAACTTTTGAACTTGATAATCTAAATGGAATAGATTCTAAGGCTCAAAAGCTCTCTACAAAATCTAGAACTTCGTAGGCTTGTTGTCAGGATTGGTATTGGGGCACTGAGTTTATTTTATTTGTATTGCAGGGTAGAACAAAAACAACATTGAGATGGTTGGGAACTTGGGTTCTCCCTGTTAAAGGACGAAGATGAAAACAGGGAATGGGGAAAGATGGAGCAGCAGCCTGAAACTGGAGGAACCAGTATGAACTCTGTGCCAGTGGCATGGAGCACATCTAGAAATTAGGTGTGGGTTTCTAAATGCTATTTGTCATTAAAAACAAGACTTCTTGGCCAGTTCTAAGTTTGGAACAGGGAAAACACAAGATGACTACAGCATGTCTAGTGCCAGAAATCAAGGGAGGGCTCAGAGACTCCAGATGAAATGCCAGAGGACACAGGCACGGCCTTGAAGGGGCCCTGGTGGCCACGTTTGAGACATTTGAGCATCGAAAGAATAACATATAACTCAATAATACATTATATAACATATTATAATAATATTATAACATGTAACACATTGAATTTTTAAAAACTCATATGCCCTAGTGATACTACAAGAAAACAAGGCAGGGGAAGAAAGCTCTGCTTGGCAGAAGAACACCAGCTAATGCATGCAGACTGGATGATAAACTTACAAATACACCATTCTGCACCCACCCATGCAGTGACTGACTCATATAAAGGTCATCAGTGGTGGATGCTAACTGGAGTTCCTGGGGGGTCATTTCACAATATACGTATACATGTCTGGAATCATTACATTGTATACCTGAGACTGATATAATGTTGTATTGGTTCTATCTCAATGAAAAATAAAGACTGAAAGAAAGATCACCAGTGGTGAACTGTTATTGGAGTGCATCATGTTCATACAACTCAAATTATTATATCACAGATGCTTATTAATAACAAAGACAAAGGTATTTCTACAGTGGAGAAATTCTGCAGATCCAACTTACCCAAGTCGTTAGACTTAGCATCGCCAGTGGGACAAATACCTCTAGGTGAATCTGCTGGGCAAGGCAGGAAGTGTACAACATCCCCTGTGAGGTATGTGTGCCCAAAATATTTAACCTGTCTCCAAGCTTGAGGAACCAATCAGACAAACCCAGGTTGTGGGTCATCTTTCAAGACTGCTGGCATGGGCTTTTGAAAAATGTCAATGTCATAAAATGTTTAAAGACTGGGGTGGAGGACTATTTTAGATTATAGGAGATAAAGAGATTTGAAAACTAAATGCAATGCATAATTATTTGATTTGATCCTGGATTAAAAAAATATCAAGAATAGGACACTATTGTGTCAGTTAAGGAGAACTGAACATAGACTGTATATCAGGCAATATTATTGTGTCAATATTAACTTTACTGATATGATAACAGCGACCTGGAAAGATAGGGTAATCACTTAATTTTTTCAGATACATGCTGAAGTACTTAGGTTGAAATATCACAGTACCTGTAACTTACATCAAATGGTTCAGCAAATAAACAAACAACTGCTTGAAGTTTTAGAATTCTAGAGTTTACATACAAATGTCTAATCTATAATGAGTGAATTTTTGGTATGTGGTGTGAGTTATATATTGAAGTTCTCTTTGTTACATATGAATATAAAATTGTGTCAGCACCATTTATTGAAAGACTATCTTTTCTCTACTTAATTGCCTTTGTGCCTTTGTCAAAAATCAATTGATCATATGTGTGTGAGTCCGTTTCTGGCATCTCTGTTCCGTAGATCTGTTTATCTTTCTTGACACCAGTACACATTGTCTTGATTACCAGAGTTTTATAATACGTCTTGAAGTCAGATAGTGTAAGTTCTCTAGCTTTGTTCTGCCTTTTCAAAGTGTTTTAAGGATTCTAGGGCCTTGTCACTTTCATATAAATTTTCAAATCAACTTGTCAATTTCTACAAAAAATGCCTGTGGGTATTTTGATTGGGAAAGCATTGAATGTACAGATCAACTTGGAAAGAACTGACATCTTGACAATATTGAATCTTCTGATCTTTAAATGCAATGTATCACTCATATTTTAGGTCTTTTAAAATTTCTCTTAGCAATATTTTGTGGTTTGCAGTATACAGATATAAAACATCTTTGTCACATCTATCTCTAGTTTATATTTTTAAATTCTATTGTAAATGGTATTTTGAAGTTTCCAGTCGGTGCTAGTATATTGAAATACAGTTGGTTTTTGTATATTGACCTGGTACCCTGCAACTTTGCTGAACTCAGTAATTGGTCTGATAACTTTTTTGTTGCTTCCCTAGGGCTTTCTACATAGGCTATCACGTCGTCTGTGGAAAAGACAGCTGTACCTCTTTCTTTTCAACTGGATGTCATTAGTTTCTTTTTCTTGCTTATAGCACTGGCTAGAACCTCCACTATAATGTTGGCTAGAAGTAGTGGGGCAGACATCTTTGACTTATTCCTGTTGTGAGGAAAAGCACGTAGTCTTTCTCAGTTAAGTATGATATTAACTGTAGGGTTTTTTTTGTGTGTTTTTTTTTAAAAAGCAGAGGTCCTGGCCCTTTTTCAGGCCAGAGAGTGAGGGGTTTTTTTTCCGTTTTTTAAAAGATTTTATTTATTTATTTTTAGAGAGGGAAGGGAGGGAGAAAGAGAGAGAGAGAGAAACATCAATGTGTGGTTGCTTGGGGCCGTGGCCTGCAACCCAGGCATGTGCCCTGACTGGGAATCGAACCTGCAACGCTTTGGTGTAGGGTTCTTTTTAAAGATTGGATAGGTATCAAATTGAGAGGGTTTTCTTCTATTCTTCATTTATGGAAACATTTTTAATATCACAAATGGATATTGGATTTTGCCAAAAGCTTTTTCCTCTATCTGTTGAGATGATCATAGATAAATTATCTTTTAGTTTTTCTTTTTTGTTTCTCAGTATGTCTGAAAAAGTATTACACTTTAATTTTGAAAGAAATTTTTGTGACTACAGAATTCTAGTTAAACAGTGTTTTTCTTCAAATACTTAAGGATGTTCTACGCCGTCTTCTCACTTGCATAGTGTCAGACAAGAACTTATGTCTTCCTTATCGCTGTTTCTCTGTAAGTAAAGTATCCTTTTTCTCAGACTCTTTTAAGATTTTTCCTTAAAGGAAAAGTTTTTCCTTTAATCACTAGTTTTAAGCAATTTGATTATGATGATGTGCTTTGGAGTAATTTTCTTCATGTATCCCATGCTTGAAGTCCATTGAGTAACTTGGGTCAATGGGTTTATAGTCTTCACCAACTTTGAAAATATTTTGGATGTTAGTTTTCAGATATTTTTTGTGTCCCCCTTGCCTTTTTTCCTTAGTGACTCCAATTTCACAAATATCAGACTGCCCGATATTTGTTGTCCCATGGTTCAGTGATGCTTTATTTATTTATTTTCTTTTTCTTCTTTTCTTTTAATCTCTATGCTTAATCTTGGGTATTTTCTATTGCTATGTCTCCAAATTCACTTATCTTTATTTCTATGATGTCTAATCTGCTATTAATTTCATTCAAGGTATTTTTTTCATTTCAAACATTTTTATTTTCATCTGTAAAAGGTCAATTAAAAAATATCTTTTGCCCTGGCTAGATGGCTCAGTTTGTTGGAGCATCATCCTATATACCAAAAGATTGTGGGTTCGGTCTGCAGTCAGGGCACATACCTAGGTTGTGGGTTTGATTCCCACTAGGATGAGTAGGAGGCCACTGATACCTCTCTCTCCCTCTCTCTCTCTCTCAAATCAATAAACATATCCTCAGATTAGGGTTAAAAAAATATCTGCCATGACTTCGTTAATATGGCCTATCTTTCTTCTAGCATTTTGCTTCTATCCTGTAAGGCAGTTCATTCCTTAGTCCCAGGTAGGTTTCTCAGTCACATTCTTGATTACCAAGCAAGAATTGATTTGGTTATCAAACAAAACCTTGAAGGGGGCTCTCTGTAAATATCAGTTCTCTCTCTCTGTGCAATTCTCTTCTCTGTAGTTCTCTGTTCTGAGAACCCTAGTCATGTTGGTTTACCTGGAACTCATAGGTTGAGTTCCATTGCCTCAACTCAAGAAGACCACTGGGCTCGACCCAAGCTCTTCCCTTTGTGTGGTAACCTGGAAACTCTCTTCAGTGAGTTAGGCAATCCCAGGGCTCACTTAATTCATTTGTCATCATTCAGAAACCAATGACCTCCACTGTTTATTTCCAGTGTCTTGAGGGCTGTTATTTTATATATTTGTCCAGATTTGTTTCTTTCTTTCTTTTTTATTTTACACGACAGGGTAAATCTAGTCAGAAGTAGAAGTCCCACACTATTGTTTTTATGCATTCTGAAATTCCCCTTGAAGGCAGCTCTAGCCAATTTGCTTTCCTGGGCTGTTCAAGTTACGTCCCACACAATAATTACTGTTTTTGTTAGTGCTCTGGTTGCAAGGTTGAATATGGTTTTCTCCATTTCCCTTTTGTTTTTAACATGCAACTTTATGGTATGTAGTGTTTCTGAGGAATGAGTATATCATGGTACAGCAGTTAAAACCTGTCCAATTTAAGAACCTGTGCTATAACCCTGGCTGGTGCATCTCAGTGGATTGAGTACCAGACTGTAAAGCAGAGGGTTGTCAGTTCGATTCCCAGTTGGGGTGCAGGCCTGGATTGTGGGCCAGGTCTTCAGTGGGGGGCACGTGAGAGGCAATCATACATTGATGTTTTTCTCCCTTTCTTTCTCTTTGCCTTCCCCTCTCT
This sequence comes from Tonatia bakeri, assembly GCA_004024845.1. NCBI lineage: Eukaryota > Metazoa > Chordata > Mammalia > Chiroptera > Phyllostomidae > Tonatia > Tonatia bakeri. Next base: position 119,528 of record PVIA01001012.1, read on the forward strand.
CTAAAAATAAATAAATAAAATATTTAAAAAACTATGCTATAGTTGGCATGTACTTTAAGGAAAAGCAAAAAATACATAAAGAGATATTTTTATGAACATTTTTTAAAATGAAACTTTATGGTTGGATCTTTGCGAGTTGTTTTTTTGTGTCTTTGCATTTACCCTTCCCATAGATGCCATAGGTCCTCAAAAACTTTTGTTGATTTAACATAATAGATTTGTTGACAATTTAGGAATATATTGTTATTTTCATTATTATGATTATTACTAGCTATTATGCATTGATTGTCTATTGTAAGTTAGGCACTCTGCCAAGCACTTTATATAATATCCAATTTGCTCTTCACTATGATATATACTACATATATACATATATTCACTATCACACACACACACACACACACACACACACACACACACAGTCTGTCCGAAAAAAGTCCAGCCGTTGTTAAGGTAATGAGAACGGCTTGCATTACATTGGTGTAGCCTGGCAGCCAAGGAGAGGAGGCTGGAATGCGTGTGCGCGAACAATGACTACACTGTGCTAACTAGTGGGGATGGTAGACGCTGTTGAGTGAGCGTGTGTACCTTGCGGCCATGGCATTCAAAATGACTGAGTGAGTAGGGCAACAAATCTGCATCAAATTTTGCGTTAGGTTTGAACATTCCTCTGCAGAAACTGGATGATTCAGAAGGCCTCGGCTATGGAAAGCTGTGTCTGGTAGCTTCATTACGACAACATGCGTGCCGATGCATCACGTCTCAGCCAGATTTTTTGTGAAACATCAAATCACCCAAGTGACTCAGCCCCTCTACAGCCCAGATTTGGCACTCTGCAATTTCTGGCTTTTCCCAAAACTAAAATCGCCTTTGAAAGGGAAGAGATTTCAGACCATTGATGAGATTCAGGAACATATGAAGGGGCAGCTGATGGTGACTGGGAGAACTGTGTGAGGTCCCAAGGTGCTTACTTTGAAGCGGACTGAGGCATCATTGTCTTAGGTACAATGTTCCTTGTGTCTTGTATCTTCTTCAATAAATGTCTCTATTTTTCACATTACATGGCTGGATATCTTCTGGACAGACCATATATATTTTTATAGACAGGAAAACGGAATTAAGGAAGTTGAACAACTTGCTCAAGATCCCGTGGCTAGTCACTGGTACTATTAAGATTCCAAATCCAGGTCTGTCTGGTCCCAAAGCCTAAGCTCCTCATGCCGCCTTGCCCTCTGTTTCATGAACAATAACAAAGCTTATTTTCAAAGTGGTTCTTTTCTCTAACGGGAGCTGCCTTATTTTCTTCTCACTCCCTTAAAGAAGAGAATAAAAAGAAAGTCACTTAGGACAGACACTTTAACATGCGGTGTTACACAGGTTGAGTAAGCACGCATCTTGAGTTTTCTGATTGTGCTCACAGATCAGACCGTGTCCATGGTGACTTCACATGGATGGCTGTCTTATACCTGAAGACCAGGAATAAATTATGTTCAATAAACGCAGTAAACTGAAAACATGCCAGAATCTCTTGTTTCCTTTTAAAATAACCAGGGCAGTTTCTACCAAGAGAGATATATATACTCTTTAAGCCGCAGAAGGCAAACACAAGGCCCGCAGGCTGAATCCGACCCTCCACCTTGTTTATCCGGCCTGGCACCTCATTTCTACCTGGCAGCAGCGCCAAGCTCCTTGCCCCTCATTAAGGAGTAGTTACATTTATATAGTCCTAAAGTTACGTTTGGCCCTTTGAAGGCAACCGCGAGGCTGATGTGGTCCCCGGTGAACATGAGTTCGACACCCTGCTTTAAGAACACCCTGGTTTTTTCAGTCTTGACAGGAAATGTACATCCCTGGAGACCCTTTCCAGAGCTATGCAAGGACTTCTCTTAGGAAGGAACTAAATTGGATGAAAAGCTGAATTTTGATTTCAAATAATCTTCTTAAATATTGTGGTATGGGTTGAGCAAGCATGTTCCTGAAAAAGGGAGGATAACATTCTAGTGACCTCACAATGGTGCGTTTCACAGTTTCCCAGATGCGGCTCCCCCACAAGCGGGAAGCCAAATTCCATCTTCCTTGGGGGTTGGGTTTGAGCCTGGGAGGGCTGTGAACAGGAGCCTGTCAGTGGGGGGAGTCCTGGAGCAGAGGCCAGATTGTCCTCACCAGGGGAAAAGAAGCCTGGATTCATGGTCAGGGCCCACAGTTTATCTGAATCGCCTTCCCTCTTGGTCAAGGTTTAGCATCAGGTCATTGGTGCCTATCACTGTGGTCATGAGGGATTATTTTTATTAAGCATTTTGTGTTTGTCCAAGAACTTTCAGTCATTAATCATTTAACTCTCGTTCCCCGTGAGACTTCTGTGAAGTAAATGGGAAAGAAATAATGCAATTCTTATTTTATAGACAGAGAGACTGAAGCGTTTTTGTCTGCCACTATTACACGCCGGAGGAGCTAAAGACATACATTATTAGAATTTGGGAGAGCCAGGCCAGGAGTTTGATGAGCTTTTGTTCTACCACAGGAGTGAGGTTTTTTGTTTTCACACCAAATGGACCCGCATATTTTCATTTTGAAAGCACATGATTGATGCTAGGTGTACTGAAGAAAAAAAAACAGACTTCACTTCCTGATGCAGTCTGAAAATTTTACTGAGTTCCCACAAAAATTTTGGAATCCAAATATGCATTCAAATTTAAGTAGTAAAGATTGTTAGGCATTGCTAATCTTGATTTTTCTAATAAGAAAAAGAATATAAGCAAACACATCCAATATGGTTGTGAATAGACAATAGCAATTTATAAAGGGACTTTAAGAAGATGATGGTATGGGGCTTTTGCTGCCTGGAATTAATCTGGTGGGCTTCCTGGAGAGGGTGTGCTTTGAATTTCAATTAAAAAAACAGTTTCAAAGATGGTATGTCCGTCAACCCAGATGCTTTGAAATATCTTTCCTGTTTCTATGCAGTGTAAACACCACACAAAGAAAATCGTCAGGTGTCACAGAAGAGGGAATTGACCAAGGGGTCCACAAGGGCACATTTCAGAGTAATGGAGAGGAAATGAAGAAGTTTTCTGACAGTGAGATCTTTCAGATCTTTTAACAATGAGGTAGTTCAAAGGGCAGATGGGTTAGAGTGGTAGGGGGAAGGGTGTCAGTGGAGGCCATTAAACTGAACTAGAGAAAGCACAGGAGTATCACTTCCGGGATCAGCGTGCCCTCTGGTGGGGGTGGGAAGTACAGTTAGGGCAACGACTGATCGACTTCTTTGGCATAAGACAGACGGATCCAAACCCATTTAGAAGCTATGTAATTAAAGTATCAGGTTCTCCTTTTAAAAATGGTATGATCTACCAACAATTGAAATCTAAAAAAACAAAATAAATGAACAAGCAGAACAGAAACAGACTCACAGAGGCAGAGAACATTTTGACGGTTGCCAGATGAGAAGAGGGTTGGGGGGATGGGTGAAAAAGGTGAAGGGATTAAGAACAAATTGGTTGTTACAAAAAGTCATAGGGTTGTAAAGGACAGCATAGGGAATATGGTCAATAATATTTTAATAACTGTGCATGGTGTCAGAGGGGTATGAGATTTGTTGGGATGATTGCTTAGTAAGTTATATAATGTCTAATCACCGGGGTGTACACCTGAAACTAATATAATATTACATGTCAACTGTAATGGAAAAACTTAAAAAAATGATTAAAAATAAAAATAAAAAGGTTTTCAAGAAAAAAAATGGTATGAACAAGCCCTACCTTATAAGTTGGTTAGTGAAATAAAATAAAGTAAAAATTGTTTACACCACAGGCAAATTGCAATTATATTGGGTCTGGAGCTTATATAATATTAAAGACCTTCTTTAAGAAAAAAGTACACAGTTCTGTTTATAAAATTAGGTAGTATTTATTTAGAATGGGAAAAGATGTTACAACAAATCACCAAAAAGGTGCTCAACAAACAAACATCACAAACTTCAGGAAAACAACATGAAATTTTAAATTATTAACAACGGGAAATACCTGTATGTTACATGGGTGTGCATGTGCACATGTGTGTTTATGTATACACACATGCAGTTATACACTTGAGTGTGCTGCCTATTCTGAGGGCCTGTTAACCTGACAAAAGTGATAATATGTAATATGTACAGAGAAAACAAACACATATTTCACTTTCCTCCAGCATGATTCATCAAAATTTATTTTTTATTACTGATAGTTTAGGAAATTTTTTTTCAGCACCACAACTTGTTGCTTGTAACACATGCAAAATTTTCACATTGTTGTTAATCTTGGAAAAACTTCTATCAAGGTTTAAATGAAAGAGTGGTAAGGTTTAGATGTCTTCCATGGACGCGCTTCTGACTGTACAGTTCCAATCTTATTTCTCCTTCACTGTCCCCCTAATTTCCAGGTTGGGCACAGTAGGATGCATTCCCGTTCCAGCGTGATACACCTTGGTCCCCCAGGTCCCTGGATGAACAATGACAACGACAGGAGTGTTTCTGGACTTCATTCCTACAACCAGGTGGCTAGCAATCAACTACACACAGAAGTGATATCAACGGCATAATGTATCCCCCTCTGCTCAAGCTAAGTGTGTCTGCTACTCAACTCCAAAACCAATCCACACAAAGTGAAACAGGACAGAGGGAAAGTCAGGGTGGTACTAGCTAACTGGTGCCAAACACCTTCGTTTTGTGCGCTTCACAAAAACACGTAAGTATGCCCACACACGGATACAGCCCCCACTGGGGACTTGGAGGGGACGCGAGCTATTGGTCAGCTGCCTCTACGTGCCACGCCAATGTGCAGAACCATCCTGCTGCTCCCACTGGCTGGTCCTACTGCAAGTGAGCACAATACGGTGGGGGTTTACGGCTACAAATTCAGGAGATTCCTTGAAGGCAACGGCCTGTCTTTCTGCACAGTTGATACAGGTGTCCTTCAGCAGTGATGAATCTTTATTGAATATTAAGAATCTTGAGGGTCTGATGGCGGCGTATCAGAAGGAAACGTTTTGTTTCTCTTGTATTTCGCTGTCTTCTTCCCCTAACTGCAGCTGGTTATATTTGAGTTCAAACTCTTTTAAATTGTGGTGATTTCCCTGACTCTGATCTCTTTCTGCTTTCAGAAAGTCCCTCTTGGAACATCTTCATCCCTCAGTTATGGTGCCTGGAGGTGGTGGAGGTGAGCTGGTAAGTTTGTCGAACCTGCCCAAGGGCCACTCTGCCTGGCTCTGGGCAGCAATGCTTCAGCGGCTGGTGCAAGCAGCGGTTGGTGTTTGAAACAGGGGCCGAGTGCTGGGGTGGTTATTCCAGAGTGTAGCCCCTCAGAAGCGCACTACCCAGGCTCTTGTAAGAAGGTAAAACAAATAAAGCTGCTGCCTATTTGGAACATACGCCGGCTTCTTCCACATCTGCAGGACATTTAGCTCCTTGCATCTGGTAATGTTTGTGCAAATATAATTCCATATTCACTAATAATTCCTGGGGCTAAAGGCCCCCCCTTGGGTAACCTTGTTAATATTCTCTCAAGGCCTGGTGTGAACGCCTCATAGCATTTTGATTAGAATTCAATCTTGTGTTTTTTTTCCCCCTCTCTGTCTCTTTCTCCCTCTCTCCTCTCATGCTTCTCTGGCCCCTGGCTTCCTGGCCACCCACATCAGGAGACATTCTCCTCCCTTGCACTCTCCATTCTCAGTTTCAAGGAATTTCCTTGTGTCAAAGGCAAAGTGTGATTGACATATTTTTCCCCTCTAAAGAGCAGTCATCTCAGTGTTTGATTTAACCATCTCCTTATGGGGCTCATACAATCATTACCTGGGTGAAAAAGAGACCCCCTGATCACCCTCACACTCAAGCAGCAGGCTCAGACCTACATAGCTCAATATTTTTATAGACTTTTAAATTGCTGTTCTCCTTCCTATTTTTCGTATGGTTTTTTTTTTGAGGGGGGAGTGGGAGGGGCATTGGCACTGGAAATGATTCCCTGTTGCATTGTACCCTGAACCTTAAAGAATTTTAGTTATCTGTAAACAGGTAGACCAGCTGCCTGCTGTCAGTGTCCTCTGCCAGCCAAGAAAGGCATTTGCTTTCCTTTAGACCTAGGGGAAAGAAGGGATACATAAGGGGTTCTCTAGAATTCACCACCTCTGGGCAGGTAGTGTTCATTGGGTTCCTTAGTACTTAGTCTTACTTGATCAGCTTATATGTCTTTCAAGAGAAGAAAACAGAAAACCAAACAAAAGGGGGTTGGCCATGGCATGAGAAGTTATATTTCGACCCAGGAAGAATTTCTTGGAAGTGAAGTTCTTCATGTTGGAGTGATTCTGGCTGGAATGCACGCGCTTTCTCAGGCTGCCTCACCGTCTAATTACTGTGGGTTCTAAGTGTTTCTGCCCGAAGGGGATGAACTAGATGACCTTGGAAGGTCACTTGCAGCTTTTCAGTTCAGCAGCAATCCCCTTCTTCTCTGTGAAGGGCCACGCTTCTCACAGTCAGGAGCAGACTCTGTCTTAAGGGGATTACTCATGTCTCCCCAGAGTGGCCTGAACTATTGCCCAGCTATTTCTCTGTAATGAATCAGATCTCCTCCTGCGGATAATGATGTGCTGTCTGCTCAGAGCGCCCCATTGAAGGCAGCTCTGTTGTCATGCGATAATTACATTCTCAAGTCACCTCCGGTGACCTGAATCCCATTGTTTCAGGGTAAATCGAAGAGCTGGAAGATAAAGGCTTAGATCTGCAGTAACATAATTGATTTTTTCCTACTGGAATTTCATTAACAAAGGTAGCTCGAATAAAAAAGCTCTAAGTATGCAGCTATGATATCTTAATTTGTGGCACAAAGCCAGCATCCAGTGACATTTCGCTTTTTATCTGGGGTGCTGGCCTGTCTGTAGTGATTGCTAAAGCATTTTTATTAATATAGTGTGACATAAATACTTGCTTGTCATAATTGTCATCCATGTAATGATAAACAAAGCATAAAGCCAACCATGCAAAGCAGGCATATGCTGTCCCATGGCCAGTAACAGCAGCATGTCTTACAAACGGACGTTGTATCCCACTGCTCTGGGAGAACCTGGCTGTAGAGGAAACGCCGGTACTCACCAAGATATAAACAGGCGTAAGAACTCATGTCAGTCCGTGGCCCACCCAGATCAGTACCTGACTCTGAAAGAATTATGGGACTGGGTGTGGAAAGTAATGATTCCCTAAAAAATCCTAGCCCAGCCAGGTTAGGATGAACTTCAAGTGTTCCTAGCATGTCTGCATCCTGTCGCAGTTTTCTAAGATCCATGCGTGGCAGTCAAGACCCGGAGCACTCACAGGGTGTACATATCTATATCTTTCCTGTATCTCATTTATGTGTCTAGGCTGTATGCCCATTTGAGAGAATAGTTTTCATCAATGCACTCCCTGCTTTGTAAAGCAGTGCTTCCTCTTATTTGCTGTGTACCTGCTCCTTTCAAACTCAAGTTGTTTCCCCAAGTTTGAATACTCCATGATTTGGTTTAGGGTTTATAGTTCACCATTTCTAAATTCTTCATGACTTGGAAAACTTTAATTTATTGGTATTACATACTCCACCCATCTGTCCATTCCCTCCAGATGAATAAATGAGAATTTTCAAAGTTTGTCTTACTGTGCAATCCCTTCCCGTCCTCCTAAATGTTTTAGTTGACAATGTCTACAATCTTCTTTAGAATCTAAATTATGGTGCGTAGTACTGCACATCTTAGTTCATGTTGGTAGAAGCTAGGCTTATTTTTTAGAAGAGTCAATATAGATCCATGTCTTTTTATTCACCTATTCTGCAGTATTTCTCTGTTTGAGATAATGAGAATAACTTTATTAGATGATTATCATTAGTAAGTTTAATACCTAAGCCAGTAATTTTTTATTTTTTGAGCAGTGAAAATAGATTTTCAAGTGAGAATTTATATGGAATACAAAAATGTGAACATGGTACAAGCAGTGTGGGTTGGGGAGCCAAAGCCTAGCCCATTCGACCCCCCTCTGGTCATTGAGACACTCTATGAAACTAGAATTTTCCATGAAACATGCTTTCAAAATGACCAAGCTTATCAGTCACCAAAGTGAGCACCAACCCTCTTTAGAAACAGTCTAGAAGGCATGCATCCACATTTTCTTACCCAGTTCTTTCTCTACAAAACAAATAATTTTTATATGTATCCTTTATTTTGGTTCACTCAAATACCCTCGAGGCCACATGGTTCATTTATACGTGAACAGATATATTTGGTTCAGCACCAAGTTTACTGACCTGGTGACCCTCTGAGGTGTTCTTACCTGCCAGTGTTTCTCAGGGAGCCCCCCACCAATCAGCAGTGAAAACTTAGACACACTGTCTCCGAGCATGAAGTGGCTCTGCCGCCACAGAAAGTTCTCTGTGGTTTGGGGCTGACCAGTGCTCTCCGGGGCCACAGCAGCCACCACCCCACTACCTCTGGGTGCTGCTCTCCCTTAGGCCCAAAATCGGACACAGATCCTGTCTTTAATACCTTTTCGCACATCGGATAATTGATTGCAACACTTAATGTCACTTTTTTTGGTGTAGCCTCAGGTATAACCTAAAGAAAATATATACCAAAGTCATTCCCCAGCTGGTTGTATTGTACATCCCTATGCAGTCTGCTTTAGGCCTCATTTCTGCTCAGCCACTGCAGAAAACTTTCCACTCAATATCCGTTCTCTCCTTTTGTTCCAGAAAAACAATTTTATCTGGGGGAGAAAGCAAGCTAAAAAGGTATCTTTCAGGGGTGGGTGGGCTGGATTTGGAGTAAAGGGGAGAAAAGTGTACTTGAACAATGATTAAAATAAAATTTTTTTTTAAAAAGGTATCTTTCTCAGCCTCTCTTGCAGCTAGGTATGACCACAAGGCCAAGTTCTGGCTCATGCAATAGACATGGACTTCAGGGAAAGCTCCTTGTAAGAGCTGACACAGCAGCGTCATGTTTCCTTCACCTTTTTTGATGCCTGAAATGAGTCTGAGATGACAGGGGTCACAGCAGCCATCTCAGGACATGAAGTGGTTTTGAGATTGGAATCCAAAAAGGCTGAGGATGGCAGAGCAGGGAGGAGATGGAGTCCCTAATTACATGGTGAAGTAAGCACAGTACCGTTGTAATAGTTACTTTGGGACTTCTTTGTGTATGTCTGGGTTTCCCATCATCTGTAGGCAGACCCAGTCGGGGCACAGCAGCAATGAGTCAGCCTCCCCCGCTTGCTCTGGGGCTTCTTAGCTCCTGACTTGGTAGCTTATGGCAGAGTCCATCTTCTCTCTCCATCATATAGGGAAGCCCTTCAACATGGCTAGACTCCTCAGACCCTTTCCCTGAGAGAACCAGCACTCGGAGAGAAGTAATTCTCTCCTTACACACAGTGAAGGCCCAGCGGCCAATCTTTCATCTCCTGACCCAGAAGCTGTCTCTTTTCCAGGATAGTTGAGATTATAACGATTATTCCCTCAGACCCTACTCTCTGCCCGCAGGGGTGTGGCCTCACCTGCTGCTGCCAATTGCAGGCACATGGGGCTCCAGTTTCAGCCACAGCTCAGTTCTTTCCTCTGATAAATGGTGAATATTTCAAACATACATAAACCACAAATTATTTTAAAATATACTCTTAGGTATTAGTTTTGGAACCCCTACCAGAGTGCTTCTGAACTTTTATTTTTGGCTCATCCTCTTTTCGCTCATCTTACTCATATATGCATCTTCTCAGATACACAGCAACGCATGACTGAAATGCCCAGCAAATGCCCACAGGCTGGCACACTGACGCATGTATGCACACATAGACTCCTATATGTGCTCCCACGTCCATGTGTATGCCCTGGCACATTGATACACAAGCTCAAAGGACTATGGATTGAGGTTCAGTTAAAAACATACAACAAACGTAGCTCAAAAAACAAGGCAGGTAGATTAGAAAGGAGCAAAGCATCCCCCATGACTCTCCTTTTTTATGCAATAATGTGATAAGGTAAATTTTCTATATGCTCCAGGGATAAGCTTAGTGAGAGGCTGATTAGGGAGATAGGCCTAAGGCACAGCCCAGTGCTACTGCCCACCTGCTCTGCGACAACCTGGCCATCTCCCTGGTCACTTCTCGGTGGCAGAACTGTCACGAGCTATCATGAACTCTGTGATAGCAGCAGGGGCCTGCAGTTCTGTTTCTAGCCTGATCATAGGCGCCCAGCAAAGTCTTGAAATGTGAGAGATAATGAATATACTCTGCACAGACAGCCCCCTGCCCCCCAAGTCTACCCAATACTTACTGGGCCACAGGTGGAAGGGAGAGAAAGCAAGCACGGTGGTCACTTGGATCCAGGACAGCACCACTTCGAGGAGACGAATAGTGGGGAAAGGGAACTTAATAGAGATAGAAGGCCTCTGTGGTGACGTCTCTCCCCCTGCACCCCCTCAACCAGCCTGAGAGCTGGTGTGGGCTCCTAACTCCACAAAGGAAAAGATTTTCTAGGACATGATCCAAGGCACAAGACATCCACTGCTTTCCTGGAGAGGCTGCTCTGGAGAAACAGATAGAAAGGCCAAGACACTTTGTTTTCCTTTTCCTATTTTCATCTTTCCCCTATTCACCTCCTCCCCTGTTCCTCTCAGGTCCTGGTGCTTGAACTTGCTGAGCACTTGTGGGCGCTGACCATGGCCTAGCCCTGCTGTCATTTAGCCAAATTACACACATTTAGGTCTTTTCATCTTTCTTTATGAACCGATCTCCCCAGTCTATTTAATCATTTTGGCAGTTCTTTTCTGAATTCCACCCGATTGAAAAATAAGCTAAATTCTCCACCCCTGTGGATTGAAAAGCAGGCTGTTGGGGACCCATGCAGAGCTCTAGCCTTGGCTGCAGGCGGGTGGAGGAACAGTAACCCCAGGCTTTTAAACTCGCTGTTCCCAGTTTTCCTCAGCGATGGCAGCCTGTGAAAGGCAGGAGAAGTAGGGAAGGGGCAAGAAACTTGGCTGGCCAGAGCTGGAGACCTGGCGACTGTGCAGGGGTTTGCCTTGAAATGTTCTTATTGATTGACTAGTGATTGGTATAGGTGCCAGTCACATTTGGTTCAGAGTTCAAAAGGTATGAAAGTAGTACACAAGGAACAGAAAGTATTCCTTCTATTCTTGACACCTAGCCACCCGACTCTAAAGAAGCAACCTGAGTAACGTGTCTCCATGGAGAGATACCATGGAGATATTTTCCAGAGATATTTTATGCATATATAATCAGATATGTATTTATATCTATGCATGCATGTATACCTCCTCACCTCCTTTTTTAAAAGTAATGGTGATATACTGTATGTATTGCTCTCCTTCTTTGCTTTTTCTCCTAGCTCTGTGAAGGGGACCCCCCAAAACAGAATTCACTTCTAAGTAATTGTGTCTTTGTTCTTACATGTTTAAACGTCAGTCACCTATCAAGAGGTTTTTTCCACCGCTGAAAACAGTTTTTGAACTTGTCAATTTAGATGCCTTTTAGTGCTGCTGCCATTTTTGTTTCACCTCTTCCACATGGAAAAGCATTTCCCTTTGAGGACTTTTAATCTGGGGTAACAAATAGGTAAAGTTGGGTGAATGGGGAGGGTGGGCACGGGGATCATGCCATTCCTTTGGTCCAAAAACTGCTAAACACTCAGCTCAGTGTAGGCAGGTGCACTCATAAGTCACCCACCATGAAATGGGCAAATGCATTGAGAGAGTCTTCAAAAAAAATTCACTGAAGCCAAACACAGCCTCTCACAGCCTCTCACAGCAGCGCCAGCTGGTACACTGATACAGATGGGTTCCCAGAGCACTCACCTAGTGGGGGAATTATCTACAAAGGAGATAATTCCAGTTTTGGGGGGTCCTCCCTCATACATCTTGGAGATTTGGAAATTGGCCAGTGTATATTCACATATAAATAGCTCCTTTAGGACTTTCACGGCTATACAGTATCTATATAAATGTTCTATAATTTTGTAGTCCACAATTAATGAGCATTCATATTCTTCCTGATTTTTATAGTTACTATCAATGAACATTTAGGGGTCTTATCAATTTTTTTTGTTACTGACAAAGTCTCACTGAATAACTTACACGTTCTGCACATGTGTGAGTAGCTATGGAGGATAAAAGTTTCTGGGTTAAAAGGTGTGCCCAACAGGCTGTCATCCACTGCTAGTCTGATTTGTCAACTTACACGCCCACACTGATGTCTGAGAATGCCCGCCTCCCCATACCCACATACGCACCAGATTTTAGCACCTTGACAATCTGGTGGGGAAAGTAAGTCATTTTTGTGTATTTCTCTTATTATGTGTGAGGTTGGTTGCCTTTCACAAGTTTAAGAGCCATTTGAATTCCCTTCTCAGTGGACAGTCCGTTTCCTTCCTTTCCATTTCCGTTGAGTTGCTGCTTTTCTATCGACTTCGAAGAGCTCTTTTATGAGGGAGATTAGCTCCTTGTGAGAGAAGTCACAAATATATTGTTCCCGTCTGTCATTGTTTTCTCCTTACAATGATGAATAGACTCACCTTTTATTTCCTGATTCCTGGGTTTTGGTTTTGTGACATACTTTGATGACTTTTTCCTAGTTTGAGGTTGTTTCTTAAAAATCCCCTAGTTTTTTTCTAGTACTCCTGTACATAACAGTAAGTCAAGCTTTATGTTTTTCCCAGTGGCTACCCAGTTGTCCCAAAGTCAATTATTGAATAATCTATCTTTTATCTGTAGATCTGAAATGTTACTTTTATAACATATAAAATTTCCATTGCATTTGTGTCTGTTTTTTCGAGTCCTGGTCTGTTCCATTTGTCTGTCATCCCAATATCACTTTATTCCAAGTATCTGTAGCTTCAGAAATTGTTTTATTATTTATAGTTCACTTTCATTACTCTTTCAGAATTTTTGTTTCCCTTGTTTTTTATATGAGTTTTAGAATCAGGTTGTCTAATTAAAAAAAATTACTCTGCCCTTTTTTAAAAAATCAGGGACATCTTAAATTTATAGGTTATTTTAGGAAAGTGGGCATCTATGATATTCCTCCCCGAGAATGTGACATGTGTTTTCATTTGTTTATGTGCGTGTGTGTCAGTAGCATGTTGAAGTTTTATTCTTGCAAATTGTGCCAGTTTCTTGGTAATCTTGTCTCTCTTTGGCTGCTATTATAGATTGAGGTCTTACCTCATCTCTTCTAACCACTTGTGTGTGTGCGCTCTTGCTCTCTGCTGATGAATTCTGTAATCACCAGGCACGTTCCCAAATTCTCTTCTGTCCTTTCTGAGTTTCTCTGAAAGGTTATTCTAGGCCAGGGTTTCTCAACCTTGCACGACTGGCATTTTGAGCCAGACAATTTTTGTTGTTGGGGGTGGGCAGGGAGGGAGGTGCTTCCTGTGTGTTGTAGGATGTTTAGCAGCATTCCTCACCTCTCCCGGGGGGGACACTGTGTTTGCCTCTGACTAAGAACCATTGTTCTAGTCCCACATCCAGGGAAGGTCTTCGTTACTCCCACCCACTCCCAACCCACTGCTCTATCAGACATTATTGGGTCTAATCACGAGAGTGGAAATAGCTGAGGCCTAATCTTCTGTCATGAGAACAAACTGTGCCTGGAAGCAGCCATGGAAGTGATGGTTATACCTCGTTTATCGCCAAGCCACATGTGGAAATCAGCCACAGGTACAAATCTCGTGAATTCAAAAGTTAAAAGTAATAAAAAAAGAAAAGCAGATCTATTGTTTTTGTATGACACAGCTTCACTCTTAACTGGATGGTGTTTGGCGACTTCTTTAGCTGTTTAATGTGTGACCACTGTCTTCCCATCGGGCTGAATCGCAGCATCTCAGGCTTGGTGGGATATCTTCTTTATGTTGTGTCCTGCCACTTTTGCATTGTCGACAGTATCTACCGTGGTGCTGGGTACCTGGCAGGAGTTCAGGGAACCTGATATATTGTTTAATCCCCTTAGTCTTTTCGGGGCTACAACATGGTACAGCAGGAAACATTTTGGATTCTTTTGGGGAAACAGGGTGGTATGGCAGGAAACATTTAATGTTTGAAATAAAAAAGGTCTGCATTCAAATCCTAGGTGAGAGTTATTACATATTAACTGTATTTACCTGATCTCTGTGAAGGTCATTTGAGCAAGAGTTGTAAATATCCTTACATCGTAGGGCTGCACTGGAGATTAGATGAGATTACATACACAATGGAACAAGAACAAAGAAAGAGCACAATATATTTTTAACTTTCAGCTAAAACTCAGGCACTCGATATGTGACATCTATTATTATCTTCATAATTATCATGTGAATACAATTTCTTTATCCAAAGAATTAAGACTGAAATTATCTAAATGTTCTATTAGAAATTTAAAGTGTAAATTAAAATTTTGGGAAACCAGTTCAAAAGACTGGTTAAACACTATTGAAGATCACATATTCCTGTAGGAAATATCTGTTCCTATCATTTCTTATTTATGAGAGCTAGACTCTGAGCAGCTAAGCAGTCTGGGCCTTCTTGTTACAGAGCAAGAACCAGGGGGGGGGCCCTGGGACGGTGATGCTCTTACTGAAAGAGATTCAGGTCCATCTTGTCCGCCGCCTTAAAGGAAAGATATCTCTCAATGCCAGAGATTTGTGAAAAGGAAAGGAAACGTTTATTTAGTGCTATACAAACTTAAGGCAGTGACCTAATGCCTTTACCAAAATCCCAAAGTCCCTTAAAACACCCACAAACACACTCAGTCCTTCCTTCCCCCTTTGCCCAGTCTGGGGTACCGTATCTCAGGAAAGGAAATAGAAGTCCAGTCTCAGGCAGTGTCTGGTTCTTCCCAGTAATCCGTGCTCGGCTGGTAGGCCTCTCTCAGTTCTCAGCACCATCAGCTGTGTCGCTGTCCAGGCAGGATCTCCAATTAATCCAAAGCCATGCAGCACCGTCTCATGGCTACTGGTAAGAGTTCTTTCACCCTTCTTCCAGGCAAAGTCTCTCTTGCTTCCCAGGCCGCGTGACCAAAAGAAGCACCTCAAAGCCACGCAGTCCTCTCTTACCAGAGCTGCGGGGGTCTGCACTCTGGCAAAACCGCGTGGTTCTCTCCCTACAGGGCTGCGGGAGCTCCTACTCTGCCAAAAGCCACATGGATCACTCTCCACAGAGATGCAGGAGCCCTCTGCTCTGCCAAAAGCCGTGTGGTTCTCCCTCTATGGCTGCCGCGCCTGGGTTTAAATCCCCGCGCCAATCTTCCTCTGCAGCCCCACTTCCGACTCCTCCCACACTTGGCCACACCTGCCCTCAATCTGCTATCCTTTCCAGCTTTTCTGGTCGCCATCATGGGTCTGGGCAGATGTGGCCCCATGTCATGGAGCCAATCATCCCCAAGCTCTCACGCAGGCGCTGTAACTCGGGGGACCTGCCCCCCGCCAGTTACATCTTGGTGGGGAAGTTACTTCCATCCCTCTGGCTCAGAGCATGGCCATAGCTATTTAACATATCTATGTAGCCAGTCAAAGGTTATAGATATGTTAAATGACCACACCCCAGAGGTTGGCTGCAGAGCTGTTGCTATGCAAAACAGCTCTCAATGGGCCTGCTCCATTTGTCCCTTTCTCCCACCCACACCTGGGGGCGGGGGTAGGACATCCTAGTATTTTCTGAACACCTTGAGTTCTGGACCCCATTTTAAATGTCCATTTGGGGTCCCCCCCCTTGGCCGCACCCTGTAACATTCTGATGACGCCGTCAGCTGCACGAGCGACTCCTGTCTGTGAATCCAGTGCTGACTATGGAACGGCGTGTGGTGCGAAAGGGCCAGCTGTGTCCTTAATCACGTTTCCTATGAAGTGAGGCAGAGTTTAATAGTATTATTGAGCTAACCTTGCTTATTATTTTGTTAAAGCCACTTTCAAGCTTTTTTGGTATTTTTTATTGTTATTCTATTACCGCTGTCCCAATTTTTTCCCTCTTCGTGCTCCTCCGCCCAGCCCACCCCCCGATCCCGCAGTCAGTGCCGCACCGTTGTCCCAGTGGATGTCACGCACCTGTGGGAATCCGTACTAAAGTTAAATGTGCTGTATCACAAGTAAACAGATAATGGGCGACTTCTGCTCAGCTTAGGAAACAGCGCATTCCTTTCTAATCACAGCCCCTCCCCTCCTTGTTTTTCTTCACAGCGTTGCCGCCTATGAGCATGTCCCTTATTAGTATATTTTAATAAAATATTAAAACATTTTCTAATCCATATTATGTTTTTAAACTCTACATAAATATAATGATTCAATTTTATTCTTTTGTGTCTGACTTCTTTAAGTTTGTCACATTTATCTACATTTTTGCTGTATAATATTCCATTGCATGAATATAATGCAATGTGTTTCCATTCTACTGTTGGTGGGCAGGTGAGTTACTTTTAGTTTGGACCAAATATGAACCATGTTGTTTTAAGTATTTTTGGATACATATTGTGGTTGACAAGTGCAGAAGTTTCTCAAGCTTAAGTACCCAGACATAGAATTCTGGGTCATAATGTACGTGTTACTTCAAATTTAACAGTAGTTTTTAAAAGAGGTTGTACTAGTTTATACTCCCACTAACTGAGTAAGAGTTCCTGAGGTGCCACGTCCTTGCCACAGCTGTTTTTATCAGATTTACTGATTTCTGTGAACGTGTTGCGTTTGTGGTGGAAAGTCAGTGCGTTTTTAATTTGCATTTCCTGAATTCTGAGAACCTGAGAATACGCTGATTGGCTGATTGAAATTTCCTGCTTTGTGAATGGCCTAAGTCTGCCCATACCTCTGCTAGGTTGATTTTGTTTATTTGTTTATCTACCTGTAGGAACAGTTTTTACATTCAGGATACTATTCATTTGTTAATTATTTGTGCTGCAAATATCTTCTTCAATTCTGTGGTTTGTTCTCTGCCTTTATGGTTTTTGTTCATGAACAAAGTTCTTAGTTTAAATGTAGTCAATTTATTAATTTTTTCCTTTTATTAGTGCTTTCGCATCATGTTCAATCAATAATTCTCTTTTTGGAGGTCAGAAAGATATTCCCTGTATTATTTTCTAAAAGCTTAAAGTTTTTGCTTTTTCCATTCAGGTTTTTTAAATTGGTCTTCGGATATTTCTTGAAGCAGTGATCTAATTCATTTTCCTCCTCCCTCCTCTGCCACGTGTGCACTGAACTGGCCCAGCACCACCTACGAGAGACTGTTTTGAATTGCCCTGTAGTCTCCTTCCATGATAAGTCAAATTTCTCGTGTTCTTTTTCATTATTTTTTTATGCTCTGAAGGTCCATTATGATATATCAACATTATATGTAAACTTAAAAAAAAGTGTTCCACTAGGGAAGTGCTGGACTTCTTGAACAAACCTGTGGATGATATTTTTGATCAGTTCTAGAAAGATCTCAGTCATCACTTTCCTTCCTCTATGGGCCTCACAGTTAACATCTTTTGAACCATCTCTTTATATTCTCCCTGTATCTTATTATCTCATGTGTATTTTTTTCATCATTTTGTTTCTCCATTCGCATTTCTAGATAATTGTCTATTGAATCATTTTCTAGTTTAACAGTTAGTGAACTACAGCCCACAGGTCAAGTCTAACCCATTTACTCTTTCTGCATGGCCAGTAAATGAAGATTGACTTTATATTTTTAAATAGTTGGAAAAAAGTTTTAAAAAAATGTTTTCCGATGAATGAAAATTACATAGAATTGAAACTTTAGCATCCATGAGTGAAAGTTTCATTAATATATAGCTATTCTGATTTGGGTTCACATGGTCTACGGCTGGTTTTGTACCCTATTGGCAATACTGGGGGGCTGTGACAAAACCTGAACCTTCAAAACCTAAAACATTTACTACCTGGTCCTTTACTGAAAAGATTTAGTGACCTTGATTCTATTCCATTGTCATATTCTCTTTAGCTGTGTTTAATCTATCATTAAACTTTTGTCAATTTGTTACCTCCCTGAAAAAGATCACCCAAAATAAAACACTTTGATTAACAAGCCAACTTTATTGCTTACTGCATACTTATTCTTAATGTGGGGGGTTGAGTAGAGTGATCTAGATATAAAAGGTACTAAAGAAAAATCTCACACAAAATCTGACAGATCATGAATCTCTCATTTCAGGGTGGTGAGTAGGTTTCGTGTGTTTGTGTTTATACATTTGGTAGAGTATAACTTGAACCCATGTTTTAGTGACCATACTTGACGTGTAATTCAAACCTTTTTCCAAAGATATTTTCCATCTCTGGAATTTCACAGAAAAAAAAATTCTCTGCCTGGCATTAGAATATAAGACCTTCAAATAGACAGGGGGCCTCACAACAATAAGCCCAGAATTTAGTGAAGAAACAGGCATGAAAACAGGTAAGTTAAGTCAACTGTAACAAATGTTATAATAGATGTATATAATATCAGGTTGCCGGGAAGGGAGAAAATCACAATAATGAATCCTGAAGAAAATTTCATAAAGGAGATGCCATTTGACCTAGTCTTAAAATATTATTGAGAATTTTCCAACCATACAAAGAATGGAAGGAATTCATAAGAACATGTGATTGGCAACAAGGACATAGTTCTAAGAACCTGCAGCCTGGGGCACATAAAAGGGACTGATGGGAGGTGAAGCTGAAAAGATATACTGGAGCAGATCATTAAATTCCTTGAGTGATCAGCTAGGGGGATCGGATTTTGATTATTGTCATTGGCAATGAAGAGCCGTCAAGTAAGGGACTTTAAACATAGAAGTAAGATGAACAGATTTTTGCTGGAATTCTCTAGAACTGGTGTGAAGGATATCTTGAAATTGAGACAGACTAAAGGCAGCAAGATAATTATGAAGTTACTGTCATGTTATAGTTGTACATAGAAAACCTGAATTAAGGCATGTGAATAAGAAAGAGAAAGACAGTGTTAAAAAATGACTTTTGTGGTTCTATTTGAGTGACCTCGTAGATAGTAAATGAAAGGATAAAACCTGGAAAACTTAATCTTTTCTCTTTAGCTTTTTGGATGTGTGGATTATATTTATAATAACTGATTTAATGTCCATGGATACTAATTCTGTTATTTAAGTCACTTCTGGGTCTGTTTTTATGGATTAACTTTTTTCTTCTAATTATGGGTCAATTTTTCTGCTTCATTGCATGCCTGGTAATTTTTTTGAATGCCAGACATTCTGAATTTTACCTGGTTCGATGCCGATTGCTTTTGAATTCCAGTAAATATTCTTCCATCTTGTTCTAGAACACAATTAAGTTAACCGAGAAAAACATCCATCCCTCTAGATCTTGTTCAGCTTTGTTAGCTACGACCAGAGCAGCATCTAGCCCAGGGCTAGTTTTTCCCCATAAGTGAGGCAGAACTCTGCTGCATGCTTGTTCCGCACGTGCTTTACCCGATGGCCCGTGGGTCTGGAGGTTTTCCACTGCGGTTGGCGGCAACAGGAACTGTTTCCAGTCCTCAGTGAGGCATCATTTTCTCTAGACCTTTCAAGTGGTGAGGAAAGGTCTCTGTTATCCCTCATGTTTTCTTCTAAATTTTTGTTTTATACATTTGTATCTTTAAACCATCTGGAATTTATTTTTGATGAAAGAATATAGTTTTAATATTTTTTCCAATGGTTAGTCAGTTGCCCAACATCACATTTGAATTCTCTCCTCCTTACCCAGTTTGCAATGTCATCTTTATCATGAGCCAAACTTTCGTAGATATTTGAGTCCCTGGACTTTTTATTCTATCCCTTTGGTTTTCCATTTTTTGTTGAGGAGAAAACCCTTTTTTTACTTATTGAAGTTATAAAATGTATTGCATTATCCAGTAGAGTTCATTATTTTTCACTTCTTTTGGTTTTCAAGATTTCCTTGAATATCCACACACATAATTTTTTGCATGAATTTTAATATAATTTTCAAGTTCCTTCTCATATACTACAGATGTTATTCACTGAGATTGCATTGAGTGTCTAGGACCCAGACACATTTGACGGTAGCATAGAAAAGAGTTGGGAGGTTACAAATTCATGACTTCAATTTTCATGCTGCAGTAGAAGGCAAAGTCAGGACCTGGGAGTGAGTAGGATGGGGTGGGATACAGGGAAGGGGGTCAACGATGGAAGTCTGAGTGAGTCGTAGGTGCAGTAATCAGTGGGGCTGTAGAGCACTAGCTGGTATACAAAATATTGACTGAAAATCCCAGGACTACAGATGGAGAGTTATCAGTGGGTATTCGTACTTCCATTTTTCCTTTTGCTGAAAATATAAATCACACCACTAAAGAGTTCCAGAATCAGTATTTGTCATTAACAAATCATGGCCCTCCGAAGCAGATCTCTAGTGATCCAATTTCTGGTTGACTGTCATGTCATCAGTGCCACACATATTGCCTGTCCATAGTTGGCAATGAATAAATATTACTGGGATGAATTAGTTAATTTCTGAATGGCTTGCTCTGACTTCTGTTTAAGATGCCATGTTGTTATGTTAGCTAGTCTGTTTTCAGATTCAAAGTAGTTTTTATCTAGCCAAAAATCTGAATGGCCAGTTCTCTAACTGTCTGGAAATGGGGAACTTATGGTGGATTTCTTTTTCTATAATAACTGGCATAGTGTTTTATACTGTTGTTTGAGAAAAGGCATAGTCAAGAAGTCTAAGGCATCTTAGACTTCTTAAACCTTCATTCCAAATTACCCAAGTTATTCCTCTCAGTAGGCTTGTGGGAGAACTGCGATAAAGGAGAGTTTAAGGCAAAAATGATCTGATTTTTTTTCAAGTATTTGGAGATGTTCATCTCAAAAATAGTGATAAAAAAAGGAAGGAGTCCACATTGTATTAATGTATGATTCCACTTAATTTGACCCTCAGTCAACTGCACATTGCACTGTTTGAGCATTCATGGTTTCAAACAAATAGGCTCTCTTAGTTAAGTATAGCTTTCTAGTGACCGTGTCTTAGATTCGATGTAAACAGGCATGTCGTTTAGGTCAGTATAACACCTTTACCCAGAAACATCTCAAGGTAGTTTCAGATGGAGAAAAACAGGATGCTCTTGTTTCAGGAACAATGTTTATTCTTCTTCTGATAGAAAAATAGGTTTCAGGACTCAAAGTAGCCTCCACACAAGGGCCAAGTCTTAACAAGAAAAGGAGAATTTAGAAAATCCGGAACCCACATAGGCATTTTAGATCTTAGACTGATGAGAAGTTTTGTAGACCAAACAGATTCACTTGGAGCCTACTTCCTCCTTTTAAACATTTATTTTATTTTATTTTATTTATTTTATTTTAAGGGAAGCAAGGCTTGAAATGCTTTAATACCCCCTTCGAGACTGTTTGGCTTTTACATAGCCCATAAAAAGCAATATTTGGATGATTTAAAGGGAAATGAATCAGAAATTTAATGGTTCAGTTTTCCTTGTATGACACAAGGTTTTTTCCTCCAGAGTCAATAGAAATGGCCCTTAGAGTAAAACAAATCATGGATTTCATTGAAACAAAAATTATTATCTATTCCTGTGCATATAGCAATGTCTATTTTAAAATACTCTGCTTTAAAAATATTTAGACACTCAATCTTACATTTTTCTACGGATTAACACAGGATCTAACAACTTTTCCAATTTCTGCGAAAAGGACACTTTTCTTGCATCAAAGCTTGTCAGTTAAATTCTGTATTTCAGAGCCAGGTGGAAATGTGATCTCAGTTCCCCAGGCAGTGTTTTCGTGAAGTTTCTCTCCAGTGCTATTTTAGGCTTCTCAGTTACACACCCCAAAGGGGACGATGGTGGTACAGTCCAGAGTATCCATGCAACTGGTTAGCAAGGTTTGAAGTGTGGTTATTCCTCATACATTTAACATTTATTTTTCTTGCGTTTAAACAAGACTTTCATTTAGGCATTGGACTTGGGTGATATTAGCATTTCTATGTGGGTTAGGAAAGGGTTTCACCCTCCACTGATGTAAGGTAAATGCACATCCACCCGCCTGATATCCTCTCACCCCCTGCCATTACTCCCCAGAGTGACAGCGGCCAAATGCCATCACGGTTCGGGCCTTGTTTTCTTTAGTCAGAGTGGTTACGCGATCTCTAGGATTCCTCTCACAGCTGATGTGCAATTTTGGCACCTGGTAATTATTCATTAAATGGTAACTGTTTTTATTATGAGCTTTCTTCATGGTTAATATTGGAATATCTTAATTTTAGATTTCTAAAGAGCCTAGAAGTTGACTCAAAAGTCTTGGACTTCTTTCTTGCCTCTCACTATTAACTAGCTGTGTGATTTAGGGAAATTAAATTTCTCCATTTTTAGAAAACTCTATTTCTTTATCTATAAAAATGGGTAAAGGCAATACTATTAGGCATAGTTTTTTTGTTGCAAATAATGGAATCCACTCTGCTAGTTTAGGCAGAAAAAAATTGTTTAAAATATTAAGCAATTCAGAACTCTCTGGAGAGCAAGAGAAGCAGACTTTGAAATGGCGTGGCCAGAAACAACACTAAATGAGACTGTGGCCTTTGCTCCAGTGAAAACACCATTGCTGCCAACACTGGGCAGCACATCTGCTCCTTGGAGAGACACCGCAGCTTGCTTTGGTATAATGCTTGGTCCTGGTGCCAGACGTTGAGCCACTGAGCCCCCGTGGTCACATTCACCTGGGATGAATGCCACTCGTATCTACCTCCTTGTAGCATTAGCTCCAAGCTGAGGACTCACATGGTATATCTGATTGGCAACACCTAGTTCACAGGTCTGATGTCAGCAACAAGGGGGTCTGGGACAGTGACTTATGTCTCTACCTTGGGGGTTACAATGTGAGAAACTCTTCAAACTCAGAAAAGATGGTTAGAAGTATTGGACAGCCTCAAAGTACTTTACTCAGTGAAAATCAATGCCCCAATGGCGCTATATGAATGGTGAGTACTACCTTTTAAACTCATTTTACTATTCAAAGAAAATGAAGGTAGATGAAGCTTGTAAGTGTAAATTGCCCAGAGATCTAGCCAGATGTGCTTTCTTTTAATTTTTAATTTTGGATGTATCTATATCTCTATCTCTCTATATATATCTTGTGTAATAAATTTATGAAATATAGAAAAATTATAGGGAAGAAATAAATATCACTCAATAATCCTACCAGCAGATACCACTCTGACCCTTTTGGTTCATATTTATCCATTCATCTAATGTAGTTATACTTATACAATAAGTATGTTCTTTGTATACTTCTATCTCATGCATATATGTATCCAAACAGATTTGTATACACATATAACAATTATATGTCATTTCTACCTAATTAAAAAAATTAAACAATATGTTGTGGGCATCTTTTCATGCTAATTAATATTAATCAACTTTGTTATTTTTAATGGATGCGTATTGTGCTGTTGTGTGAATATACTATGTTTTTTTTTAACTAAACATTTATTCAGAGGTGGTTTCCCAATTTTTACTTTTACCAAGAGACTTATGATGAACATTCGTATAGCCAAAAGTAAGCTTGGTGTAATTAGCTATGATGAGTTTAGAGAAAGAGAATTGCTGTTTCAAGTATATACTGTTGAAAAGACTTTTGATATATGCAGTAAAATTGGCTCCAGAAAATCGTTAACTATTAATACTTCCCCATGTGATGTTTTAGTCTGAACTTCCCCACATTACTACCATATTTTGCCATGTATAATGCACACTTTTTTGTCCAAATTTTTGAGTTTAAAATAAGAATGCACATTATACATGGGTAGTGCCTGAAATACCTTGCATCTGTTCTCGTGTTTTGTAATTATTTGTTACATAAAATTTCTTGTACCATAATGTTCAAAGATAAATGCTAAAATTCCTTTATGATACAAAAAAATAAGTATCTAAATATAAATAAATAAATAATTGAATTAAAAATGAAAGATTTTTTTCCTGAAAGTGTGGGGCAAAAACATGGTTGTGCATTATACATGGCAAAATATGACATAATACTTGGTATTATTAACCATTTTTATTAGTCAATTTATTAGGAGATAAATGTCTCAATGTTTAACTTGTATTTCTTACTTTACTACCTAAACATAATCCATATATATTTATTTTCCATTTATATTTCTTTATTTGTAAACTGTGTGTTTATGTCCTTTGTCTACTAATGGAATGATATTTTACATTTTTATTGATTTTTAATGGTTTCTCTTGACCAACATATTAAATTTTTCTGTTGTATATGTCCTCCAAATGCCATTTTCAAGGTTGCCATTGCCCTTTATTAAAATTGAGTAAAACATCAGAGTAGAGTGCATAAATCTTAAGTTTACAACTTGGTGTGTATCAATGTATGTCACATAACCACCACCAAGATCTAGAAAAACATTTCCAGCTCCCAAGAATGCTCCCTCGTGTTCCTTCCCAGTCAGTACTTCCCCACAGGGGGAGCCCCTGTCCTGACACCCTAGACTAGTGCTGCCTGTTCTTGAACTTCCTGTCATACACAGCAAGAAGTCTCTGGCTTCTATTTACCATTGTATTTGGGAGAGTCATCAATGCTGACTCAGGTAAATAGTCCATTTCCCTGAGCCACAATTTAGCCATCAGTAAAATGTATAATAATGGATAAGAAATGGGTAAGAATCATACTTATGAGGATATAAATGAGTTCATGTAAGTAATTGAGTTATGTACAAATATTAAGTTAATGAGTTGATGCAAACACTAGTTCGGCTAACTAAATATTACTTACTACACGTTAGCTACTGTTATCACTCTACTGGATTAGGTTAGAATTTTTGTATCAATATTCAATAAATGAGTTTAATAATGATTTAGCATTTGTACATATATGTGTTAGTTTTGCATTATTTGGCTATTTGAATATGCTAGTAAATGGTACCTTCATCTACCTGGCTGTTGTTTCCAGAAGTTGTGGAATAAACCCTTATTTGGAATGAACCCTTATTCTACCCATGATTCCTACCAAATCTGCCTCCCAGATACACCTCAGATCTGCTGACTTCTTCATTTATGAGTACCTTCCGCACTCTCATCCACCCTCCTATCATCACTGAAATAGTCACCTTACACGTCCACCCATTTCTACCCATATTTAAACACGTGCTCCCTCCTATTGCAAAAATCTAGGATCCTTATCAAGGTCTATCAGGCTCTTCATATCATGGCCCTGTCTGCCTCTCGATCCGGGCTTGAACCAATGACCTTCTCACCCTGTGCTCTGGACACACTCTCTGCTCAGCACCACACCCTTTCCTGGCCAGTCCCTACTTGTTCATTCTCACTGAAGCCTTTCCTGATGTGGCAATATCAAACGGATCTCCCTATGGAAGTGCTCATCTTACGTTTTTCTTTTCTTAGCACTCACAAAATGTACAATTATGCATTCCTTTGTATGTTTGTTTAATAGCTGTCCCTTAGCTCTATAAGGTAGGTACTATTATGTTCTCAACTTCATCTGGCATAATGCTTTACACATATGAACTGCTCAATTACATGGCTTCCAGTCTAGCAGTGAAGACAGATACATAGACAATAGTAATGAGAGGAAAAGCCAAACCAGATGAATGGAAATAAATGTCGGGGCAGAGAGGAGGAAGAAAGAAACTGTGTTGGGGGAACCCTCCCACTGGCAGGTTACAGAGAAAGCTGCCCATTGATTGACTAACCTCTGCTTAAACATTATTATCTCGTAGTAGATATGTTGATGGGCCTATATTACTATTCGACACACAAGGAAGGAATTGGTTCCATGCCAGATAATAGATGCACAAGTTCCAAGGGACCCAAGGAGGCAAGAATTCCTCTGAGCTCCCGGCTCACACACACAGCACAACAGCAGCTCTGAAGCGGGCAAAAGCCCTCTGCGCCCACAAGCCCTGTTTATTTTCTCCTCCAGCAGAGCGGGTGGCATGGGTCAGCTGGAATGGTGCATCCTGAAGAATATTTATTGACCCAAATGGTCACACTGACAGACATGTGGACAGGCAGACATGGAGGCCTCACTTTTCCATGCCCAAGGTTGTGACACAGCTGACATTTCCTCGCACGGGTCCTGACTCCTCCAGCTGCTCCTGGGATGCTGGTGTCTCATGGATGGGGGTCAATGCAGACAATGTGCCACATGCCCTCCACGCTGCCCCCAGGCCTCGGTGGTCTCAAGATGTTCCCCGTTCCCCCAGCACACACATCCTGTCACCTAGCCAGTCTCCGTTCCAGCCTGTTCTCTTCTAACTCCTTTGTTTCCACCCGAATTCCACTGCAAGAGTCACAGGTGGCCAAAGTCATTGTGCATGCTACAGAGGGGGGCCCTGGGTGACACCGAGAATCATTCTGATGGGCAAGAAATGGTTTCTGCTTTTGCTGCAAAAACTACTTTGTGGTCATAAATATGACCCTTTTCTCTCCTGTTCTTAATACTTTCTTCTTTATTTCTTGAGTTTTCTTTCCCGTCATAACTGACTTTCTTTAATTGAATTTTTAATAGAAACTTTTTATAGTTATAACTTTTGTTGTTATAATGTAAGTGGCAGAGAACCATAAAAAGCAAGTATGCAGGTTTAAGTAATTGTTTAAGGCTAGCTCTCTCGTAAACACTGCCCATGAGAAGAGAATTCTTCCAGTCACCCTGGAAGCCTCCTCTATGCACCCTTCTCAGCCACCATCCCCTCCCTGCGAGAGTAACCGCCATCCGAACTTTTACTACGGCCCCTTCCCACTTGTCTTTGCAGTCTCACCACCTAACTGTGCATCCCTAAACACTAGTTCAGTCTTGCCTGGGCTTTTAAAAATACACGTGTATCTCTTAAGCATCTTTTGATCCATACGTTTTCTCCTCTATCTCCTTTTTTAATTTCAATTTTTTATAATTCACTTATTGAAGATGCGGGACCACTTATCTATAGTTCCCTACAGTCCAGATTTTGTTAGGTGGTTCCCCAAAGCAAAGTTTCATCTGTTTCTCTAGTCTCTGTGTTGCCATTTATATTTATTCCAGGTGCGTGGTTGTTGTTTTTCGGCATGATAACCTCATGAGTGACGTGTTCTTCACTGGGAGACATGTAGGTCTCAATGTCTCTTTTATAGGATATTAGTAGTTATTGATGTCCAATACTCTTTCTGAATTCATTAAGATCATTATGCTGATATTCCAATTCTATTATTCTTTCATCATGAACTTGTCAAAATGTTCTAATTCAGTACCCATATAGTTTTTAGGGTTTTTTTTAGTGGTAGTTTGCTTAGAAAAGGCAGGATAATAGCTAATTTCAAAAAAATAGTTGGTTCCCTGGCATCTTCTAAAGATACAACTTTGGTTTTTTAGAGTTTTAAGCAAGTAACAGTGTAATGTACTGATGTCCCTTCAGAGGATGTCACACACCCTAGGGGAGAGGAGAGGGTGGAGGGTGGGGAACGGGCGCCCCGGAGCCAGGGGAGAGGTTCGGCCAGAGAAGTGGGAGCCCGGGGAGGAGCCGTGCAGGTAGACAAGCCCCACACTTGCCGAGTCGACCTTCCATCTTCCAGTCATCACGATTGTGTCTAAAGCAGATTTTGTTGGCCACGCTAGTGTCTGGTCAACACTTGGGAAGAGATTCAAGAGGCCTCTTCGAAGACACTCTGCCCTCCTTCCACATTCAGCACGCGGTCTCTTCTTGAGACCCGGCAGTCTGTCTTCCATGATTCTCCGTCCGCTGTCCAGCCTCCAGCCCACCCTCTCACAGAGAGTGTCTCAGTTCCCCTCCAGCTGATGATTGGGGTCTCGCCTATTTTTTCTTCTTTAGGAATAGCGAGGGATTGTGGATCTGGGCTGTGTTGAGTGGGTGTTAGAGAGTGAAGGGTAAGAAGGCTAGTGCTCCTTGTAACCAGAGAAACTTTTTAGGTTGGGATGAGAGTTTCTAGTAGGATTCTAACTGTCCTTTGAGCAATGCCAAACTCTTTTTTTAAATGTTTTTATTGATTATACAATTCATATACCATACCATACTTTTACCTTTTAAAAGTATACAATTCAATGGTTTTTAACATATTCTAAAGGTTGTGCATCTATTACCGCTATCTAATTCTAGAACATGTTCATTACCACTGAAAGAAACACTGACCCATTGTCAATCACTCTGCATCATCCCCGACCCCTGGCTACCGCTCATCTACTTTCTGTCTCTGTGTTTTTCTATTCTGGACATTTCATATAAATGGAATCATACAATATGTGCACTTTCATATCTGACTTCTTTCAGTCATCATGTTTTCAATGTTGATCCATGTTATGGCCTGCATTAATACTTTTTCCTTTCATGGCTGAATGGTAGTCCATGGCACGGATATAGAACATTTTATCTACTCGCCCGTTGAGAGACATTTGGGCTGCCTCTACTGTTCGGTTATTATGAATAGTGCTTCTGTAAACATTGGTGTACAAATTTTCATGTGGACATACCTTGTCAGTTCAGTATATGTTGTACTTAGTAGAATTTCTGGGTCATATAAGTCTGTGCTTAATTTTTTAAGAAATTGCCAAACTGTTTTCCAGAGAAGGTACACCATTTCGTATTTCAACTAGCAATATAGAAGGGTTCCAGTTTCTCAGATCCTCATCAACACTTGTTGTTATCTGTTTTTTTTTCTTTTTTTCCAGACATCCTAGTGAGTGTGAGGTGGCATCTCATTGTGATTTTGATTTGCGTTTCCCTGACGACTGAGGGTGCTGAGCATGTTTCAGTGTGTACTGACCGCTCACATATCTTTTTTAGAGAATATTTTAAAAGAAACACTCTCTATGCTTCTAGAGAGATTTGAATTTGTTATTAGTTCTTTCTAGTTTTCTTCTTTTCCCTCTCCTATTCCCCTTAAAATATCAGGGGAAAGTCCTAGAGTATTCTTCTACCTGCCCCTTGATCTCACTGGCACTTGGAGAGGACTGCATGGCGCAAGCAGAGCAGGGAAGGGGACAGTGCTCCTGTTTGTGCAGACTGAAAAAACTCCCGAAGGTCTCTTTGGATCTTATTTTTGAATAATTACTCCTCTGATATCTTTGGGAGACTGAGGAAAATAGAGGTTCTAGAAGTCATATTTCTTTGTCTTAGAAGGAGAGCATTAAAAATAAATAAATAACCCAGCCCTGAGCAGATGGCTGAGTTGGTTGGAATGTTGTCCTGTACACCAAAAGGCTGTGGGTTTTATTCCCAATCAGGGCACATACCTAGGTTAAGAGTTTGATCCCTGGTCGGAATGCATAAAGGAGACAGCTGATTGATATTTCTCTCTCATATGTCTCTCTCTCTCTCCCCCTTCCCCTTGTTCTAAAATCAGTAACCATATCCTTGGGTAAGGATTTTGAAAAATTTAAAAAATAGTTTATAAAAAAGTTGAGGACAAATACATGGCCAGGACTGGTTCCAGGCACCTCTTCCCCTGTCTGTCTTCCTTCTCCCTCACCTCTTCTTTCTGCTCTGGCCGGGAAAAGCTTGCTGGTGGCTCTCAAGTATCCCCTCAGCAGAGGATGTAATGAATCCCTTAGTCCTGACTCCACCGTGTCCCCAGGGCAATTTGTGTTCCAAACGAGGCTCAGATGTTGCCTCTGTGCTTAGCATTGCCCCAGGTGCTGGGGTCGGGTTACAGGAATGATACATTCATTTATTTTCCTTCGTATTTTTCAATAAGCATCTTTGAGCACCTACTATGTGTTTCCCTGCAAGGGGACTGGCTTGGGGAAAAACAACTCAGAACCCAAGTCAATGTCTGAGGCATTTCATGTGGATGGGCTGCATATGAAGTAGAACCAGGGCAGAGTAGAGGCAGGCGAAGTGCCGAGTGATGTCCCATCGAGACGTGCAGTCCCGGGGCCTGGCCAGTGGTACAGCTCCCACAATCTCCTAAAGAAGCCCGAACAGGCAGCCCCAGGCTCAAGGCGGGAGGAATGTCATTACAATGACATGCATGTGGAAACAATGTTTTTGAGCTTTTGCACATTTTCCTGAACTCCTCATCTGATACCTTATAGGAGGCTATCTTATTCCATGTGCTAATATTATTTATGGAGGCAAGAAGTAAACTTAATCCATCATCAACTGCTAGGAGGGTATTACCACTTTAAATATAATCTTATTGAGCTCCCTGCACCTTTTCGATTGCCATTTCCTTTTTAGTCAGTGTCAATTAGTTCTCCATTGCTGGTTTTAGTTTTCTACTTGATAAGCGAAGGTTTTGAATCCATCTTGATTAAAGCAGTGAGGCCCCAACTCCATCCTGCCAGCTTCCTTTGAAGTTCATGTAAACGCTATATTCAGATCAGCTGCCCAGGGCACAAAGAAAGATGAGCTATGAGCTGTGACAACACGAGGGCACCAGGCCAGATGCTTCAAGGCCGTCAGCTCCTTCTGTGAATAGAACCACTAGAGTTTCATGTCTCTGGAATGGTTTAGGTGTGGCTGAGGGGAGAAAACACAAGAATCCAAAAATGATTTCTCAGGTCTCTTCCAAGCACTAATTTTCCCAATCAGGATCTATTTGTTAAAGCTGGTGGCAGGCTTTTCCATGCTCCAGACTGCCCAGAAATCTGGATTCTTCCAAGACGTCCCATTGGGTAAGTTGGAGGGTTAGTTTACTATACAGAGGAAATCAAGAAAGGGAAGCATGGATATTGTAAATATATACCCTAGTGTTTTTCACATAATTGTGCCATACGCACTTTGTCTTCTGCCCTCTTACAAGACTGCCTCTTCTTTTTCTCTGGTCTCTTGTGCTTTTCTTTATTCTTCCTCTCTCTGTCTCTCTGCCTTTCTGTCTCTGTCTCTCTCTCTCTCTCTGTGGAAGCAGTAACTTCCCTCCTTTGCCTCTCCTCCTTCCAATTGTTTTTCCTCCTTACACATATTTTCAAGTTGAAGTCATGGCACCAGTACTAGTAATCTGCCACATTACCTTTTTTTCGGGGAAGAGTTCTTCATCTGTAAAATAGAATGATCCTTAAATTCGCCTCAAATGCTAAAATCCTATGAGTTTTTGAAATACTGTTTTCATTCCAATAACTCAGCTTTCTTCCTAACCCTCTAAAATCTATAGAAATTGACACGAGCATGGCTGAGAAGCCAAGCGACCACTCAATCCCCTTTTCTTTCTCTTTGAGGACCCCTTCCCCCTGCATCAATACCAGAAAGTCAGACCCCATCTCTGACACTCCCATGCTCTGTCCCACATAATCCCGGGAGCCGGAAAGGGGTGGCGGTGCGGCTGTGCAGCAGCAGCAACGGACATTTCACCAGCATCAGAAGCTCGGGACCTGGCAAAGAGGGAGGAAGAGGACCAAAAATTCGGAAAACACAATCTTTAAAAAGAAGGAATTTTCTGTGGTGTTGAACTCCCAGAGATTATTGTATGTGG
Source organism: Tonatia bakeri (assembly GCA_004024845.1). NCBI lineage: Eukaryota > Metazoa > Chordata > Mammalia > Chiroptera > Phyllostomidae > Tonatia > Tonatia bakeri. The sequence goes on from PVIA01001012.1 coordinate 150,929, forward strand.
CTCAGGTTGCCTGCCCTACTTTCTGTGCCATTTATTTTTAAGTTCTTTTCCAGATACAATATCGAAGAGAGTCCCCTCTCCACAAAAGAATGATTTTTATTTTTCATATGGTACATGCTAACAATCCTGGCATCTGACCACTTTTATATAGACACGCAGAGATACCTGTAAGTTATTGGGCTTATCCCAGCTTGAGTTTCTGCCTACATCCCACGATGATTACAGCTGTTCTTACTTTAGCCCCAGAAGATATTTTGGTCCATTTATATGGTTGATTAGTCATTTAGACCATACAGTACATTAATTACATTGTTTGGGGGTGGGGAACATAATAGATAATCACTGTAGGCCCCCCAAATCTATGTATAAGCCACCAGTTTTTCAAAGTGGTGGAGATCCCCTAACCTGAATAACAACCCCGAATGACAATGGACCATCAGTCATCCAGGGCCACCCCACACTTTGAGATGATTTTGGGAGAACCTGGGCCCTCCCCAGAGTGTTTAGATTGATGTGAACAAGAGGCCAGGAGAACTAACAGACTCACTTTCTCAAATCTGGGCTCTTTCCAACAGATCTGGGACTTGTCAGTGGGGAGGGGACACCGGGCCTTAATAACAGCATTGTAGGAATGTTGGCAGGAAAGACTAAACTGTGATTTCTCACTCAACTACCTCCACCCCACCCCTTACTCATCCCCACCACAGAGCTCACTGCTCCACCCAGGTGGGGCTCCGTTGCCCTCAGGCCCCAAAAGACTGGAAATCTTGGGCTCTAGCCTGGTGCCAACATCTGGGACAACCTGCAGGGGGCGCCCGAAAGCAGCTGCTACCTGTCATAGCTATTTTGCAATGGGAGTATTTGGAGAAGTTATTTCACTACCATTTGTAATTAACCATGCAGTTTATTCACATAGCATCTTAGTTTTAGGCACTTTTCCCCCTTCAAAGGATTTGTAAATGTTTCATTTTTTATTTCTGCCTCACAATCATCACCTGTAGAGAGAGGTATCACGATTTCACTAAACTTAGATGGGAATCATCAGTAGAGACTAGATTAGAAGTTAAGACTCTTAATTCCTAACCTGTGCTCTTTCTGAAAAGTTCTTTACCATGAGGGTAATAATAACGAGAAAATACTTCTGCTTTCTTTCTTTTATTTTCATTTTCCTCTTTAAAACTTTGACATATTTTATTTATGTCCGTCCTCCTGAGATCAGTTTTCCTGAAACTCTAGTACTTTCCTGGCCGTCCTCCACGCTCACACAATGTTGGGTAGGATCTCCAGTCTTGTTCTGATTTATTCAGCAGATGGAGAGTTATTATCGATATTTCTTCAGAGTTTGAGGGGGTATTTCTGGATGATAAAGTTAGTTTCCATTTGTCATCATTTTATCCCCAGTGCTGGCTTTGGGGGCTCTGATTTTTGCTGTAAAAATGTGAACCATGAGGTTGCACTCAACTTGGTCTGTTTTCAAAGTCAGAAGAATAAGGACCCGAATGCAGAAATAGATGGTAGCCTTTGGCAAGTTGGTGGAAATTTGCACTTAAGGGAAAACCAGCATTGACTCAGATCTTTATTTGTACCTCTTTCGAGCACAGAAAACCTTTAGTAATTCTGGATGAAGGCTCTTCTTCGCACTGAGGCAGAAATAGAGAACCAGCGAAGTCAGTAGACCTGGGCGAGGTCCCACAGCCGCCGCGTGGCAGTGCAGGAGCCAGACCTCAGGCCGTGTTCTGGGTTGGAGGCGGGGCCTGCGAAACCGCAGGGCCTCCAAAGACTCGGCCGGCTACACCTGGGGAGCGCCGAGGGAGACGCGCGTGATTAATTCAACTCCGCTTAACAAGCGTTCGCAGAGGCCACCTCGGGGAGAATCCGCAAGGTCTTGGGTGGAACCTCGCGCGGCTCAACCGCCCTGGCTGAGCAAGTCCGTCCTTTCGCCCACGCTGTCCTGAGCGGCCTCCCGGGAAACTGCTGTGTCTGAATTGACAGATCCGCTCCCAGCACTGAAATCTTGCATTTGGATGGATGAGATCTAGGCTTTTTTCTTTATTTCCTGCGGTAACAGAAAGGAAGGCCTTGGAGGGGCTTTCCTACCAAACCGCAGGAAGATTAACGGGCTAGGGAGAAGGAACGCATTTTGGAAGTGGGAGCGTTCTTGGGCCAGAGAGGAGCCTTCTCATTATTAATGGTGGCTCTGCCGCAGCTGTGGCTTGGCAGCGGGAGGGACCGGAGGCGGGAGGGCCCCGCGTGTGGGGGTGTGCTGCGCTGACCGCAGGCGTGCGCTCCGGACACCCTGCTCCTCGGACTCCGGGCCAGGGGCCGGGATCCTCGCAGCCAACCTCTGACGCGAGTCCTCCCTGCGGGCCGCCTTCTGCCTCTCTCCCAGGCGGTGAGCACGCTGCGGGGAGGGGCTGAAGTTGCTAAGAATAGCCGTGGTCTCCGGGGCTTGCTCCTTCCGAGGAATCAATGGAATTAGAAATGAGATATTAGCTCTAATCAGTCGCATATGTGGGTGCTGAGCCCCTAGGAAAAGAATTTCTGCGGCTCCTCGCCCAGCGGGGGAGATGCGTCTACACCTGTGGCTCTGGCATAGCCTCCGGTCTGTCCTCTGGAGGGTCCAGGACAAAAGTACCCCTTAGTCTATGCTGTCAGTCTGTCATCTGGGCCGATCTGAAGCGGCCAGACTTCTGACTAAGCATCCCCTATGCGGCTTTTCAGCAAGTGTTGAAGAATTTCAAGGCACACATAGAGCCAGACTGAGCCAAGAAGTGAGGGCTGAAGGAGAATTCCACACACCCCTCCCCTTGCCTGGTTTACCCATGTTTCTGAGAGGTGAGGGTGTTTGCTGAATTAGGCGCACAGTGAGAGGATGTTTTTCTTTATTTAACTTTGTGTTTTATACACATTTAAACCTCTGAATAACTTGCAGGAATCATCCAGCGAAGCCCCTATGTGCCCTTCATGCTGATGCACAATTGCTCAGCAGTTTTCCCTGAGCACATGAGTTTCTCAGTCCGGTCCTCTGACCTCCTCAAACTCACCCCCAGACTTCACTCAGGACTCATGGCAGCCGGGGTGCCACCTGTCCCCTCTGCACTGCCCTCTGCTGAGCCTCACATTGGGTCGGGGGCCTATTGATTTGCCCCTTAGTTCTCTGAGGTACCAACTGCACCAGCTAATTGCTGCCATTTCTTGAGGCCCCACGTGATACCTTCAAAAAGTAAACTAGGAGAATCAGTCCTTCCTCTTTTCCTAACACGCAGCACTCTGCCGCTTAGTTACTATGCATGACCCTTCTTCACAGACCTGCAATAAAAATAAAATCTTATGCTAAGGCTCTTGCCAACTTTTTAATATTTAAGTTTAATTTATGATTCACATTGAAAGTTTGCTTTAGAGCCCCAGGCCTGTGCTTAACTAGAAATGTCCTCGGTGAATCATTTGTGTATGGGCGATGGGTGTGCACGCATATGCACTCCCACAAAGCACCAGCAGAACTTATAAATGTCGACATTTAAGTATCCCAAAGGGAGCCAAGAACAAAGTTAATTTTCTGGAGGGATTCGAAGTCCAAGGTCTAATCTACAGTTGTGTGTATTTTGGGGCCTGCATTATGTCATTTAAAGCAGAAGGACTTAGGGAAACAGGGACGAAATGGAAAAGATGGGGCTGGGTGGCTGGAGGGCGAATGGCAAATCAGGCGTTGGCACGTTAAAACCACGTTCAGTTGCGGCCGGGCGAGAGGTTGCAGCCCATCCCCATAGGCTTCTCCAGGTCGGTACAGGTTTCTCAGACGCATTTGCCTTCCTCACGGCACCACACACATGACCGTACAGAGACCGCACAGAACACGTGCTCGGTGCCTGCTGAGCGCTCACGGGGGTGCCATCCCTCAGCTTCCTGTGAAGGCACCCGGTGCGGGTTCAGGCCTGAGACAGGGTCAGAAGACCTGTGATCCTGCCCCTGGGGCCCACGTTTTGGTCTGTGCTGTGGCTCCCATTGCTCACAGCCAACACATTGTACAACTTCAGGAACCATGCTCACTGACAGAGCACAGTGTGAGGGGCCACCCTAGAGCCGGGCACTGGGCAGCTCTGTGGCCTGGACGCCTTCTGGGAGGACTGTGTGCTTACTGCGGGCACAGCCCCCCAGGCTTAGAGATGGGATTCTGGTGGTTTACGTGGACACTCCCAGTGTTCACTCGCTCACAAATGCTACTCTTCCCCAGTTTTGTGCTGATTTTTCAGGGAAACCTAGGGACCATTTGCCCTTAGGGAATTCACCCTCCACTTCCTCCCCTATGTCTTTCATATTAGGCATTCCTAACCCTGTTCTCTAAGTATCATAAATGCCCATGGGATCTGGGACGCTTACAGCTGAAGACGTTCACTTTATCGAGGGTCTAATGAAAGACCTTAGAGTTATGGCTCTCGGAAAAATGCAGGATAAATATGATATTTGGGGCACACACTTTTTCAATTATGGGCAGCTCAAACCCGGTATTGCTCCTCATCCATCTCAATCTGAAGGCTGGTGGGGAGGCTGCTCCTAACATCTTTGCACACTTAATCTCAAACCCCACTCATGCAGCTTCTAAATTTTTTAAGATTAATCAAATCTAAATCTTGCAAAGTGCACACTCTGATTTATATAGGTTTTGGCAAACAGGCACACCGAATAAAAACCTTCTTAGTTGGAAATGACAGCGTTCGGGGAATGAGGGCGGGGAAATGGTACCAGGTCACCCTGTTTTGAAGAGCCAGTGGCAGCTCCTGGACCTCAGTTAAAGGACGCTGCACTTGGTGTCGCATTAAGGTGGGAGCCTCTAGGTAACATGGCAAGGACTGGTGTGATCTTCCATCCTTAGATTTGTTTTTGAGCTCTGGTGCCCATGAAGGAAATCTCTAGAAAGTCCATTTTCATAGGCAATGGCACCATGCTGGGCAGAGATTCTGTTGCAGGGGCTGGAGGTGAAGGGGGGGGAGCTGAATGAGCTCTGACTCAGGAGCTTATTTCTAGAAAGATGACCAACATCCAGGGCCCAAGGAGGCCAGTGAGCTTGGACTTGATTGAAGCCATTGCTGTCCAACAAGATCCAACCTAATGAATCAACACAGCAGCAAGCAGCAGAGAATAGTAACATAGAGCTAATAGCATGAGTTTATGGTTTGGGGTAACTATTCCACCATGAACACTTCCCTGCCATGAATTAACCCCAATCTCGGCCTTAATCTTCAGCAGACTTAAGCTTGTCTTCTAGGGGCGATGGAAGTTGAAGGTTTTGGCTGGCAGGGCCCGGCTCCCCTGCCAGGGAGGGGAGTACCCTACAGGTCCTGGGAAGGAAGAACTCTTCCTTTTTAAGATATACTGGGTGAGGCCAAAGCAGGTTTATAGCCGTTTGTATGGAAAATAATACACTAAATAATAATACAAGAATAAATTTTGTGTTTCCCATACTCAAGACTGTAAACATACTTTTGCCACACCCACTATGTCAAAGGAGCAGCACCTCCTATGAAAACAGAAGAGGATTTAAAACGAGCACCCAGGAAAAATGATTTAAAGTCAATGCCTGGTTTATGTTATTCTGGCATATGTTATTCTATATTTTCTTTTAAGGTCTTTGGTAGTACATGATTAGATTCTCTCAACCCATCACATGCACTGAAAATTTCTCCAGAAAAGATAGAGAAAAATCAGAGTAAACTTGTGCACCTTCGCATGCAGCGGGCAGCGGGAATCCAGAACATGGTTTAACCTAGGGTGCCAGGTACCTGGTTTGCTTTTACCAAGTTCATTGCTCTCTGAGAAATAAGATTACCGTTCAGGAAATTGCAGGGACCCATACAAGCCAGGTGGTGAGTGCCACAGGGATTCAGAGACATGAGTGATAAATGAGGTTCACGGTCACAGGGAAAGGCATTAAGGACCCAAGGACAACTAGGAGACAACTGGCGGAGAAGGAAGGAGAGGGACAGCAATCAGAGAGGCCCAGATTGCTCATGGGGCCCTGGTGAGAGGGTTCCAGCAGAGGGAAGACAGAGTAGGGAGAGACAGGAAAGCAAAGGGGATGGTTTACGTTTTAATCTTTCACTTTATCCAGTCCAGAAGACCCGCTGGAGATTCAGAAAGATATCTTCTGAGGCTTCAGACCCCTCAAGGGCAAAGTTGAGGAAACCAAATGACTTCACTGAGTATTCAGGTGTGGTCGTTAAATCTAGGTGAATAAAACAAAGTGGCTTTGACCTAGAATTTGGTTAGGGTTGGTCAACTTTATACATTTATCCCCTGAGATTTCCATGTTGCTCTATCCTTAGCAGCAGCAATAAACTGATGATCAGCACACTCTTACTCTATGTGCCTGGCACTGTTTTAAGCTCATTCGATGTATTAATTCATTTAATCCTCATGTCCACCTGTTGAAGTAGGTACAAGTAGTGTTCTCTTCACAGATGAGGAAACCAGGGCACAGACAGTTCCCACTTTGCACAGATACTGCCAGCCCAGCCTCTCATAAGTTACCAGTAGGGTGACTCCAGTGTACTATACGGGCAAGGCCCAGCTCCCAGGTGCTTTGTTTGGTTAGGCTTTTAACTCTTACCACTTGTTCTTCGGCACCTTGAATCATATTGGAGTAAACATTTCAAACCAAGACCTGGAAGCATGGCTTCCTCTCTGGCGAGGTTGGAGATTGGGTGTGGTGAGCTGCAAGCTGCTGACCTTCCTGCACAGGGCTTCCCATTCTGCAATTGGAGCTGGCTCCATCCAGCTGCTGTTTGCTGGGGTACATTCTACAAGGTAAGGCTGCAAAGTACAAACACTCTTTGACCAGATGTGAAACTTCCATAATCACACTTTCCAATTCTCTTCATGTAATGATATTAGGCCTTTAAAGAAGCTTAGTTTCTTGAATTTCAGTGTGTTGACTACGAGCAAAGCATGGTAGGTGCTGTCCGGGAGCATTTACAATGCTCTGAGGTAGGCAGGATACATGCAACGCCAGCCAAGCCAACACCAGCGTCAGAGCTGGGCTTCGTTCTGGCCTTCACTGCATGCAGGACGTACGAGACTGTGTGATTTTGGGGAAGTCACTTAACTGCACAGAGCTCCATTTGCTAATTTGTACAATAGAGAGAATAAGAATTCATCTAACAGGATTCTCATGGTGATTAAATTAAATATTTTGATAAATGTGTTGTGGAAATGCCAAGAAGTGCTATACAAATATTAATTACTATATGTCCAATGTAATCAATGCTCTGATAGAAATTTTATGAGTTAAGGAAGGAGAGTGGGAGTCATCTATTGATTTTGATTATAGATAATTTACTCTTCCTGTTTAGCCTTGTTCTAGTCATCTTTTTCACTTCCTCCTTTGCAGTACAGAGCTTCCTTCCGTGGTTGAAAAGTGTTCTCATGTAGAGAACTGATGGGAAGCCTTAGGAAGAAGAGGCAGGAGCTGGGGTGAAGAGAACCCAATGCAGTTGTCTGCGGATGATTGGCACAGTGTCGTCAGTCACAGAAACACACACCCACTCTCACCCACTGTGGGTCTGCATCCAGGCATTAATCCAGGAACGTTCTGAATAAAGCAAAGCTTTGAGGGATACTTGCTCTTTGGCAGGAAAAATGAGCCACAAGTATTACACCTCATTGTTCTCTTCCCTTAATCATGCCTGACCTTCCAAATACAGAATCAGACATCTACACCTCTAGATCTCCTCTTTAAGCACTTATTCATTCATTTTTTCTCATTCAATACATATTCATCAAAATTTGCTATATGCCTGGCACTGCCCTGGGCAGAGGGGCTTCAGACACGGATAAGATACTATCCCTGATCTTAGAGCATTTATAGTCTCACAGAAGATGCAAACGGGCAGTTTAAAAACGCAATGGTATGTTAGGTGCTTCCAAAGGGAAAGCAGGGGTGCCCTACGGCCCAGCTCTAGAAAGAGTGCCTGCCACAGCCTAGGGACAAGGAGAGAGAGCCTTCTCAGAGGAAGAGGCCAGTGCAGGAGAACTGGTAACAGGCAAGCCTGCTCAACCCCACACCTGCCTGTCTGTGAATGGTCTTGTAGGCTTTGTACTCCTCAGGGACATTTAAAGCCAATTGACGCGTCAGCCCATTTTGAGAAAACAGTTTTAGAAATGAAACAACTTAACTTCATATTAATCAGCGAGTGGGACATTATTGACCTGGTGGGAATTTCTGTTGAGGCCTTCAGGCCAAGCAGAAGGTTTGCCGGTATAATGCCTAATGTTTATCAGGTCCTTTAGATGTTGCTTTCATTCATTCCTCACAGGAGCCCCTAGACAGGTCATATGGCTGCCTCCATTTTAGCTGGTGTGGAGTCTGCCTGCAGAGTGGCATTTGCCCACCTCTAGCCTCGTTAGAGTGACAGCGTGTTAAGTTGGGTAATCAAAAGAAACAAAGAAACAGTATGCAACGAAAACTTGAATTTTTGTTTGATTAAATTCTAAAATGGTACCAATTCTTTCTTCCAGATTTTTACTGGATTCTACTTCATCTACAATAAGATGAAAAGGATCCTTAGTCTGGTTTCAGGGAGGTTATGGTTAGTAAAACAGGAAAAGTTACTACAAACATAAAATATTAAGTAGAAAACTTAGTATATTTAGAGGCTGATTATTCAGGTTAATGAGACTGGTTAGAATTTGGAACTGTTGAAAATAACCAAAAGACATTCTCCCAGAACCAGTTCTGTTGTGGCTATACATTTTTGGAACTTTCAACAAATTCAACTCCATAAACATCCCTTGAGCACCTGCTATGTGTCAGGTATGATGGATACCGAGGATACGAAGGTAAAAACACTTGCGTTCCTGCCACCGTTGCAATATGTAACTTGAAGTGTGTGGACACACTCTAAGGAAGCCCAGAGGAGGGAAGGAATAATTCTGCTGGCTTGGGGCTGAGAGGAGCAACAATAAAACCAGGCCTCGAATGTGTCATAGGACTTCACTGGACTAGCAGAGGGAGGAGGATACTCTTAGCCTAGGAAAAAGTGAGAAAACCCACCGAAGCACGGGAGAGTATGGTGTGCCTAGGCAATGAGCTCCGCAAGGCTGGAGAGGGAGTCTGGGCAAACCACAAAGGGATTTTCACAGCCGTGGTACAGTGTTTGGACTTTATCTCACATGGTGCTGGGAAGGGGGTGGGGAGTCAGATGATAAAATGGGCAATTTGTTCCTGAAACGACCTATATAGGACTTACCTTCTGGTGAATGCGTTGAGAAGTGTAACATATTTTAGAGGCAAAGGCCCTGGGTTTGAATCCCACATCTGCCCGTCACAAGCCGTGTGACCTTCACCGGTGTAATTAACCTCAGCTGTAAAAGGAGGCCAATAAATAAGTATGGCAGTCTTCCAAGGTTGTTATGGGAATGGAAAAAGACAATATTAGTGAAAAACAGTTTCTACACTTTATAAACACTGTGTAAATGTTAATTACTAATATCATTATTTGGTGCCAAAAAGAAAGATTCTGGGATAGTTTAATATGCTCTCTCTGTGTTACAGAGAATTCTTGGTTTTCAGCAGTGTAAACACTAATGGTTTGCTTTTCGCCTGTCATGAAAACCCTTATTAGCTGTGTGATGCCTCTAAACTTACTGTTCAGCCTAGCATGCACAAGAGCAAAAGGAGAGTAGCATTTTTTTTTTTAGTATTTTCCTGTGCCAAACACTTGGTACCATCGTCTCATTTAACCTTCACTGTAACACTTTAATATAGTTACTGTTCCCATTCTACAGGTTAGAGAATCAAAGTTGAGAGTTATAAACATGTCCACCTCGGGAAGTGGCAGAACTTGGATTTGAAAGTCTTGTCCACGCTGACTCTAATCCCCATGTTTGCTCCACACGCTGCACTGTGGAGAGCACGTAGTTGATGCTTAAACGAAGTACTCCTCATCTTTTTTCTCCGGTTACTCCCCCATGATGAGCCTACTAAAATGGCCATGCTTGTGACACGTGACTCCATGACCACAGCCGATTGGATCACTCCTGATCCAAGCTGGACCAATCACATTCTTTCTTCTGAAATTTGGACCAGTCATCTGCGGGAACCAGGCAGAAAAGACAAGCAGAATCGGGGCCTTGTCCCACTAGTATAACACAGCAGACTCACATTCAGGCTCCAGAATGGGGGAGTCAGAGAATATGATGTCCTGGGAGGGGGACAGCTGCACAAACAGGATCAGAGACCAGGGGCCCTGTGCCCATACACAGCGTGGAGGGTGAAGGGCTGTCCCAGCCCCTGGTGGCCTTGGAGTTTCCAGCTCTAATTCATGTGAGGTCTTGACGTCCTTACAACAATCTCCTTCTTTATTTAAACTGCCCGGCCCCACAGTCAGACAACCTCATGCAAACACAGCACACAGTAAATAATTACAAGATGACTGGCTGAATGGTGTGTGTCTTGTCACTTTTTTGACATCTTCTTCTTGAGCAGTCACTTACTACACTTCATTGATTTCGGTGTAATTCTTTGGTCTATCGGTCACTCTTCCGATTTGGTCTTGGGGCCATTTTTCTGGAAGGATGAATGATCAATGTCTTAAAATCACCCACCCAAAAGAGGTGGTGAGATACTAGAATAGATGTATTTGAAAAGCATTCATGGGAGTTTCAGGCTATTTAAGCCTAAATGGTCTGAATGCCCATGAGTAAATAATATAATGTCTCTAAACTTCACATAATGCTTTACATCAGTATATTTTAAAAATTAATTTTTAAATAAGGTAGGATTTTTAGTTCTGCTTTTACATAATAACACATTTATTTTTTTTTTCAAACAAAAAGTAGAAAGGGCAAGCACTGAAAAGGAAAGAACAATCTTTGTCGGAATTAGCGAAAAAGCAGTGACAGGTTACATATTTGCTCAGAGGAAAATCGTGCCGCAGACTTTCAGTGTCAGGAAGAGGACTGCTGGGTGACCTCAGTGCTGCAAGGGAGAGATCAGCATTCCTCTTCGAAGCAGCATATGGAAACGAGGGAAAGGCGTAAGCTGAAGAGGTTAACTCATCTCAATTTTTAACTACTTAAAAAAATCTTGCTGTAAATTATATTTTTTAGCCTTTTGAATGTAAACCTATGCTAATATAAATAAATCTTTAGTGTTGTTGCTTGATAAAAGTTCTATTTTTTTGTGACAGGAAGGCCCATCATTAGGAAAGGCTGCGTTCGCTTGGGCTTGGTTGCCCAGGCCTCAGGGGCCCGGGGGTCGGGATGTTGTGGCTGCAGCCCAGGCAGCAGCTTTCTTAGTCAGTTCCTGGGCAGTGAAGGAGCATCACCATTTGGAATGTTGACACATACTAATAAAACGGCAGACATCACAATACCACTGTCCAGCACACTGACTTCATTCCCAGTGTGGATTTTGAGTATGGGAAACCCTTGCCAGCTGTGGAGATTTGGAATGTGACTTGGGGGCAGAGGACTGGGTTGCTGGGGCCACTGCCAGTTCTTTGCTGTGTGATTGTGGGCCAATCGTTTAACCTCTCTGAGCTCAGTTTTTTCATCAGTAGAATAGTGCTAATAGGAGAGAGGTCCTTAGAAAATCACTTTATCTTTTAAGACTGTGGGGTTGAATCTCCTAGAGAGGTTGTGAGTAGGATTAGAAAAAGTCCCTGTTTGACTAGCAGAGTGCCTGGGGCAAGGTAAGCACTCCAAACTACACTCCCCTTTCTTCTTTGCATTGCTCAGTGCTAAGCACTAAAAATCAAGAATAGCACGATCAACAACATCTATTGCTTTTCCCGTGGATGTTGACATTCTAGCCCAACCACCAGTGAGGCTTGAGACCTGGCCTCAGACCTGGTCCACAGCTCTGAGACCTGGTGGGTAGAAGAGGGGATGAGCTTTTGATGAACAGGTGGAATCCATGTCTCTTGGAACTTCAAGTACTTGGGGAGCAACGAACTCTTTTCTATATTTGGGTTTCAAAATAAAATCTCTGAACTAGGTAGAGATCTAACTAAAATTTGGGTGATTAAGTGTTTCAAGTGATCAGTGTCTAAGAACAGAAAAGTCAGCTTCATCAGAAATGCTTAGAAAAGGAGGCAGCACAGAGGGTGGGCCTGGTTGGAAGGGTCTGAACTTGTTGGGGGAGGGCATGGGGTGGGGAACACGAGTAGAGAAGGGTGCCTCCACATTCCTTCGTCAACTGCAAATTGCTTTGTAAGGGAGGGTTCCCCACTCGGGATCAATAAGCAGTTCTCAGAGCTGATATTCTCTAAAGCATATACAAGTGTGGAAGCAATCACACTGTGGGGGAGTTTCTGTGGGGCCCAAGGCGTGCTGAGGTGGAAGAATGAAGCTGCCCTAGAGAGCTCGGGAGGGAGGAAGGGAAACAGCTGTGAGCATCTCTGGAAGGAAGGGACCTGTAATATACACACAGGGTGAGAGAGAAGGAGCAGGGAGACGGGGCCGCAGGAAACAGCACATTTCTACTCACTCCACGTTTGAAAACATAACAGTCTTTTAAAAAACCAGGAACTAGTTCACACTGTATGAAAATTTGCTTTTAAGAAATGAGTAAACAAGGCAGGCTTTAATTTAATAGATATAATTCTCCACCGTTACTGTTCATTGTATCATGTACCTGGGCTTGCTAGCATACAGTAGACTGACAGTGAAGTTTAATTCTAGGGTCACTGAATTTAACTTGTCTAGGACCCAGTGAGACTGAGCAGACGAATCCAAAAATGAAGACATGGTCTATGTACCACTTCTTCTTTTGCATGGGCTGGAGGTTGGTTGGTCTGTGAAGCAACCGAGACGATAGGAGCACATGCTGGGAAACTAAATTAGGAGAAAGGTGGAAACAGGGGAGGTAGCTGCCAGCCACTGTGCTATGCATCACTTTAATTTTTCCAAGTCTTTATTTTCCCTTCTGGTAAATGAGGATAATAACCGTCTCTTGGGCTTGTGGTGAAAATAAGATTTAAAAAGGACATATAACAGTGCTTGATCTATGATACTAGATACTGAGCAAATATATGTTGGTCCACATTCTCTGACAGACCCACAGGTCCCACCATGTGCTCTGGAGAGGCATTTGCTGAAATGTGCTTCATGTCATCTAAGGCAAATGGGGAACGGATGATTGGGTCTAAGCTTCCTCTTCCTTCAACATCAAGGGACAAGAGTTAAGTCAGGGGCATGGATAGTTTGTGCAGCTTACTGTGTCAGAGAGTTGTTGGTTGTGGGAACGTGGGGGATGGGAGTGATGGCTGTTTTGATGTCTCAGTTAATCATACACTAGATGGCTCCCAGGCAGCTGACACAACTCCATATTCTGCTACAGTTTACTTACAGATGGCCTGTAAAGAGATGGCCTTAGAGAGTTTCCCGAAAGAAACTCAACAGTTGGTATCCACCCCTCTTGAATATAGTGGTAGGCACTTTCCAATGCAATACCCCATTTGCTCCTCAGACTTACCTTAGGAAGTAATCTCCACTCTAAGGCAAAAAAGACTATAAACAGAGAGATTGATCTGCCTGCAGACTTATTATAATCAGCGTCTGTATTCTGAGATTACAGATAAATATCGAGCCAGTGGACGAAGGAAAGAAGACAGAACAAGAACCAAGTTTGTCTGTATTAATTGAAGGTCTTCATTGCTTCTGCTGTGCACATCTCTGCAATGTACTCAGGTAACCTTCAGAGGTTCCCACACATGTGGAATCTCTCCAGCCACCCAGAGCACATCCTTGGAGCTTCTGCTCAGGAGAGAAGCCCAAGTGCAGACAGTTACTCACAAAGAGGACTATTTCAGAAATTAACCTTTCATTGATGAGTTTCATTTCATTGCCAAGCAGACATGCCTAGGTTGGCCATTAATGCTTCTCTAGGGAGGGGCCAAGCCATGGGATGATTTATAAGCATGTTGTTACTCTATCTTGTTATTCTCACAATGATAGAAAGAAACCACCACTCCTTAAATAACTGCTGCCTGTGGGCCAGCATCTTACACATACATCATCTCATTTAATTCTTACAACAACTATATGAAATATATATTATCACCCTTATTTTATGGACAAAAGAGCTCAAGGAAGTTAAGAGGCTTGCCGAAGTTCACAATAAGTGGCAAAGCAGTGATGCACAGTCCATCTTTTTAATACTCAGACTGCAGTCTTCATACATCACTATGGAGTCTCTCAAATCATCCCTGTGTTGAAATGGGAGTCAAGCCTGGGCTCTGAGAGTTAAAGTCTGCTGCTCTCCCAAATGAAGGTCTTCCTCTGGAAAGTTGACTTCCATCCCCAAACCTTTACACCAAGACAAATGCATGGATCAAAGGTAAGAAAGATGACCTGTCTCTTCCTAGGCACCTCCCAAGTTTATGATCCTGAACCCAGGGCGCTCCGCTGGATTTAGCTCTGACTTGTTCCTCGCCCTCCACCGCGGATTCTAGCAAGTTTGTTGTCTTTCTTCCCAGGGTTTCCTGTATTCACTCCTTGTCTTCTAATCCCACTGTCACCACTCTGCTGCACTATTTCAATCGTTTCCTAGCTTCTCCTTGCCTCCAGGCTTTCCCCATTTTAAATCCTGCTGCGAGATCAGTCTTCCCCAACCATTTTGTAAATGTCAATTCTCATTCAGAAACATTCCATTGATATGATGCAGCCATTGAGGCTGATGTTGGAGAAGAATAGTTAATGAATGACATGACATGGAAAAAATGTTCACAGTATGTTATTAAAGGGGAAAAAAAGGTTACAAAGTACGCCAAATGTTAACGTGGTGATCTGTGTGCGGTGGGCTTATGGATGACTTTATCTTCTTTCTGCCTGTCCAGAGCCCTTTAATTTTTTTTGCAATAAACATTATTCTTTTAATAAGATTTAAAAAAGTAGAAGTTACTGTTAAAAATAATGAGAAGACACTCAGGGTAGTATAAAACAGAACAATAATGAGATCCCATTTTTAACCATTCAATAGGCCAAAAGTGAAATAAAAAAAAAAAAGCAAAGGAGTTAAAATAGCTGGTGTTGGCAGGGTTGAGGTCAAGGTTACGCTCACACACTGTAGGTGGGGGTGTAAACTGATATGGTCTTTGTGCAAGATAATGTGCAAGATTCATCAAAGTGAAACATTTGCATAGACTTTAACCCAACTTTCTAGTTTTAAGAATTCATCATATAGAAAGATGGTTTTCAGAGTTTAATCTATACCAACAGCCTCAGCATCACCCTAGAACTTGCTAAAAATGAAAATTTTCAGGCCCCACTGCTGACCTACTAAATCAGAAATTCTGGGAGTGGCGTCCAGGAATCTGTTTTAACAAAACCTGTAGGTCATTCTGATGAACAACTTAGATTTGAGAGCCATGGCTACAAAAATACCCTCTTTTTTTTTTTTTTTTAAATATCTTTTTTTTTAAGATTTTATTTATTTATTATTTTTTTAGAGAGGGGGAGAGAGAGAGAGAGAAACATCAATGTGCGGTTGCTGGGGGACATGGCCTGCAACCTAGGCATGTGCCCTGACTGGGAATCGAACCTGCGATGCCTGGTTCGCAGCCCGCGCTCAATCCACTGAGCAAAAATACCCTCTTGTTTTAAAATTAAATTTAGTGGGGTGACACTGGTTAATAAAATTATATAGGTCTCAAGTGTACAGGTCTATGATACATCATCTGCATATTGCATTTTGTGCTCACTACCCAAAGTCAAATCTTCTTCTATTACATGTATTTGACCCCTTTTACCATTTACCACCCCTTCCTTCTGGTAACCACCTTACTGTTGTCTGTGTCTATGAGTTTTTCTTTGTTTGATTTTCTGATTTGTTAAGAAAGTACCTTTGTGGGAACGAGGGTACAAGGGTAAATATACAATCATATATACATTACTACCTTCTTTGTGGTGTTGTAAAGTTAAAAACGATCTATATATTCAATAGAGAAATTGCTTAATACATTATACTAATTTATCCTGAGTCAAATTTATGATGTGCCAACTTAAGTGCTTGTCCCATTCCTCCAAGCTGGTGGGCTGGTTGTTCCCCAGACAGTCTGGAATACACCCACCTCTCTGCCTGTGCTAATACCGTTTTCCTTTCTGAATCAAGCCTTATGTCCTCCACGGAACCTCTCTCGGGAGCCCTAACGGTGGGGTCATCCTGAGGCCTTACCCCAAGTCAAGCCTCTCACCAGATGCTGGGCCTCCCTCGCCTGTTCTGCTCTGTAGCATTTCAGGTCTGTTTCCCCTGAGACACTATCACACCTTGGGGCAGGGGCCGCTCTGTTCTTTTTTGTTCTCTGGATAAATGGCTGTAGTTGATGAAATGATGATAGATTTGTACTAACACTTATTTGCTATCTGTACTTCAGAGATTTGATTTATATAGCAGCAGTGATGGCAAGCAGGCAAACAGGCCCCCAGCACGCCAATCCCTGGAATTTAGGAGTTGGATCAGGGATGGAAATGAGAATGCTCTAGGTATGTCTTTTTATATAGCTTGACTTCTGAGTTACAGAAATGTTTTTTGTGTTCATAAAATAAAATTAACCGTGAAAAGATGAAAAACAAAACAAAGCTTAAAACTGAACATGAACAGAAACAAATGAATCAAGCTACGTATCAAATTCAGAACCTTACCACACAGAGAAAAAGAGTAAAATTCGGTGTGTGCTTTCTCAGTGGGAATATTCTAGGGAGAAAAGGAACTTCAAAGATTTTTAATTTTACTTACTTGGTTATTTCTTAATAATTATAATGCTATCAGAATTTTGAAACTATTCTATGTCTATTTTTGGGCAAAGCAAATAAACTAAATATATTTATGTTGTCATGAGGTAAGCAGAATAATGCCCGACACCTGGAACCTGCGAATGTGTTATATTAAATGGCAAAGGGAACTTTGCAGATAGAGTTAAGGTTTGCTTAATTTAGAGATATTATTCCGGATTCCCTGGGTGGGTGCAGTGAAATCACATGGGCCTTTAAAGGTGAAAGAGAAAGGCAGAAGAGTAAGAGATGCGACAAGGGAAGGAGAGGTAGAAGACAGCCACACCATGACAAGGATTCAACCTGCCATTGCTGGTTTCGAAGGTGGAGTAAGGGGGCCATGAGCTGAGGCATGCGGGTGGCCTCTAGAAGCTGGGACTATCCCTCAGCTGATGGTCAGGAAGGAGAGGATGACCTTAGTCTGCATTTGCAGAAACTGAACACTGCCAACAACCTGAGTGAACACAGATTCTCTCCTAGAGACCCAGAGAGCAGTGCAGCTCCGCTGACCCCTTGACTTTAGTCTGATGCCTCCATTCAGTCTGAGGTCCATACCAGACTTCTGCAGAAATGTAAGGTCAATGTGTGTTGTTTTAAGATGCTAAATTTGTGGCACTTTGTTACGGTGGTGTATTAGTTTGCCAGGGCTGCCATAACAGAGCCCTGCAGACTGGGTGGCTTTAATGACAGACGTGTATTAGCTCACAGCCCAGCCCCAAACCAAGGCAGCGGCAGGGCTGGTGCGTCTGAGGGCTGTGAGGGAAGGATCTGTTCCAAGTTTCTCTCCTTGGCCAGTACATGACCATCTTCTCTGTGTTTTTATATCATCTTCTTGTGTGTGCTCTGTGTGTGCCTCTATGTCCAAATCTCCCCTTTTTATAAGGACACCAGTCATATTGGATTAAAGCCCACCTTAATAATTTCATGTTTACTTGATTATCTCTGCAAAGACCCTATCTCCAAATAATTTCACATTCTGGGATGCAGAGGTTAAGGAATTATGCACACACACACTTTATGTTATATTTTATTTATAAATTCCCTCTAACCATGTCAACTGAAAGAACCCAAGAGCAGTGACATTGCTACAGCTATGAGCACACTTAGTGCCCAGATCTTGATCTCTAAATATCAGTTCTCACTGAAGAAACCAGGGCTCCTTGATGAAATAACTGCTCTGGCTCTGGTGCAAGGCCAACACAAGTGAGCCTGGGAATCTTGGTGAGCAAGGAAGAAAGGAAATACAGAGTAATGAGGTCGTGTCAGAAGGACACAGGATCCTGCTTGAAGGAGTCCCCATGGGCCAAGTCTGGGATCATTTGAACATCAAAAAAGAAAATGACAGTAATAGATTATAATCCATTGAAGTTTTTTTTAAAACAAATCCATGAGTCCATAATTATACTAAAAAAAAGGAGACTTTTAAAGATAAGAATTCCACCTAATAAATGTAGGAGAGAGAGAATTAGAATATCACTACATTTCAGCTTCTAATGTAATAATTGATTCAGGCAAGGATCAGCAACAGATTCTAAGCTCTGAGCAAAAAGGGTTTTGAGTAACAAGATGTTCACATAGCATCAGTATATTGCCTCACAAATCATGTATTAGTTACAAAGGGGGGAAGGTACCTTTTTTAAAGATGGAGAGATTTTGTGGTTATTGCTTTAACTAAGTATTAGCATCACCAATAGTGGAACAATCTGATGTTATTTAAACCTCTGATAGGAGGCCTACCTGATATGAGGTACACCTTTGGATTATTTTTGCCAAAAAATATTTAACTTGAATTTAACCATGAGAAACAACCATATACACCTAGAATGTAACAAATTCTATAGACAATTGGACTGGATTCTTCATAAAAGTCAATGTCATAAAAACAAAAAAAGCTACAACTAAAAAAGAAGTCAGAAGACCATTCTACATGAAAAGAAACTGCCCTGGCTGGTGTGGCTCAGTTGATTGAGTGCTGGCCTCCAAACCAAAGGGTCACTGGTTTGATTCCCAGTCAGGGCACATGCCTGCATTGCAGGCCAGGTCCCCAGATGGGGGTGCGCAAGAGGCAACCACACACATGCTTCTCTCCCTCTTTTTCTCCCTCCCTTCTCCTCTCTCTGGAAATAAATAAATAAATAAATCATAAAAAAAAGGAGCTGAAGAAAACGCTATATGCAATATGCAAACTTTATTGGATTCATGATTTTAAAAAATGCTATAAATGACATTTTGGGAAAAATTGGAAAATTTTTAATGAAAAATGTATATTGAATAATAATTATGAAATGTGTTGCTAGTTTTTTCTCCAGTGTGATAATAGCCGTAATGACGTTTGAGAATGTCCTTATCCTTAGGAGACACATGCTGAAGTTATTTGGCTCAGTGCCAAGGTATCTGCAAGTTATTGAAAATAGTTCAGGAAAAATATCAGGTGCTAGAACTGGCTCTTACCAGCTCCTGAGAGCAGATAAATATACAAGAATTCTGAAAGCCATTTGTTAAACTGTTGGTTTAATTTCAATAGCTTGAAATCAGCCACAGTGGGAGTTTTCAGGCCACAGAAATTGGCAAACACTGCAAATGAGGGCTCCTGCTGTCCCCCAGATTCACTGTATGTGGAGTCACATGTGGATAACAGGTGAAACAATTCAAGTGTGCCTCTGTTCAGGATAGCATTCTTTCAATCTTTGTGAAGATTTTAATTTTTCTTTTCCAGATAAAAAGTTGAGAAACACAGAGAAAGTCCTTCCTTGCTGGGACTTCTGAGAGCACAGAGAGGACAGAGCAGAAAGAAGAACGCACAGGCATCTGCCAGGTGAGACTCTGAGACGTGTCAGTGGCTCCAGGCGACCCGGCTGGGGAACCACAGCTTGGGGCCGGCCTGATGCCCCCAGGGGAGGGGAGCATATCCTGCTTTCCCTGAGTGTGTATGGGTCTCTCTTCCTTCCCTCTGGTCCTGCAGCGGTGCTGCTGTATTGGCGGTTTGCCTGGGTTTGCAGGAGGACCCAACAGGAAGCCCCGAGTCGTGATTCCTTTGGATGAGAAGGTCCAAGGTAGGCTGTGACTTGTGCAGTGAGCACGGCACCTATGAGTGGCCACCTGGACTCTCTCCATTTTCCTCTTCTTCTCATTTGTCTTTGCATCACTCACTCCCTGTTCCTTGATTCCTCTGCTCTCCGTACTACCACTTTTGTTTGGGAACGCCCTCCCCTCTCCTCTGCTCAATCGTCCCCACCCTTCCAGAAGACTCTCAAGACCACCTCCTCTGAAACCTCCCCACGATCGCCTCTGCCCTCTTCACCATGTCCCATGGCACCAACGTCTGTGTTATACCCTGTCATAATCTGTGCCAGGATTGAGTTCTGTGGCTGATTTTTATTTTTTATTTTATATTTTATTTTTTTATCCTCACCTGAGGACATGCTTATTGATTTTAGAGTGGAGAAAGGAGGGAGAAAGAGAGGGAGAGAAAAATCAATCGGTTGCCTCTCATACAAGCCTCAACTGAGGACTGAACCTACAACCTAGGCACGTGCCCTGACAGGGAATCGAACCCACGACCCTCCAGTTTATGGGACAATGTTCCAACCAACTGAACCACATTGGCCAGGGCTGTAGCTGATTTTTAAACTGATCTATAAGTTCCTGGAGGGCAGGAACTAGATTCTACACGTACTTGCTAGGTAAAAAACATTCTTTTATTCCAAGTAGAGGTAGCATAAAATATCTAGTGGATTCAATTGAATTTCTTCCCTCTCTGTCTCTCCTCAATACTGTTTTTTTTTTCCTTTTTCCATTGTTCTCCCCTCCCTTCCCCCACCCCCCCGTTTTATTCGTTGGTCTCAGGCCCTGCCCTTGCTCGAGTGAGCTTCCCTCTCCCTTCCTCTCCTTGGCCCTCCAAGGCTGAAGTGTGGCTGGCTCTGAGCCTGGGCCTGTTCTCAACCACAAAGCTTCCCTTGCCCGTGGAGTTTGTGCACCTAATTCCAGGGCAGGAAGAAAAACTGCCTCAGAGAAACTAGATCATGATAACTGTCTCAGCCAGGCGGTCTGTCCCCGGAGCACCGGGCTCCACAAAGGAAGCCGTGTGGGGCGGCGCGGCACTCGCAGACATCTGCCTCCCACATTTTTTTCTCTCCCATCCCCTCTCCACCCACCGCCACCCCCCTTGAATTCTCTGGGCTGATTCTTGTGGTAAAATCTCACACATTTTCTCAATCTCTATGCAAACCAGGTAGGATTGACAGCTGAAGAAAGGCGCGCAGTGCCTGGGCCTGGAGTTATCTGTTCTCCCTCGGAGGGAAAACCTTTGAGCTCCGTGACAGTGCCTCGAAGCCATGGCCCTTGTCCTAGACTCTGCCCCGGCCCAGGCGAGTGCCTGACCCCTGCTAATGTGTGGGGCCTTTAGCCACAGAGAGTGGGGGGAGGTAACCAGAGCCCCCCACATGCCAGTGATTCATGTCCTCTGAAGGGATCAGAGTGTTATTAGAAACCTCGCCTGCCAAATGCAGGGCAAATGTAACCAATTTATTAATGCTGCAAAACCAATGTGTGAAATTGGACCAAGAGAAGAGGGGCGCCAGGCCCTCTCCCCACTTCCTGCTGGCTGGCAGCAGCAGAGGGAGGCGGGTGAACAAAAGGTTTTGTCTTCTGCAGGAGAATGTTGCTGTCCTCATCACCTGTGACAGTGACAGCAAATACTCTTGGCCGAAGTTTCAAAGGGCTGGGACATGGCGGCATGCACCACCCCACGCCTGGCCGTGGTGCCTCCCCTGCAGTGTGCGGGTTGGGTGGACACACGTGGGGCTTGGGCTCCCACTGTCCCAGCTCTGCTCCGAGAATGCAGGAGTAAGAATGCTGTGCATTTGTGGTCGCAAGTTTCTCCGTCTCTAAAATGATACCGTATGCTGGCCGCTTAGTCCTTTGTGGCCTTAGATTGGTCTCTCAGTGTTTCATGGGTGGTTGCAGTTTCCTTCAGAGCAGTATGCACTTTATCTGTCTCGTTGCCTTTAATCGTTCTCTAAACGGGTGATCGGGTTAAGAAGACATTAGCAGTCACCATGTATTAAAGAGTTTCTGTTTGGCCTGTCTTTATTACACATGATCTGATTTAATGTCCATCACAAATACCCTCATGATGTAGATATTGTTATTCTCGATTCACAGTTGAGAGAATTGAGCTCAGAGAGGTAACAAACTTGCTCAAGATTATAGGTTTCGGTGGACAGGATTCAAGCCCATGTCTGTTAAACTCTGGTCTTCACCATCCAGGATTAAGGAGTAGAAATCCCATGATGGTGTTGTGTAACTCAGTGGGAGTGTCAAGAAGCAAATACAGGGAATCTGGGCTGCCTTGTATTTCAGCTTACCAACTTTCAAAAAATTGGCTTACCATAAAAACAATGGATACACATTTCACAAGAGCATAAGTGAATATTTATGATGATTGAGAGATATTCAGAAACTCAACATGATATCAGGCCTTTAGGGGTTGGCATCATTATCATTGTGCAGGACTGCGAGGGTAGGAGATGAGATCTAGTTATTTTAGATTCCTACCCATTTAGATCCTGGCTAAATAAATGTCCTTTATTTTGTAATGTGCCACTGCATGTCATGTCTCAACACTAAAGGCAGGATAATGTCTAGCTGGGAAGTCTGATTAATAAATGTTGAACTAGTGTCTTGTCAATAGTTCTTTTATGAAAGACTAACATTTGTTAACTGTTGATTATGGACATGATTATTTGAAGATGCTGATGGAGTCCCCATGCCCTAAAGCTATTAAATCCACAAGTTCATTTCTTCCAGAAACGTGCTTAGTGCATTGGTGTTGTGATCTGATTGGCATGATGTGCCTAAAGGGCGGAGTTGCCTGCCATTTCCGGAAGCTTTCTCTCCTCTCCCTTTTCCAGTAACGTTTTAACCAGTCCTGAGACTGCTGTGCACCCCGAGGAGGGGAGGACAATCAATTCCTGCATTACTGAGATCTACGAGGAAGGTTCAATCTTCATTCTGAACTAAAATCCATTCCGAGTCCTCTTGTTTGTTTCGGCATCTAGAAGAGCGTCCCTATTTCTTTCTTCCTCTCCTATAAGCTATAACTCACCCAAATATTTTTAGGGGAATAATCACTCATTAAAAACAAATCTGTGAGTCAATGAAGTTATATTTATGTATTTAAAAATAATTTTTAATATCTAAAAAGTGAAAACAGTTTTTTTTTCTCTGTCCCTTCAATATGGCAGCAGTGAGGGGCCCCCTGTCCCCACCCCAGAAGACTTGAAAACTGGGTTGTCCTCTGAGAGTTGAATTAGTAAAATTCACACTCACTGGCAGGGATTAGCCATGGAGTATAAGAATAATGGTAACTCCAAAAATAAGAATGGCAGTAATCATAACGCAAAGGACTGACTGTAAGTGTCAATCCAATCAAAAGTTCAACCAGGAACTCTTCCAAGGAGACGTGACTGAAACGTAAGTATAATTTAGTAAGAGGAAATATGTTCAATTCTATCTGGGGAGTGACTGTAAATAGACTGTGAAGGATTAAAGGGAAAATCTGAAGAGCACTGATCTTAATCTTTTAGATTAATGGCTTGGAGCATTGCGGTTTTCATGGGGAAAGGTTTCCTACGGTGAAGGTCAGTGCTGGCACCTGATTGGCCGTGGCGGGCCCACAGGCACGTTTAGCTTGGCCCACACTGCATTGACTCACAGTATTTTTAAAAGTTGTCCAAGTTTTTCACATAGAAAAATACAGGTGTCTAGCTTTTATTGAAAACCCAGGAAGACCTGAGTTAACCATACTGCCAACAATGGGCTGGAGCTCTAAAGCAGCAGCTGCCCCCCTTAGAAAGGCGCACTGTCCGGTTGGCCCCAGTCCCCACTCTCCCCTATCATCACTGCTCCCTGCCCTGCTTTACTCATCCGGGTGAAGCTTTTTTAAGCCTCTGTTGGTGTTTGAGTGTGTGACCCCCTCGTGGGTAAGCTTGCCTTTGGCTACTTGAGCTGAAATTAGCTTCTTAAGACCCTGAATTCTCCTTGTTCTGTCTGATTCCACGCTCGGCACTCAACCTTCTGTGAATCTGGCTCCCATGTAATTTGCCTATAAAGAAAGAATGCATTGATCTTCTGCCCTGAGCATCTCGCTCTATATGAGGTGGTGCACGGAGTAAATGTAAAAAGGCTTCAGCTTTGGCGTCAGATGGATCTGGTTCCAATTCTGACACTATCACTTACTAGATAAGGTCACCACGAGGCCTCTCGGCACCCTGCCAGTCATCTTCTCCTGGAGATGTTGCCCTGGGTCACCTTGGGCCACATACCAGAATATTCAAATTGCAAAAACGTTTTTATGGGCACAATTGATATCTCTAAGTCACAAATAACAGCAGCCCCAAATCCAACCAACAAGCAAGCATAAATTTCTCTAGAGAAATATTCCAAAAGCATAGAAATGTATTAATTAAGGACACAGCTCTGTGCTAGCTCTGTGCTCTAGAGAGGCCGAGGCAGAATGGAGGCCAGAATATGGGGCTTGAACACAGGAGACTCGTATTCAAGTCCTAGTGCTTCCCTTTATCAACCATGTGAACTTAATAAAGTCATTAACTGCTCTGAGCCCCTCAAATATAAGTTCCCTCCCTACATACCCAATAGAAATTTTGTGAGGATTAAAGAAAATAAGGAGGGCAAGACACTAGGTAAATTATACAATGGAACTGTAAAATTTTGTAAGCCCCAGTGAATACAAGATTTGGGAGTAGAAAGAAGAAAAGCCCAAGAAGTCTTTCCCCAGGAGTCTGTTGCCAGCCAGAAGGGTGTTGTTCACAACCCAAAGATTCGTGCCAGGCTCAGAGAACCTGTAACTATCAAAGCCTGGAGTTACCTCCAGTCAGACTCTGGTTTGTGAAATAAAACAATAATACCCAGTGAGGATGCAGGTGGGGGAAAGTGGCTCACAAACACTGAGTGAAATTGTAAGCTGGGACAAAGGGCAATTTGGTGGTACCTACTGAAATTTTAGATGTGCATTCCTGTTGACTGAGCAGTTCCCTTCTGGGAATTATCCTGGAGAAGCACTAGAGGTTGACAAAAATACCTGTACCGGAATGTTGAAGGCAACATTATTGTAATAGGAAACTAAAAGGTGGGTGATTAATGCATTTTGCATATTCTTACTATGACTACTGTGTAACCATTGACATAAATAAAGTAGACACATATAGAGTTGACCCTTGAACAATGTGGGACTAGGGACACCAACCCTCCATGCAATTAAAAATCCACATATAACTTTTGATTCTCCAAAGCTTGATTACTAATAGCCTACTACTGACCAGAAGCCTTATTGATAATACAGTCAATTAACACATGCTTCATGTGTTATATGTGTTATATACTGTATTCTTACCATAAAGAGTCAAGAAAAGTGTTACCAAGAAAATTATAAGAAAGAGAAAATACATTTATAGTATGTGTTTAAAAAAATCTTGGACTTGCCCAGTTCAAACCTGTGTTGTTCAAGGGTCAACTGTATATTAAAATAGAATGGGTATGTGTAATGTGTTTCTGAGTGAAGAAAACCAAACTGCAGTTTAGTATAAATAGTGTGACCATATGTTTAAAAAATAATATATATATTTTTCTAGGTATATGTACATATATAAAAATTATGTATATACACCTGGAAAAATTCTAAACATATACAAGTATCATTTTTTTAACATTGATGTCCACTGGGGAATAGAAGTATAGTATAAAAAAGGGACTTCACTTTTTACTTTACATACTTTTATGATATGTGAATATTTTACACTGAGCATGCATTACTTTTTTTCAACACCATGTAAGTCTATATAACAGCTTGTCTGATGGAGGAGAGAGCATCAGAAAAGATTTGACTTTATTGTTATAGCCAGCTCAAATTTTGTCAGATAGTTTTGATCATCTGCCACAGAGTGTTGCTTGCAATACTTTTGTAATTTTTAAAACACAATTAAAAATCAAAAAAGAAAAGTTCAACCAATATTTAAGTGAGACAAATAAAATATAATTCAAGAGCTAAAGCCAAGGGTAGGAGTAAGGTCAAGGAATAGAAGCGGGGGGCACAGAGCCCAGAGAACCCCATGCTGGGGGGCTCCCCAGCAGTCGTTCCCACACACCTGGGCACCAACACTTTAGGACCACACCGGTCCTCCTGGACTTGTGCTCTCATGGTGGAAGCAGTCAGTGTCAGCACAGCTGCTGCCCCTGCCTCAGTGTTGTTAGCTGTTGTTCTATTTCTGAACAGGTTTGCAACCCTGCTTCAAAATTAGGAGGCGGGCCCAAGCGGCCAGGCACCAGGGCTTCTAAGAGAGGCTGTTCTGCCATCCGTGAGAATTCATCTGGACTGACTCTCCTTGTACCTTGACCTTTATGTTTTGCTTCTCTATTAACTCTTTGGCTTTGACCTTGGCTTTGACCACAGATTCTGACTCTGCCTCTGTACCAGCCTTTTATCTTCTCCTGTGGTGACTCGTTGGCCAATTCTGGCCAATTCTGTGACTCGGGTTTTCTTCAGGGACTTAGTTTGGGCATTTTCTTCACACTGGCTTCCAGCACCTAACCCTCTCCCAATCCTACCGTTAACTCTGCCATCCTATCTCAGCATTGACATGGCCAGCCAAGAGGCCGGCATGGGCCCAGACAAACTACAAGCATGAAAACGACAAGGCACGGTAACTCATAACTCACAAGGAGCACCTGGGACACTTGCTACCTGGGAAGCTGTCCTTAACTCTACCTGTGGTTCCTAATGAGATGACTGAAAAGTCGTCAGGAATCGTCATGTCACAGTGCTCCGGTTTCTACAACCCAAGACTTTGGGAGCACTTTGCCCAAGGTGGCATGTGTTTTGTGAGCTATGACTTTGTGGAGGGGGATGGAAGGCTTGAGCCAGCCTCTCTTTCCTAGCTTGCCTGGATATGGACCTCCCCCAATGACAGCCTTTATTTATTATTTATTTCATGACACAGAAAGAACATGTGGGTAGAATCCAGGAGTGAACTTGCTTGTAAACCACAGAGCATGAACCAGAACTGTGGCTCCACGTGGTTAGAGACCGTTTCTCTCAGACTTCTCGGCAAGCAGGCTGGGTGACAGTGGCACGTTGACAAGCAGGTGGTTAGAGAGATACAGCTTCTCCCAAGGCTGGAGGTGAAACCCCACCTAAGTTAAGTTAAGAAATCCTCAATGAAGACTGTCTGGCCTTCTTTCCCCTGCCAGCTTTTAGGAGCTAAGACAGGATCTCCTTAGGACCCAGAACAGGAGCACTTTGTAAGAAAATTCCTTATACATTTTCACATCTCCATGACTCTTAAGATAACCCTTTGGTAGGAAGAGTGATCTTCTTTTAAATCCCAGGTCTCAGTTTCCTGCCAAGAAGACAGACACGCAGCACGCAGCATCCCCAGAACCCGTGAAGGTAGTGTACACTACAGTTGGGAACTTCAGAGCATTCACACGGCCAAAGGAAAAACTTCATAGCCAAAGTTCAAAGACAACATATTGATAAAAATATTCAAAACAAACATGACCAATAAAGGGTTAACTTTCTTACTTAAAAGAATTTTTCTAAATTAAAAAAGAGAGCAAATAAACAAACAGGGAGTTCTGAGAAAAAGATAAAATACAAATGACCCGAAAGATATGAGAAGATGCCAATCTCACAGAAAAAAATTTAAAATGCAATGAAAAGACATTTCATCAAACAGATAGGCAAACATTAGAAAGCCTGATATATTTAGTATTAGAAAGCAAATATCAAAGTAAGAAAAATTTGTGTATATTGGTAGGATTTAAATTACTACAAACTTTTTTGGAGTGCAATTTGGCAATGCCTCAATTTCTAAAAGTAGCCTAAAATAGATGAATAACAAAAAGAAATCTGAAAATAACCCAAATAGTCATCAATATGAGATTTGGTCAATAAAGTTATCTTTTATTGCTACAAAGGAATACCATTTGTCTAATACAAAACTTGAAGTAAATATCTAAGTATTGGGATGGAAATATTTCTCATATAAGTGAAGAAGTGACATGCAGAACAGCATGATTAATATTATTTTATTTGTAAGAAAAAGGATATTATATGTACATGTGCAGTACAATGATATATGCACAAACAAATTTTCTGAAATTTTAACAAAAAAAATATTAACATTTTGGCAGAAGATCCATTGGAAAATCTGATTCACTTTTTTTTACACTTTTCTGTATCGGTGTTTTGCTACGTGGCTAGTTTCCTCTTATGTAAATAGAACACATTAAAAAGTTAAAAGCACACTGCAGTATGTGGCATACCAGGCGGAGGTGGTGAGGGCCCAGGGACTGGCACCGTCACCAGATTAGGGGGAGCCTTCCTGGCTGGAAAGAGGCCCGGGCTGAATTTTGAAGGATAAGGAACTGTTAAGATCAGGGCCACACTGCTGCAGGTAAAGGAAATGGTATCTGCAAGGGAATGGAAGTGACAGAAGGCAAGACACGTTCAGGGAATTCAGACAAAGAGTTTGTTGGAGTGCAGAGTGATTAAAAACAAAGAAAGCTGGCTAAGTAGAAGCCAAACTGCTCATGGACTCAGGGATTTTGGACTTTCTCATGAGGCAAGGGGAGACCGCTAAAGAAACCTGGGCAAAGGAAACACCTGACCCCTTCCTTGGGTCTGTCATGACTTGGAGTAACAACAGCAGGGACAGTCATGTAACTTCACAAGGGACAACAGGAACTGAGACTCCAAAGTAAAAGCTGAAGACAAGATCATTCGCCAGGAATCCAGCAGGACCGAGGCTCATTCTCTTAGTTGTAAGTGACAGGACCTCAAGTTTAACACAAGCCAGCAAAGGGGATTCATGGAAGGGAGGAAGTACAGAAGCTTCCAGAGCCTCAGAGACCAGAACTGGGCCACTGGAACCTGTCAGAATACCCTGACTGCTTATTTGCTTCTTTCTATATGTGCTGTACCTGGTTTCTGTGACCTGGCAGGGTCCATGGCTGCTGGCCATCCCTAGCTCTTCCATTCCCAGCAGACATTTATTCATTTAACAAGTGGTTGTTGTGAACCTTCTATACCGTGCACAGCTCTCAATGCTGGGGACACAGCTGTAAACAAACACAGGAGCCCTGTTGTATGGCAGAGGAAGCAGGTGGTGAACAATATATAATCTGATGCCGTTATCACTGTATTGTAATGCTTTTTGGAAGAAGAAAAGGCCTCTTCCATCTTCCATTTTTTTTCATTTGCAGAGAAATATTCTAATTGAATAGGTATGGGTCCTGTCCCTACCTCTCCACTGTGACAGGCAGTCCTCACTCCAGTTCCATGGTGGTAGTTGGTGTGTGATGCAGACACCGGTCCGCAGTGTCCACATCATTATGGATGAAATGAGACATTCACACAGACTACTGAGTCCGGTGGAGGAAAAGGGAGAGCTTGGCTTTTCTCTCAAGGGGAGCGAAAGCCTCTGTCCTTACTCCAATGAGCTTTTATTGTCTTACTGGGCATATTACAAGAAGGTCCTCATTAACTATGCACAGGTTTGCTTTAGGTAATTACCTTTTACAGAAAACAAAGGAGCCAATGCTGCTAATCACATCACAGAAGAGGGATATTTGCAAATGAAAAGGCAAAAGTAGTTGAACTGGTTACACTCATCCTTGGAAGGTTTAGCATGGTTTTTAGGAAGTTACTTTGCAGTAAATGTCCTCAATTCAGGGTGAGGGAGTTTTAGCAAAAAGCAAGACCCATAGCGGCCTAGGTACATTGCAGGCCTGATTCCCCACAGGAAAACCTATCCGTGGGCATGGGTCCTGTGCATCTCCCAGTGGGACCTGGGCCCACGCCATGCAGAACAGTCTACTACAGATATGGAGGACAGAGGAAGCAATTCCTAAAAGAAAAAAAAATACATTTCTCAGAAAGGAGGGAGATGACTAGGTAGACAAAAACATTTCGTATCTTTCCACAGCCATTATATTGGAATTACTGGTGTATTATTTCATTATCTGACAGCCACTCAAAAATACATTTCCTGTGAATTTAAGGCTAATATTCTTTGGAGAACCAAAGTAGGAAGAGAACAGAATAAATGCAAAGTCGCTCAATAATCCTGTTATCTTAGAAGACTTACTCTGTGTGCAACATCACAGAAGGGCCGCCCCAGGACCATCCAACCTGGGATGGGAAAAGTAGGATCGAATTCCTTGGCAACAACTTTAAAGCTATGGGTTGTTTACATATTATTTGTTCATTCATACCCATAAAAACTTATTGAGCTTATTTTATACTGAGTCTTATGCAAAACAAATATTCTGCGCTCCGGGAACAAAGGTGCAAACGCACTGTCTCTGTCATTAAAGAACTCAGAAGTGGAGGGCGGCATATTAAACAGCCAAGATGCACGCTGGTAAGCCCTGTACAGTGCACGCAGCATGATGGAAACAGTGCAGGCAGATCTTAACTCTTGGAGGAAGATCAGCCAAGGCTTTGCAAAAGCGGTGACGTTTGAAACAGGCTTTAAAAGACAAAAGGAGCTCTGTATGTACAGGAGAGGATGCAGGCATTGCAGACACAGAAAATAAAGGCTCATGTACAAAGGCGCAGAAGTGAGCCAGAGTGTGGCAGGAGGGAAGCTAGGCTGCAGGGCTCTGATAGGGAGGCGAGTGGAGGTGAAGTTGCCATGGATGCACTCATGCCATTCAAACGACTTCAGTCTGCTGGCAACAGGAGCTACTGGAAGACTGGCTGCTGCAGAAGTGTCATGAGAGAATCTGCGTTTTCAGAGTGAATTCCAGGCCCTGGCCAGTGTGGTGTGACTCAGTTGGTTAGAGCATCATTTCATAACTGAAAGGTTGCAGGTTTGATCCCCAGTGGCCCCAGCACATACAGGAAGCAACTGATTGGTGCTTCTCTCTCACACTGATGTTTCCCTCTCTTCCTTCCTCTGTCTCTAAAAGCAATGAAAAAAAATGTCCTTGGGTGAGGATAAATTTTGTTTTTTGAAAAGAAAGAATTCTAGGGTCTGTCAAGGAGAAGTTTGCAATTGGCCCTGTAAGAGCTGATGAAACAGTCCTGGCAAGAGACAGTAAGAGAATAAACACAGTCCAGGGCCACAGGATGAGAGAACAGGAGAGATGTGAGAAATAATTACAGAGAGGAAAGAAGAAGACAGGATTTATTGAATTTCCACTTTGTACCCAGGCCCTTAGGCAGGTGTTCTGCACACCTTATCTTACGTTCTCTTTACAGCAGCCTTGTGAGGGCTTAAGGGCCAGGATCGGAACCAAGTTCTGCTGGATCCCAAAGCCCAGGATCTTTCTCTTTATTCACATGGAATCAAAACGACTTGGTGATTCGGTTCCCATCATCCCTTACTTTCCTCCACTTTGTGGTCCCCAGCCTTCAGCAGCCCTGGAGAGGAATGTGTCCCTGGGTTGTATTGTGCTTAGGGAAGGAGTACCTCCTACATTATGCCCAGTTTGGCGACCACACCAGTGTTTGTCCTATCTAGGTCTGTTCTATTATTGCTGCTGTACCAAACTGTCATAAACTCAGTGGTCTAGAACAATGGAAATTTATTATCTTACAGTTCTGTAGGATAGAAGTTCATGAAGGGTCTCACGGGCTAAGATCAAGGTGACAGCAGGGCTCAGTCCCCTTCTGGAGGCTTCAGGAGTGAATTCCTCTGTGTCTTTTCCAGCTCCTAGGAGCCACCACTTTGGGTGGTGGTCCCCTTGCTCCAGCAATGACAGGTCAAGTCCTGATATCATAGCACTCTGCTCTTCTCTCCTGCCTCTCTCTATCCTCTCATGGACCCCTCCTTAAAAAAAAGAATTTATTTATTTTTTGAGAGAGAGGAATGGGGGTAGAAAGAAAGGGAGAGAGACATTGATGTGTGGGAGAAGCATCAATCAGTTGCCTCTCTCATGTCCCCAACTGGGGACTTGGGCTGCAACACAAACATGTGCCCCGACTGGGAATCCAACCCATGACCTTTTGGTTTGCAGGACAACACCCAACCCACTGAGTCACACCAGCCAGGGCTCATGGACACATCTGATAATGCTGGGCTCACCTGGATAATCTAGGATGGTTTCCCCATTTTAAGGTCAAGTGATTAGCAACCTAATTCTATCTGCAACCTTAATTCTCTTTTGCCATGCCACAGAACGTAATCACAGGGTCTGAGGATTAGGATGCAGAGATCTTTGAGGGGCCATTATTCTGCTGCCACTCCTGTGCCAGTTCTGGAAGCTGCAGTGAGTAAAGAGTTAACTAGCCATCCAAGAAACACATGACCCCTTGACAATGTTGAGTGTGGTGTAGACCTGTGGGCCAAGAGCTGGGCTGTTGGGGTAGGTGGCCCACATCTTCGAAGAAAAGCTCATCAAGCCATGACCAGTGAAAACCAGGACACCAGTCACCTGGGAAACCAAGTAAACATAAACATACAGTCATCCATCACTGCCATCTGGAAAAAATTGGGTAGCGAGGGTCTTCCTGTTAGACCCTGCTCCAGTATTTATTTGTGTAGCTGGAGATTGCAGACCAGCCTTTCTGTCAGCGATGCTTCAGTGAGGTGCATGGGGCTGAATCTCGGCCTGGAATTAAAACACACCACCTCTCTGTGTGCGTGTGGGTGTAAATATTACCAGCGGACAGGTCACTCAGGGATAGGTGGACATATTTCTAAATCTAAACAATCTCCGCCAGTCAGGCGGGGAGGCCCCATGTGCCTGCTGGCAGCATCATCTTTAGAAAAAGTCGAATTCCCAGTGAGTGGCGAATGTGTTCTGCCCTGTTTGGGAGCTGTGGCATCCAGGAGCCTTGTCCCACCAGCTCCACCCTGGTCCGTGACTTCAGGACTGCGCAAGGAAAAGGTGGCTTTGGTTGGGTCCACTGTAGCAAGTGAAGCCTGAAGTTACACAGGCTCTCCTTCCAAGAGTCTGTCCTCGCTGTTGGTCAAGAATGTTTTCATTGTTGCCCCCACAGTGGTGAGAGATTTGCCCTGCTCCCATCACATGCTCTCGCCCTGTCCCCAAGTGAATCAGAGATATTGACAAGGCAGCTGGCTGGGGTTCGCAGGGGCAAGTCTGAGGCATGGATCGGAGCAAAGTGAAGTGACCCATACAGGGAACAAACCTATGACCTTGGGCTGCTAAGCTCTGTATTCTGACAGACTCAGCTAACACAGCTCCCTGAAAGCCCACCCTTCATTTAAGTCTACCCGCAGCACAAACACTCAAAGGCTTCTTGGCCTTTGGAAGAAGAACATTCAGACCAGCGCAATTTCCTAGTATCCTGCTGTTCCCTTACCTCGAAGATTCATTTGGGGCCCCCAGTGTGGTGCTACTGAGTCAGAACCCAACCCATTCTTGACGGCCATGGAGGGCTATGGGCTGGGGAGAGTCTCCCATCCTCACTCACGGTGAGCTCCTGAAGGGCATGGACGATGTTGTACCCAGTCCTTGGCACAGGGCAGCTGCTCAAAGCAGGTCAGCGAGATGAACTTTAAAAATGAATGAACAAGTGAGATAAATAAATCTATCACCTATCCTCACTTTGAAAGGTGGTTCCCAAAATCCTCACACTCCTGATCATTTGTTTCACGGATAGGAGACACCCTAGCCCAGTACTGTCTATTCTCTATAAGCCCCAAATGCAAGTCACACAATACTTCTATATTTTCTAGCAGCTACACTAAAATAAGTAAAAAGAAACAAGAGGTGCATTTTAATAAGACATTTTTTCAACTCTTTGGTGCCATGTCCAGCAGCACGCCTCAATTCAGACTAGCCATGTTTCAAATGGCCATCTGTGGCACGTGGCTACTGCACCCAGCAGTTTAGCTCTGGACACCACCCACTCTCACTGATCAATATTATTATTAATTAATATCTGAATAACCCTTATTAAAGAATACTTGGTTTTATTAACTCGCTAGTGATGAGCATGTTGATAAGTGCCGTTATTTCCACTTTGTAGTTGACGAAACAGGCTTGACTTCAAGAGAGTAAGTGATGGAGCTGGGACTTGAAACTAGGTGTCCTAAGCCCCATGTGTGTCCCGACACACCCCATACTATCATTCCTTTGGGGAACCTCCCCAGGGTGTAGAACAGATGGGTTCGCTTCTGAAAAGATCCTGTGAAATGACTCTGAGTTTTAATGATCTATCATGTAACAGCTAACTTAGGTCAAACAGTGTAGGTGGACACTATCACACTGTAAATGTCATGCAGAAATGGCATTGAAGACTGGCCCAGGATTCTGTGAGCCATAGGCTTCAGTGTCAGAACAAGCTTCGGTTGCAACCCTGCTGCCTGGCTGTTTCCTAAGTTCATTGTCTGAGCATCTGTCCCAGGTCTGGCTGGGCACCTTCGGATTCTGCGAAGAAGGCAGGGCTTGCAGGGAGACACAATCCTTGGGCACCACTACGCTCAGTTCCTACTTGCCATTATTTTGTTCATTTCAGAGCTCCAAGGAACTTGCCCGAACCTTGGAGTCCTGCTTGCAGAAAGAAATTGAATTCATCTCCATTTTTTTTCTCTCTGATTTCCAAACAGTAACAGTATTTGATAACACCTCCCAATTTTATTTCCAGCAACCTATGCCTTCAACTCTCACACAGACTTAATTGTGGTTGTTCTGCGGCATTAATTTTGCAGTCTGGCTGGTCTATAACACCCCTTTGGTTGGAACTCTGATGTGTGACTTTCCTCTTAAAACTGAAATCACCTTTGGAAAAGACAACCAGTTTTTCACGCACACCATGTCCAAACAGGTCTGGTCCCCAGACCATATCTGGCATGAAAAGAGGCTCAGTGTAGCACACAATAGATGACTGTAGTCTGATTTGAGACCAGATGGTTCTAAAGACCATGTTTCTTTTCTGTTGACCCCACTTCTTAGCCTCATCAGGCCAACTCCTAGGGGAGGGACTCTGACAGGCATCAAGGACATAAAGGAATGAACAGAAGGATTTTCCTAAAGCACATATGTGCATCTGCTGTCCTCCTGATTTAGACACTTCAGTGGCTTAGTACACTCTACAGGATGAAGTCCAAACTCTTGAGTCATGCAACAAAGCTCTCCATGTTAGGATTCCTTCCTACCCCCGCAGATCCTCTCTCACACCTCATACCCTATGCCCCAATGGCACTAACATCCCTGAAGTTTTCCTAGAAATACCAGGTGAGTTCAGGCCTGTGCTCTCTACACCCAAATTACCAGTTCTTCCGACCGCATCTCTGTAACCTGCCAACAATTGCTCAAGAACCCTCCCTCCACAGAATTGACCACTCATTCCTTTGCAGCTCCCAACACTGTCCATCCCTCTAGCACAACACTTAAAACATGCTGCTGTGCTTTTTTGTTTACGTGGCTAAGCAAAAGGCATCTGGGGCAAATACCTGTCTTGGTTATCACTGAGCCCCCCTTTGCCTGTCAAGATGTCTGGTGAATGAATAAGCATTTTACGTGTTTGTGAAGGAAAGAGGCATAGACAGTTATTACAGAGGTAGAGTGATGCTCCACTCTAGGGAAAGACTTTCATCTGCCTGCCCCTCACTTAGCTCCTGCTCTTATTTAAAAGATATTTAGAAATACGCCTGCTGGGACTTTTTGGTGGCCTGAAAAATAGAGTAAACCACGTGAATGTGGAGGAGAAAAGCAAGATGCCGATTGTGTAGCATTGGCTCAGGGCTTAAGGAAAAGAGAACAAAGGGACCCTTGAGTATCCTTTCAGGTGTCCCAGCTTAGTTCAGAGGGGAGGCCAAGGAAGGAGGCAGGATCCAGACCTTCCACTGAAATAAATTTTCATTTGACTGGAGCTTTTCCTGCACTGTGTCTTATGAAAGCATGGTGTACAAAGTGCAATAAAGTGAGAACTCAAACTTTTCCTCCTTTAAAAGTAGAAAGGGAGGTGCCTGGATCATTACTTACCAATTTTAAAATGACTCAAGAAAATGTTTTAGGATCTGAAATTATTGGGAAGATTTATCTCTGCTTTATAGAATCTAGGGAAGACTTCTCTCACAGTTTTGGTCCTTTAGAAAAAGGATTGCACTTCATATGGAGCAGACTTAGTCACTGGGGGTCTTAATAGTATGTGGTGTTCCCACCTTCAAGTAATATGTGAGGATTTCTTAGCAGACCAACATACGTGCATGTGCACACACCACTCATGCACTAATGAACATGCACCACTCATGCATACACACTCGTGAACACACATGCACACACTCATTGGACAAAATTTGGTCTTAAAAATACTATCTGAAAATACTGGACAGCAACAGAAAGTGGAAGGATACTGGAGAGAGCCAATACATGGAGGAAGGAAATGGTTCTGTTGAGTTTCCAGATTTTATAGTTTTAAGACAGAGGCAGGCTCTAGTCTGCACCAGGCAGAGTGGCTAAAACTCCAGTGTAAAACCCCCAGTGTTACTGGCTAGAAGAACCAGATTGTGGGGCAACCAGAAGTTGGGGGGATCCCGAAAAGGATAGAGAAGAAATGGGGAAACCCAGCTGCCCACATCTCTGACTTGCCCTTTTACCACACTTCTAAGGGGCAGACGCCAAGTTGTTAAAAGGGCTGAACTGAGTTTTGAGCTGTTACCCTCAACAAGAGGATTATTTAAAGAATAATAAGGAAATATTGCTGAACACCTTTACACTAAAAAATTTGACAACTAAGATAAAGTAAACAAATTCCTCGAAAGATAAAGATGCAAAGCAGGAAAGCTCACTAAAGATAAATGCACAGTCCTACATTAAACTTTTGAATTCATAGTGTAAAACCTTCCCAAAATGAAACTCCCATCCCAGATGCTTCACTGGCAAATTCTAGGTTTAAGGAAGATATCGTACCAATACACACAAAAAAAACTATAAAAAAAACTTCCCAGCTCATTACCCTGATACCAAACCCAGACAAATCATTATAAGAAAATAAAACTGAAAACTAATATTCCTTGTGAATACAGATGTAAAAAAACTCTTTCAAAATTGTATTAGCAAATCAAACCCAGCAACATTTTTAAGTGATAATCCTTCTTGACTAAGTGGAGTTTATCCTTGGAATGCAACATTATTTAATATTTAAAAATCTTTATAATTTACCACATCAGTAGAATAAAGGGAAAAAAACCATATGATCATCTCAATAGATGCAGAACAGTCATTTGACAAAATTCAACAATGATTCATGATGAAAACTCTAAGCAAACCAGTAATTACAGGTACTGTCCTCAAGTTGATAAAAGGCATCTTTTAAAAACCAACAGTTAATATCATACTTAATAGTGAGAGACTGAATACCAATACTAAGATCAAAAACAAGGTAAATATACCCACTCTCACCACTCTGATTCAACTTCATACTGAATGTCTCTGTCAGTGCAATAAGGCAAGAAAAAGAAATAAAAGGCACACAAATTGAAAAAATAAACAAACCTGTTTCTCTATATATAATCACAGATAACATGATCACTTATATAGAGTCTGCATAAAAACTTAAAATACTTAGGGAAAAATCAAATAATATACTTGTAAGATTTGTATGCTGGAAACCTAAAAGTATTGTGAGAAACAAATGCTTAAAATAAATGGAAAGATATACTGTGTTCATTAATTGGAAGACTCAATATTGTT
Organism: Tonatia bakeri; assembly: GCA_004024845.1. Classification (NCBI taxonomy): domain Eukaryota; kingdom Metazoa; phylum Chordata; class Mammalia; order Chiroptera; family Phyllostomidae; genus Tonatia; species Tonatia bakeri. The sequence goes on from PVIA01001012.1 coordinate 188,384, forward strand.
AAGATAGTTTTCTCCAAATTAATCTAGAACCAATGCAATTCCAATCAAAACCCCAGCAGATTTTTTTTGAACTCCATAAGCTGATGGTGAAATTTATAAGAGAAATCAAAGAAATTAAATAGTTAAAGCAATTTTGAAAAAGAACAAAGTTAGAGAATTCATTATTACATGTTCTCTGGACTTACTAGGAAATCACATTAATCAAGACAATGGGGTGGTAGCGAAATAGAAAATATTAATGAAGAATCCAGAAATAGGCCAAGGGAATTCAGTGGTCTTTTAGCAAATGATGCTAAAACAATTGGACATTCATAAGTAACAAAATGTATCTTGACCCATATATTAATCCATATACAAAAATCAACTGGAAAATGAATCACAGACCTAAATATAAAAACTAGAAGTTTAAAAATTCTAGAAGAAAGCATAGGAGAAAATCTTTGTGAGACTTCTGACCAAGATGGAGGTGTAGGTAGACACACTGTGCCTCCTCGCACAACCAAAAGAAGGACAACAAAAAATTTAAAGGCAAAAAACAACCAGAACTGACAGAAAATTGAACTGTATGAAAGTCCAACAACCAAGGAGTTAAAGAAGAAACATCCACCCAGACCAGTAGGAAGGATGGAGACGGGTAGCTGGGTACAGAGGATTTGCAGCAAGGTGGCTGCTGGAGGACTGGGGCAGGCAGGGCAGCAGTTGGTGGACTGGGTGAGGTGGTGGCTGGCAGAGCAGGTGTCCCACATTTGCCTGCAGATAAACCAGGATGAACAACTCGGAGTGGGATAGACCTCACAACCCAGGGTCCAACATGAGGAAATGGAGACTCAAAGCCTCTGACTGAGAACACCTGTGGGTGTTGAGGCAGCAGGAGAAACTCCCAGTCTCACAGGAGGGTTTGCTGGAGAGACCCACAGGGCCCTGGAGCATACACAAACTGACCCACCTGGAATCAGCACCAGAAGGACCCAGTTTGATTGTAGGTAACAGGAGAGGTGACTGAAAACTGGCAGAGAGCAGAGCAAGTTGCACTGTTCCCTCTTGGACCCCTCCCTGACATATAGCATCACAACACAGCAACGTGGGTTGCCCTGCCCTGGTGAACACCCAAGGCTCTGCCCCTTACTATGTAACAGGTGTGCTGAGACAAAAAAGAAAAAAATAGCCAAATGAAAGAGTAGATCAAAGCTGCAGAAAAAATACAACTAAGCAATGAAGAGATAGCCAACCTATCAGATGCACAGTCTAAAACACTGGTAATCAGGATGCACACAGAATTGGTTGAGTATGGTTGCAAAATAGAGGAAAGCCTGAAGGCTATGAAAAGTGAAATAAAGGAAAATGAATAGGGAACCAAAAGTGACAGGAAGGAAACCAGGACTCCAATCAATGGTTTGGAACAGAAGGAAGCAAGAAACATTCAACCAAAACAAAATGAAGAAACAAGAATTCAAAAAAATGAGGAGAGGCTTAGGAACCTCCAGGACAACTTTAAACATTCCAACATTCAAATTATAGGGGTGCCAGAAGGAGAAGAGGAAGAGCAAGAAATTGAAAACTTATTTGAAAAAATAATGAAGAATAATTTCCCAAATCTGGCAAAGGAAATAAACTTCCAGGAAGTCCAGGAAGCTCAGAGTCCCAAACAAGTTGGACCCAAGGAAGTACACACCAAGGCACATCATAATTACATTACCCAAGATTAAAGAGAAGGAGAGAATCTTAAAAGCAGCAAGAAAAAAGAAGACAGTTACCTACAAAGGAGTTCCCATAAGACTATCTGCTGATTACTCAAAAGAAACCTTGAAGGCAAGAAAGGTCTGGAAAGAAGTATTCCAAGTCATGAAAGGCAAGGACCTACCTCCAAGATTACTCTATCCAGAAAAACTATCATTTAGATTGGAAGGGCAGATACAGTGCTTCCCAGATAAGGTCAAGTTAAAGCAGTTCATCATCACCCAGCCCTTATTATATGACATGTTAAAGGGATTTATCTAAGAAAAAGAAGATCGAAAATATGAACAGTAAAATGACAACAAACTCACAGCTAATAACCGAACCTAAAAAACAAAAACGAAACAAAACAAAAACTAAGCAAACAACTAGGACAGGAACAGAATCATGGAAATGGAGATCACATGAAGGGTTATCAGTGGAGGAGTGGGAGGAGGAGAGGGAGGAAAAGGTACAGAGAATAAGTAGCATAAATGGTAGGTAGAAAATAGATACGTGGAGGTTAAGAATAGTGTAGGAAATGTAGACACTAAAGAACTTCTGTGTACAACCCATGGACATGAACTAAATGGGGGGAATGAGGGTAGGAGGGGTGTGCAGGGCAGAGGGGAATAAAAGGGAGGAAATGGGACTACTGTAATAGCATAATCAATAAAATATATTTTTAAAAAATTTTGTGACCTTGGGTTGGATAAGATTTATTAGATAGGATTAAAAAGCACAACCCATAAATGAATGATACTTTTAAGGAAATGTAAATACAAGACATAGACTAGGAGAAAATATTTTCAAAACACATATCCAGAATATACAAGGGACCTTCATAACTCAATGACGTGAAAACAAACATCCTAAGTTAAAACTGAGCAAAACATTTGAACAAACACTTCATCCAAGTTGAATCGGAGTGGTGAAAGTGGGCATACTTACCTTGTTTCTGAACTGCGTATTGGTACTCAGTCTCTCAACATTAAGTAGGATATACATGGATGGCAAAAAAGTACATGAAAGGTGCTGAACAACATTAGAAACTAGGGGAATGCAACTGTAAACAACAGTCAGATCCCACCCACTAGAAAGGCTGCTGTCCAGAATGCAGAACAATGGAACTCTCACACATTGCTGATGGAATGCAAATTGTACAGCTGCTTTGGAAAACGGCAGAACAATTTCTTATAAGACTAAGCCTGCGCCCTGGCTGGTGTGGCTCAGTTGGTTGGGCCTTGTCTCTCAAAGCAAAAGCTCACAGGTTTGGGATTTCTGGTCTGGGCGCACACCTGGATTGTGAGCTCTGGTCTCCAGTTGGGGTGTGAGAGATCTCTCTCTCTCATCAACGTTTCTCTTCCTCTCTTTCTCCCTCCCTTCTCCTCTCTGTAAAAATAAGTGAATAAAATCTTGAAAAAGTAAAATCTGCAATTACCATATGACTCAGCGGTCCCACTCCTAGATATTTACCCAAAGGAAATGAAAACATATATCCACACACAAACATTTGTGCAGGTGTTTAATCCATGATTACCCCAAACTGGAAATTATTCAAATGTCCATCATTATTGAAAGAATGTTTTTTAAAAATGTGGTGGTCTGTCCCTATGATGGAGTATTACTGAACAATAAAACAGAATGAACTGTTTACATATGCAACACTGTGAATAAATCTGAAATGCATCACGGTAAGTGAAAAAAGTTAGGCTCAAGATGCTACATACTGAACGATTCCATTTGCATGACATTCTGGAAAAAGCGCACTTGTCGGGAAAAGAACAGAGTGGTGGGTGCTTGTGGACCAGAAATGTAGAGAGGGATTTGGCAAAAAAAGGGCGTGAAGGGACTTTTGGGCTGAGGAAAATGTTTTATTCCTTCATTATGCTGGTGGGTATTGGACTGTATGAGTTTGTCAAAATTCACTGCACTAAAAAGGGCAGATTTTACTGTATGTAAATTGCTCTTCAATAAACCTGATTTTTTAAAAAATAGAATAACGTTCTTTGTGACAAAGTAGAGCAGTTTTCTCACTAGACTGGAGAAGACACAGATTTAACCTATCCTTCCTATCTGCCCTCACCCCTTGATAGAAAACACAAATGGTGAAATTGATATTTACTGAATGGAAAAGAAAACATAAGGTTATTTTAAGTGTAAAAAATGAAGTATAAGTTTCAAATAATGAATTAAGGATGTATTGTGATAATTGAATTATGGACTATTCTCTGATTGAATATCAAGTAAAGTTTGCTTCCCAGATGAGGTCACCATGGAGGGTAACTTTAGAATTAAAAGTCACGGAACTAGGCTTTTGAATTTTGTATTTGGTTTTAAATTGACACCTTTTGCTATGGTTCCTTTTGGCTAGAAAACTGGAATCTAGATTTAATAAGAAAGCTGCCTTTTCAGTCATGTGGCCTGCCTCATTTATAATGGCACTGCAGTGCCACTTTCAAAGACATTGTTTTATTCCTGAAAAGGGAAAGGCTTGGGCAATTTCCAGAATCCATAATTTATGAAAGGGGCAGTTCAACCATAGTTTAACTTATAGATAATAATGTTTTGAATAATAGATATTTTTAAATAGCTAAAAAGTTGGGCCAATAGGAAGGAATAAAGAGCACCAGAAATGGTAAATATGTAGGTAAATAGAAACTTATGTTTTTCTCCTTTTGATTTCTTTGAAAGACATAACTATTTCATATGAAACTATAAAATTGTATTCTGTAGTTTATAATATAAGTAAATGTTATATATGCAAAATGGCATAAGAGATGCAGCTTTAAATGGAAATACACTGTTATAAAGTTCTCGAATTTGACGTGAAGTGATATGCTACTAACCTCAAAAAGCCTATGATAACTTAAAAAGGAATAAAGTAACTCCTAGAGCAATCAGTAAAAACAGTCCAGAGGGGCACAGCTAAAAAGCCAACAGTGGAATAATAAAGACATGTTAATAGTATTGGATTAACTCCCACACCTAAAAAGAAAATACAGAAAAGGAACACAAAAAGGAACAAAAACTAACAGGACAAAGAAAATAGTAGATAATTAGTACACCTAAATCCCACCCTATCACTAATTACACAAAATACAAGTGAGCTAAACATTCTATTTATAGGCGTAGGTTGTCGGACTCTATAAAAAAGCAAGGCCCAACTCTATGCTATCTACAAAGGATGCACTTTAAACATATAAACACAGATAGATTCAAAGTAAAGGTGCTCATTCCAATATTAAGACTAAGAAAGCTAGACTGGCCATGTTAATATCGATCAAAATAGCCCTGGTCTATGTGGCTCAGTTGGTTTGAGCATCATCCCCTAACTGAAAGATTGCGGGTTCAATTCCCAGTCAGAGCGCATACTTAGGTGTGGGTTCAATTTCTGGTCCAGGTGCGCTTATGGGAGGAAACTAACCAGTGCTTCTCTCTTGCATCAGTGTTTCCCTATCTCTCTCTCTCTCTCTCCCTCTCTCTCTCTCTCTCTCAAACCAACGAAAAAATGTCCTCGGGTGAGGATTTAAAAAAGTCAAACAAAATACACCTCAAGACCAAGAATGCTACCAAAGATAAAGAGAAACATTTCATAATGATAAAAGAGCCAATCACTGAGGAAGACATAACAATCATAAATGTGTTATATACTTAACCAGGGAGCTTCAAAATCCATGAAGCAAAAATGGGCAGAACAAAAGGAAGAACTAGAGAAGTTCACAATCGTGGTTCGAGGATTTAATATTCCTCACTCAATAACTGATAAAAGTAGAAAAAAGATTAGTGGGGATGAAGATTTGAAAAACATTATCAACCACCATGACCTAATTGATATTTATAAAACACTATATTCAACTACATAATACACATTTAAGCCAAATGAATTATTTACAAAACAATGGACCATTAAATAAGTCTCAATAGATTTAGAAAACTGAAATCTTATAAATATGTTCTTTAATAAAAGAGTATTGTTAGAAATAAAAAAATTTCTAGGAAAGTTCAAATATTCTGAAATTTAAAAAAATAATTATAAGAGAAACTAAAATTTATTTTAATTTGAATGGTAATGAAAATATGTCAGAATTGGAGAGATGTGGCTGAATTTAGAAGAATGTAAAAAATATATACAGCATTACGTGCTATGTTAGAAAAGAAGAAACGTATAAATTCAATTATCTATTTTCTACCCTAAGAAGCCGAGAAAACATAAGTAAATTAAATTCAAAGTAAGTGGAAGTAAGGAAGAAAATAAAATAAGAAGTGAAATCATAAAATGAAAACAAATAATAAAGAAATTTAACAAAGATCAAAGTTGACCCTTTGAAAATAATTTTAAAATGTATAAAACCTTGACACCCCCAGTGGGGTAAAAAGTCAACACAAATTTATCAATGTAGGAAATGAAAGATCGGATTGCTATAGATCCTCTAGTCATTCAAATGTAATAAGGGGGTACTATGGCAAATTTTACACACATAAATTTGACAAATTAAATAAAATAGACAAATTTTTTCAAAAAGAAAGTGCAATTTACTGATCTTAGCACTAGATAAAATGGAAAAATCAAAAAAAAACCTATGTCTATTAAAGAAATTGAATTAGTTAGTTTAAATATCTTCCCATGAAGAAAACTCCAGGAGCAGATGGTCCTATTGGTGAATTTTATCAAACATTTAAGGAGGAAATTTTACCCATAGAGTTGGCAGGAGCACTTCCCAGCTCATTTTTGTAAGAGCAACGTAACTCTAATAGGAAAAGCTGGCAAAGATTTTCCACCAATTCCAGGCCATACTGATATAAACAAAAAAATGAATAAAACTTGAATTTACTTCATGAACATAATAAAGAATAAGGATAATATTCTGTGTATTCAGTAGATGTATACAGGCCATTTGGTACAATTTAATATGCAATCATGGTTAAAAATAAAAACAAAACCACACACACACATCTCCTGGGAAACCAGGAATAGAAAGGAACCAGAAATGTCTTTAACCTGATAAAGAGCATCTATCAAAAACCTACAACAAATATCAAACTAAATAGTAAATTTTCCCCCCAAGACTAGAAATGACACAAGGATTCCTGCTCCTATCTCTCCTAATTATCATGGTCTAGATGTCCAATGTTGCAATGGTGGAATAAAGAAGGGAAAAGAAATAAAACATATAAGAATTGGGAAGAAAGAAATAAAAATTATTATTTGCAAAGAACACAATTGTGTACCTAGAAAATCTAATAGAATAATTTTTAGAGTTAATAATTTAGCCAACTGACTGGATTCAAGTACAAAAAAATAAAAATTTAGTGTTTATATCATATAATAGCAATGAACAAATAGAAAATGAAATTTAAAGAAAAATAAAAGAACATCAACTACATAGCAACGAATGAAAAATATGTATTACCTTACACAGAAAACTATTAAACAATATTGAAAAAAGAAGAGATGAAACAAAGATTCATGGATTGAAAGACTCAATATTGTAAAGATATCAATTCTCCCCAAATTCAAGTATAAATTGAATGCAATCTCAGTTGATATCCCAACAGATTTTCTTCTTTTTAGGAATACTCAGAATTTATGGGAAGTTTTACATGGAAGTATAGAGAGACAGGAATAGTTGAGAATCCTTAAAAAAATTAGAGTCGGAGCACTTATTCTGCTGTACGTAAGAATTATTATGAAGCTACAGTAATTAATTCAGCATGCATGGGGGCACAAGTTGGGAAAAACAACCTATGGAGCAGACCAGGGCATCTGGAATCAGACCCACACGTACGTGGACGCTGCTTGCCGAGCAGCAGGAAAACGATGCTCATTTTAATCATTGATGTGGTCAATTAGCTATCCACATGAGAAAAAACTGACACTCGACCCCTGCCTCACCCATTATTAAAAAATCAATTCCAGGTCATTTTAAGTCTAAATATGAAATGTAAAACAATAAAGCTTCTAAAAAATAACATATAAAAATATTTTCATGACTGGAGTAGGCAAGGATTTCTTAAATAAGATGCAAAAAGTGATAATATTAAAATATTCATATTTTGTTTATCAAAAGACACCATTATTTGAATAAAAAGGAAAGCCATGGAGTGGGAGAAAATATTTGCAATACAGATTTTATAAAAATTCCAGCCCTGGCTGGTGTGGCTCAGTGGATTGAGCAAGGGCCTGCGAACCAAAAAGTTGCAGGTTTGATTCCCAGTCAGGGCACATGCCTGGGCTGTGGGCCAGGTCCCCCAGTTGGTGTCATGTGAGAGGCAATTAATCCATGTGTATCTCTGGCACATCAATGTTATACTCTCGTTCTTTCTCTCCCTCCCTTCCCCTCTCTCTAAAAGTAAATAAATAAAATCTTTAAAAATAAAGAAAAAATAAAAATTCCCTACAGTGTAATAAGAAAAAGTCATCAAATGTAGTAAAAAATTGGACATTATTTTCATCATGGATGAGGATGTCCACATGGCAAGTAAACATTTGAAAAAGTACTCAACCTCATTATCAGGGAAATGAAATTCAAATCACAATGACATATACACAAACAACATAGCTAACATTTAAAAGATTGATAATACCAAATATTTGGTGAGACCGTAGCATGATGGAACACAAGTATATCGTTTCTGAGAGTGTGAACTGGCACAACCACGTTGAAAAACTGTTGGTATAAACTGAAGTTGAACACGTGCATATCCTGTGACCTCAATAAGAATGCACGCAAGTGTTTGCTATAAGCCAAATAGTAGAACGCCCATAGCAGCTTTATTTAAAATAGAAAATTGGGAAACAACCCAAATGCCCTCAAAATGTAGAATGGAGAAATAAACTGGGCTATATTCATGCAATGGGAAATATAAAACAATAAAAATGAAGAAACTATGATAACTCCAATGATTATCAAAACATAGTGTTGAGCAAAAGAAGCCAGACACCAAGGAATATATACTTTGTGGAAAATTCAAAAACAGGTGCAAGTTGTCTGTGGCTTTGGAAGTCAGGGGAGGGCTCGCTTTTTGGAAGGAAAGTGGGGGCCAGGTCTGGAGGGGTGGCCAAGGCGGTGTGTGCTGAGGCTGTCTTTATTAATCTTCGTGCTGGTCTCATGAGTAATTTGGGTGGCAATTGCACAGGATCCTTCATGCTACCTTTCTGTACGTATGTTTTATGTCTATAAAAAGTGTATTTTAGAAATCGGGTCATGGAGACAGGATGAAGGGACACGAAAGAACAGGAGGCGAGGCAAATTGTCTGAATTGATACATCCTTCAGCATCAGTAGGAAATGCTGGAGAAACTTTAAGAAGAGAGAAATCACTGACAGCTAGACTGGTCAGAAAGTGTTATCTTGGACCAGAGAGACATCAATTTGGGTGTTGAATAATGGCAGAACCTGGGTCGGAAGAGAGAGGGGCAAGACCCTTGGGCAGAAGGCAGTCTGAGTAAGGGCGGGGCTGAACCTACTCTGTTGGCAAAGAGGGGCCCTACTTGGGGAGAAACGTTTCTCTTTGGAGGGTGACAAAAAACTATCTTAATACTGCCTTGCTGTTATACAACATGTGGTTTGCAAAACTCTCATACTCTATTTGATTGTCACAATCACTCCATTTCTTGAAGAAAAACACCCAGATTCAGGAAGATTAAGTTACTTGCCCAGAGCCACGTAACAGCTGGGGTTATTTTCCTGGCTTAAGGAACTGCTGAGCTGTATCCAATCCTAGGCCCATCCAACCCAGGGTCTAATGTTGAGTCAACAAAAGTCTGCAGTAATGTGTCAGCAGAAGATGCAACCATAAACATGCTGGCACAGATATGTTTGCTTGGCAGATTTGTCAATGCAACATTTTCTTCCACTGAGTGAAGCTCTGTGTTTCCCACGTTGGGCCACACACTAAAACACCCCTACACCTTAAACATGTCATGATAAAAGGCTTTAATGAAATTCCCAGGAAGCTTCTAAGAACAGAACCCTTTGCACTCAGCTTCCTGTCTTGTTCTTGAGCTCACAGGCTGCTGTGGCCGAGAGCCGCAGCCTTTGCTGAGACTGTGGAAAACTTCTTTGTCACATCAGGCTGCAAAAGCCAGCCCCAGTGCCTCTGTTCTCTAAAAGGAAAGTGCAGTTCACCTCTCGTGGCTTTATCTTCCAAGGAAAAGAAAATGCAGGTCCAAAGAAATCCATGTACAGATGAGGCTATAATCACAACTGCTGGGGCACAATTTTTAGACTCAAAACATCTACAGCAAATGAGTGCCCATCTTTAACATCAGACAATGTGACAATCCCCTGCCCCTTCCCTCGTGTGGGCCAACGTGTTCTTCTGATCCACTCACCAAGTTTCAGCTCTGATTGCTACTCTAGGGAGCAGCTTCCATCTCTGGTGCAGTAATAGAGGGGCCTGGTTTGAGCACAGCATTCTCTCAGGGGCTAAATAACCGATAACTAGAAGAAAGCGCACTCGTGCGTGGCGCAGAGAAAAAGCAAGCGGCCGAAGGAAGTGAGTGGGTTCCACGGCCACAGTCTGCTTCATTCACCCCTTTCTCCCTGACCTATTCCACCGCCTTCATTTTGCCCAGATGTCAGTAACACAATGATGAATGTTTTTGAATTATGCTTTTTTCTGATTATTAAGTAACACGTGAGACTCTTAGGAAAAAAGTAATATAGACAAACACAACAACCAGAAATTTTTCATAATCCAACTATCTAATGACAAACATTGTAAATACTTCGGAGAACTGTCTTTTTTATACATCTTTATATAACTTCTTTTTACATTAGTTAAATTTATAGTGTGTTTAAAATTTTGTTTGTATTTAACATTCTTCTAAAACATAGAATTCTTGTCCCTAATTATGTTTAGTAGTATACAAAGTATAAAGATGTTCTATTTTTTTTTAAATGAGTCCATGTTCAAGTCAGTTAAGAAGACTCTTAGTTTAATACAGTTAGTGTTGTCGGTTCTTTGTTCTTCAGCTGCAACTTTTATGGAGTTTTAACACCCTAACATGCGCCATGATGTACAAAGGGAGGTGACACACAAATTTAGTACAATATTTAATTATGCTGCATGTGATATTTGACTATGCCTTCTTTGATTTTGGAACAAATCCACTTTTGTGGATTTATAATGAAGAATTTTACACCAATGTCTATAGCATTGATCATAGTAGCCAAAAGTTAGAAACAACCCAAATATACATCAATGGACGAATGGGTAAGCAAAATGGTGGATACACAATGGGAAGTTATTCAGTCAGCAAAAGGAATTAAATTCCCATGCACGCTACAACATGGATGCACCTCAAGGATTATGCTAAGTGAAATAAGACAGCACGAAAGGACAAATACCGCATGACTCAATTTCGCGAGGGCACCTACAATAGGATGACTCAGAGAGACAGTTTTGAAAGAGATGACAGGGTCTGGGAGTGAAGTTTGGGAGCGGGGAATTGCTGTTTCATGGTTACAAAGTTTCTGTTTGGGATGAAAACACTCTGGACGCTGACAGTGGTGATGGCTGTACCACACTGTGCATCTACTTGATGCCACCGAATTGAACACTTAAGTGATAAATTCCATGTTACGTGTATTTTGTCACAATAAAAGAAATTGCCGAAAAACTTGAGGAGTTTGAAACACCATTTGGAAGAACAGGACAAACACTCACCACAGCGTATTTTATATGTATTGGTTGTCCCTGGCAACATTTTTCACGCCCCATTTTCCAGTGATCTCTGTTCTCATTCGAGAATTATATGGTTTCAGGGAGCTGACTCTACTCTCACTTCTGGGGTAAAATTTACATATTTTAGACCAGGATCCAGCAAATTACAACCCATGGTCCCAGTGTGGCCCCCTCCCTGTTTGTGGTAAACACACACTTATGAAAACACAGCCCAAAAACACAGCCCCGCCCTTCATTTGCACACCCGCTGTGTCTGCATTTGTGCTAATGTGGCAGAGTCAACTAGTGTGAAAAAGGTCCTGTGGCCCACGATGACTAAATATTTACCATCTGGCCCTTTCCAGGAAAAAGAAATCTAACCTCTGAGCTACACTAAGCCAATTAATGTATTACATTTCCTGCCCAAGGACTGGCTCAAGGGTGGGTATGTGGCTTTAGCTGGTCTACTTGGAGTGAATCTCAGAAATTTTGCTTAGAATACCGATGAAAGAAAGTTTGTCTTCCTCCAAATGACAGGAATTTGCGGGTCTGAGGCTTTGCAATGCTGCCGCCAGTTGGGCTACTTACAGTGAGGAAGAAGCCGCGCGTGGAGAAGACAAGAGAGAGAAAAGAAGAGGGAGGTAGTCGGAGTCAGAGGATATCGTGTCCCTAAATATAGTCACGGGCAAGAACGCCTGTGTTTAAAAAGAATGTTGGATCAAACTGTGCCTGAATCCTGGATTACTTCCGGGCTCACCCATCTCATGAGCCCATAAATTCACAATTGCCTAAGGCAACTTGAGTGTGATTTTCTGATTTACAACGGAAATCACCCCAAGTAATATATGTTGCTATAGTTTTCATAAACTTTAATTCTTATGGTGGGATAGGATTTTATCATAATAAGATGTTTTACTCAATCATTCTCCTAATATTTTGAATTTGGATTATTTAATTTTGAGTTATTACAGTAAGGGTGATAATTAAAAATATTTTTTCTGAATTTCCAATTATTTTCTGAGAGTTTATCCTCAGAAGTAAATTACTAGGTAAATAATACCCGTAAGGCTTTTAACATATATTTCCAATTTGCATTTTTTAATATCACCAGAAATTAATGAGGATGTCTGTTTTGCCATATCTTTATCATTTTTAGTCTTTTCTATTTTCAGGATGAATTCTAATTCATTGTTTGATTTTCTTAAATTACAAGGGAAAACGAGCGTATACTTTCCTTAGCCACCTGTGTTTGCCACTTGCTGAAGGTATGTTGGTATCACTATCTACTCAGGGAGGACTGCAGAGCATGCTCAGTTTTGAAAGAGTAACTAGAATTCTTCAGATGGGGAAGAGGGCAAGTGCAATGAAGAGGATACAATAGTGTGTGCAAGTGCATAGGTGCAAACAGGAGTGTACTGTGGGGACCAATTGGTTGTTTTGCACATAAAATGTAAGTACCTAGGTACAAGGTGCTGAGGATGGCAGGAGTGGAAAGGAAGGGGAGTCGCCAGATGAGACAAAACTGCGGGTGGGGGCAGCACCCAGGTCCCAGGGAGTAGTAACAGACACTGCTCGTTCAACGAAAGTGTTTTTTTATTTTAATTTTTTAAATATGTTTTTATTTTAATTGTTGCAGTACAATTTTCTATCTTTTACTCCCATCCCAACCCACCCACCCAGCCCTCCCCTCCTCCCTCCCATTTCCACCTACCCCTACTTTTTATCCATGTGTTCTTTATACTTTTTCCTGTAAACCCTTCCCCTTTTCCCCTGAAATTCCCTCTCCTCTCAATGAAAAATGTTAATGGGCCTGTAAGGGGAACACTCTGCCGACTGCTTTTCCAGCACTTGGGCAGCTCCGTTTGTATTCACGTAAGTGGTGTGTTCATTTTAAGTGTTTTTCTCTCTCTTGACTCATGTACAGGACTCTGTTGTATTTTTTTAAGTACCTTGGTGTTTAGTAACAATAAACCTGCATTTATTGTAAATATTCTAATATTCCCGTTATTGATTAGTTTACAGTCTCTCATTCTTCCTGAGTTGAAATTTGTAAGATTTTTTTTTTAGCTACTAGAAGGGTGTGAGTACGGGGGCAGCTCTGCACCCCTAAACTCAGGCTGTTGTGCTCCTGTTAGCTCGGGGAGGCCAAACCGCCGACTAATGTCACCAGGGGCCTGTGGAGGGCCCCGAGTGTCTGGAGTCAGAGTCCAGCTACAGCCCCTACAAGCCTGCCTTAGTCCATGCAGGCTGCTATCACACAATACCAGAGGCTGGGGAGCTTACAACCCAGAGAAGTTTGTTTCTCACAGTTCTGAGGCTGGAAGTTCAAGGCCAGGGCGCCAGCTTGGTGAGAACCCTCTTCCTGGTTCAGAGTGTGAGCCTTCTCAATGGCTGGGTCCTCACCTGGTGACAGGGGCTAGGGATCACTGCAGGGTCTTTTATAAGGGCACTAACCTCGACCATGAAGGTTCTACCTCCTGACTTAAGCACCTCCCGAAAGCCTCACCTTCTAATACCATCATCTTTGGAGGGGGTGGTGGTTAGGATTTCAACATGTGCATTTGGGGTGGGATGGGCACACCTATTTGCACCTTAGCAAAGCCCTAGGGCTGGTTTTTATTCTTCTTCAACTCGAGTCTGGAGGAATAGCTGCTCTCTGACCTGCCCAGGGTCATGGTCAAAGGGTCCTGCACAGGGGCAAGGCAGGACCCTTTGCAGGAGCCATTGATGACTTACATGAAAATTTCAAAACAGGTGGGAGGCACGGGGACTTGATGGCTTCCAACCAGCAGCTCTAACGACTTAGGACCCCAAGCACCGAGTTCTAGACCTGAGCCTGCCACAGACGTGCTGGTTGACCCTGGGAAAATCATGAAACCTCTTGCTTTTACTACCTCCAGGGAGGAGATTTGGTAAATGCTACTGTGGCTGAAAGAGCGGATGCTGGGTGGGTGAGGAAGGTGGAGACCTTGACAAATGTGTGGACCATTAATTCTTTCTCCTCTTGCTTATTCTGTTAGGTAAGTGGTTTTCAGCCCCAACTACACACCGAAATCAACTTGGGGGGCTTTAAAAAATACATTCACGCCTGTGCCTCCTCACAGAAGTGCTGGTGTGCAGCCAGAGTAGAGAACCATATCGAGGTCCTCACCGCGCTGGCCATGAGGTCTCTGGAAAACAACCTAGGCCTGGGGACTGGGGCAGCGACAGGCGTGGGCTCCACCGGCGTCCCAGAAGGCCCAGCTCTCGTCACTTGGTGACTAGAGTTGCCCTTACCAAAGTTAGCAGGCCCTAACATGCACTGAAAGAACGTACTTCTCGCATCCGTTATACCGGGACCTCCTAGGAGCCGTCACAAGAATAATGCTCTCTAGACAAGGACGAAGCTGCCAAGAATTCAGTTCTACCCATGACCAACAGATGGCGCTATTGACTAATGTCCTGCCATTTAGGTTTCTGCCAACCATTTATTCTTTAACACTCGGTATATTTGCAGCATTTGTGCATGGTTTTAAGATATTTTAAAAAGTGTTTTTTTGGAAAAATTAAATATTTTGACTCCACACAGTGCAAAAGCAGTGAGAATATTTCTGAGAAAAGGAGCATAAACGTGACAAAATGAAAGCAGATATAATTTTTAAAAATAGAAGATGGTGGGAAAATAAATGGAAGGTTACACATACATATGGAATTAATTTTTAGATAGTAGAACAAATCCCGAAGGCGGAGGGAATCATGAAGCCTGAGAAAACTGTTAGGCCCACACAATCGACAATAATACACAAAAGATGCAGAGACAGATGAAATGGAAAACTCATAGGTGTGCCGCCTGGAGTTACAGCGTGAGGTGCATGTTTTGTCACGACCCCCAAACGCCCAAGTACTTCCTTTTCTCCGATTATCATACAGCCAGCTAAGACTAAACCGTGTCAATTAGGCTGTTTTTAATTCTGGAGAAGGCTGGAGGTGTTTTTCTGGAACTTGGAACAGAACACAGTACATGTTCTGCTACTTGAACTTCTGGAGTAAGTCATGGATGGTTCCATAAAGTTACAGCCAGTTCAGATCTGTGCTACTCCAGGGTGGTGAAGCAGCCTGATCTAACCTTAACTGCTAAGGAGGTCTATGCCTCATCACACCTGCAGAAATCACTGAGACGATGGGTTAGATCAATGGGTTTAACGCAGATCAAACAGGCCCATGTTAGGAAAAGGTACTTATTGGATTGTATCAGAAGAAGAAGGAGGAGGCTGATACATTCTTGCATCAGCAAGAATGATCGTAGCTGGGAAAGGCTGGCATCTTCTCACGGAAACCCACGGGACCACTGGGAGCTCAGACCCCTTCAGACACTTTGAATTTGCGGTGTGTCAGTCAGGATTCGATCAGAGAAGCATACCAAGTGGGACGTGTGTAATAGGAGGTTTATCACAAGGAATTGGCTCATGTGACTGTGGCTGCTGGCTAGGCTGGCCCGAAACCCACAGGGCAGGCCGTAGGGAGGGGCCGGCTGCCAGGCAGAAGCTGCAACCTGCACACGGAGTTTCTTCTTCAGGGAAGCCTCAGTTCTGCCTGTAAGGCCTTCCAACTGATTGAATCAGGCCAACCCAGATTATCCAAAATAATCTCCACTATTTAAACTCTACTGATTATGGATTTCAATTACATTTACAAAATACCTTCACAGAAACACCTAGATCAGTGTTCAAATAACTGGGTACTGTAGTCTAGCCAAGCTCACACATCAAAAAGACCATTATAGCCCTGGCTGGTGTGGCTCAGTTGGTTGGAGCATCATCCCATGAACAAAAAGATCACATGTTCAATTCCCAGTCAGGGCACGTACCTAGACTGAGGGTTCAGTCCCCAGTTGGGGTGCATACAAGAGACAACTGATTGCTGTTTCTCTCTCACATCAATGTTTCTTTCCCTCTCTCTCTTTCCCTTCCCCTCTCTCCAAAATCAATAAACATGCTCTCATGTTAGGATTAAAAACCCAAAAAGACCATTAAAAGTAGTGTTTTGGAAACTAAAAACACGAGAAAAACTGAAGATACCCTGTAGACTCCAGGAGCTAGACTCTTACTGTGCAATAGAAGGCACAGAGAGTCGTTATCGGGAGGAGCTGGTGACATTCTTCCTATGCACTCATCGCTCCTTTAGTTATTCTGCAAACTTCGTGTACCTACTATATCCTAGTCACCAAAGAAAGTACTGGGGCTATAACAGCATGACCCTTGCCCTCAGGCTAGTGAGAGAGACAGGGACACTGAGAGCTTCAACACCCTGTGGTGACCATGCAGTGGTAGCTCAGAGGGGCCTCTAACACAGCTTGTGAAGTCAAGGAAGGCTTGCTGGAGGAGGAGGCACTTGAGCAGAGTCTAGACTTAAACCTTGCGGGACATAGCATCTAGCAATGGAAAGAAAGGATGGTCGAAAGGATGGTCCTGGCCCCTAGCCCATGCTGACCCCACCCAGAGCCAGTGCTGCCATTGTCAAACGCATTCATTGTAAAGAACAAGTCCAGGGCAAACTCTCACAGATCATTGCTATTTTACAGTGTTTCTACCTCTGCATCTCTCAAGGTGGCTGATAATGGTGTGTCCCTGGGTCTTCACCCAAGTCTCCAAGCCTTCATGGAGGTACTGCCTAAGCCAGGGAGTTTGCTCCAAGACTGTCAGCTGCACATGGTCCAGGTGCTCAGAACAATGGCTTTCTCTTCCCATTCGAGCTTGGCCAATTCATCTGCTTCCCTTGGAAACATGACTCTCCTGGCCTGTTTTTCCATCCTGTTAAGATGTTTAGCCTCCCTTTCCCTCTTCCTCCAAGCAATCAATTTTGTGCCCTGGTCCTCTGCACTATTCGTTAGCATGCAGGTTTCCTCATTTTCAAAACAGAGTAAGTAATGTCTTTCCTGCCCCCTCCTTAAGAAAGCATAAAATAAGGCATTATATGAAGCTCCTTAAAACTGACGCTGCCACAGGAAAGTAAATTACAGACAAGGCATTGCCATCGTCTGTCACTGTCTGTCTACCTATGCATCTACCCATCTATTAGTCACTCCTAAACTGTGTGCCACTTAAGGATAGAGATCCTCTTTGAATCTATAGTACCTAACACAGTTTTCCACACATAGTGATTACTCATTAATTGCCTGGCAAAGACAATGATTATGAAATCATCTGAGACTCTGGGAGACAGATAATTGCAAACAGCCATACCATGAGTGCTAGAATGTTCCCATTCCTGACTCCTGGCTAAGGGGTTCTTGAAGACTCAGCTGATGCATCACCTGTGCTAAGAGAGCTTTTCCTGCGCACCTTCACGTTGGAGTTGAGTGCCCCCTCCCCTTACCATCGAGTCCCCTCCACACTTCGCTCATTTCTCCTTCCGTGGAGGGCTTTGTCTCTCAACAGGCAGCAGGAGAGGTCTCTGAGGGGAAGCCTGTGTTCCAGCAATCTTTACCAGCATGGCTCAGTTCCTGACACAACGCGATCATGCCATAAGCACCGGATTAATAGCATGATACTCATCATTATTGATCTTAATGTTAGCTTCCTGCCAGTTAGTCCTTAGATATGTGCTTAGAAATCTCTTCCATGTCCTTGTCAAGTGGGTGGAAAATGAAACGGAGTCAGGAGACCTAGGCTGAGTTCCTGAGGCTGGATTTTCTTAGCGAAGATGTGATGCTCGTATTTATACCTCTTTGAAGTTTCTCTTGAGCAGATGCTGTGGCTTGACTCGGGCTGTGTCCCTTACAGAGCCGGACACCGAAGAGGTTAGGTGGCAATGAACAGTGACAGCAAAACGTACCCAACACCCGAGGAACTTCTAAAAGGTGCTGGTGGAGGAATTCTCATCCTCCATTTTTTTTTAAGCCTCCAAATGGATATGCATGTCTGTAACACTGAGGACTCCTTTAGGGGAGTCGAAAATGTCTGAATTTATTTTTGTCTGTCTCAGATCTAACCCCACGTAGGCACTCAATAAATATTTATTGATTTAGATATCTGTCGAGCCTGTACCCTCAAGCTGGGGCAGAGTTCTGGTTTCATTGCCCTCGTTATTAATCCATCTCTCAACTCAACTATTTCCTGTTGGTATGAGGTGCTTGGCAACGTGACTCCACAGCCAGCTCACCTTTTCAGACAGTGAGTCAGAAATGCAAAGACAAAGGCATTCTGAGTCGCCTCTTTCAGGGAGGACATACCCACTCGTTTTTAGTAATGGGCTCAGAATTATGAATTAAAGAAGGCGTGAACACTCTGCTGTCTCCTGGAATGTGGCCGCCAGAAAGCCATGGCCGTGGGGTAGGTCTGGGCTGGTGCAGAGACTTTCAGCTGCCGGCTGGGCTACAGGAAGAGTTTGTTGCATTAAGTAATTTATGGGGTGTTAAGAAGTTCCTTAAGCTATTATTAAAAACATGCAAACTCCTCCCTGGTTAGACCTCTAGTAAGTCAGACTTCTAACTAAGCAGAACTGATGGGCCGTCTTTTGATGTTTAATGAGTTCTGCCGCAGATGGGAGATGTGACAGGCAGGGCTGTGGTGGTGATTTACTGGTCATGAAACAGAATGATGAGAGCCCTCTCCTGCAAAAAAGAAAATGTAGCCGAAAGGACAGGTTTCCCCCCAGCCTTCCTCCCCACCCCCCAGCCCCAGTCCCTTCCCCTTTCTTTCTCAGTGCACATGTTTCTGATTTCCTCATCCCCGTGCCTCTCAGTGCCGGGATCATTTCCATTCAGGCACACACAAAACACTGCAAACTAATTAGCCTTGGATACAGCCACAGGAAGTCAGGCTGCCAAATCCTCTTTCCCCCACAATTCCTCAACGCGCTCAGTCCGCCTCAGGCCCACGGTCTTGCACTGGGCCTCTCTGTATAAGTTGCCAGTTCTAATTTTGCAATTTCCCTTCACCTTATCAAATATGCCCCAAGCCTGCCAGTGGGCGGAGGGGGATGGCTTTGGAGCCAGTCTTGTCCTCTGGACTCTTTCCTCTGGCCCCTGCTCTGCTTTCTCCCCACAATTAGGGAGTCTTGTTTGGATATGGTTTCAGTGCTGACTTGTTAATCTGACCCCAGTTAATGCTCTTTAAAGGAGAGCCTTGCCCACCAGGCAAGACTCAGGAGAGTTCCCCACTGGTCTCTTCCACCCACCTCACATCTGCGCCTCCCAGGGGCCCTGTGCCTCTGACTTTTCTCAACGGTTAACCCATTTTCCCACGAGCTGTAGGTGTCAACTCTTCCCTAAGCAGTTTTGATTAAGAACCCTTGACACTGGTGGGGATGGGGTGTGAAGAGGAGAGGGAGAGGGGAGAGCGGCTGAAAGGTAGCCTGGGCCCTGGATTCAGATGAGGCCTGGGGCACAGGCTCCCTCTGAGGAGCGCCCCTTCCATGGAAGCCTCAAGGCAGAGGAGGGAGGCAAACTGGTAGCTCTCAGACCAGATCTGAGGCACTGAAATAGAAAATTGGTTGTCAATATTTAGAAATCAGGCAATTTCATGTAAAATCCAGATTGCTTGCTTCTTGGAAAAAAATTAGATGTGGCAATGCTGGGCCAGCATTTCACTGGAGCTGAGGAGTTCCCGCACCCCGAGGTTGTGTGGACTCTCCAGGTCCCCGCTGTCCCCAGTACTCTAGTTGCCTTGTTAATGCTACCCACCTGGCCCCTGCACACACTGGAATTTGTCACTCGCTCTAAAAACAGAAAGGAAAACTGACTGTTGAACCCTAAGAGATGCGGCAGGGCTTTCTGAACGACTTCTATACTTCTCCACAGTCATTTCAATGTATCGACGTTCACGCCATGTTGTTAACGATTGTCCGGGCGTTCTTGGGCTTCCTTCCCCATTAGACGTGTGCGCACTCAGGGCTGGGGTCTCCGAAGCCTTGTTTCTTGTTCCATCCTTGATTTGCACAGCGCCTAGGTGCTCAATGAGCTTTTCTTGGCAGATATTAACGATTTGTTTTCTTATTCAGCGCTCGTTTATTGAATGATATAGGAATTGTGCCAGGTGTTAAGTGTGATTCAAAGGTCATGAGACATGTCCCTTAGTGAGTGCAGAGAGTAGGAAATACACAAATAGGAAACAACATCTGCATGACAGGTAGAGAATTCAGGAGGTTAAAAAAAAATGTGGTTTTGGTGGAGCAAGTTCTAAAGGTGAGCTTCTCGAAGTTTAAGGTGCTATAAGTTGGGTAGAATTTTAGCACAGTGCTTTTTTTTCTTTTTAGCAACGAACTATAGAAATGATCCCTGAATGTATAGTCTTCTTTTTTCTTTTTAAAACCACACTAGTTGTTTCACCTTGCATAATAGGGTTCATTTTCTGGACTCCACTTATGTCTAAGTCTGCCAGTAACGGAACTAATTTCTCATAGTAGCTTAGTGACTTTGTTGCTGCGTGGTGGGGGGTCAGTCAGCATGGAAAGCCACAAGCTGCAGCCCACTCTGTAGTAAGGCAAGCATAATAACATGGATGCAGACCAGCCCTAGCTGGTATGTGGCTCAGTTGGTTGGAGCATCATCCTGATACACCAAGGTTGTGGGTTTGATCCCCAGTCAGGGAACACACAGGAGTCAACCAATGAATACGTCAATAAATGAAACAAGTAAATGCTCCTCCCTCTAAAATCAATAATTAAAGAAAAAAATGGATGTGTACCCCTGGGGATAATGGGAGGAGGATTATCCAAAGTGTTGATTGCGATGGTAATGAGATAGCGCGGGTGGAAATCGAAGCATTGCATGTGCAAAGGGTGGACCGCAAAGCAGAAGAGGAGCCTGTCTTCACGGGCTGCCGTGAAAAAGATGCGCAACGCCACCTACAGTGGACTGCTCTCCTGGACCTACTGCCACTGGCGGTGGGGCACACGTCAGGGAGCACAGTCCACTCAATTCTTATGAATTTGGGCAGGGCAAGGGCTCCCCATCTACACTGGTGTCGGAAAGCCTTGTCTTAGGCTACACTCTGTAGAGATATACAGCTTTGTGGAAAGATGAGAAAGAAAAGGAACGCATAACAGTTAAGTGAAAAGATGAGAAAGCAAATTCCTCTCCTGGGCCGTCTGGGTTCAATGCTTCAGAATCCTGTTCCAGGAAGCTTTTGTGATGTGACCTCCATTTGCCATTCTGATCGGAGTAATCTCTGGGACCTGTCTTTGCTCATAGGACCTTTCTCCGGAGAGGCAGAGAAATTGTGAAGGCAGGGAGGGGATAGTTGATCGAAGATATTTCATAGGAGTAAAATATGGCAAAGAAAGTGAATCTATGCCTAACACATTTTCTTTCATAAGTATTGGCCTGTACTTGAATTATTTTAACTTTGAGAGAGACTCATCAAATATATGCTTGAACTATGGTCGAATCGTGATGGGTATCATCAGAAAAGCAGTGCCAAAGGAAGGCATCAGGAACTTACTGTATACAGTTCATACAGAAATACTCATTCTAGGACCCTCTGGAAAGATATCTGCAATAACCAAAATCTTTAATATTTTGGACCTGTTGAAAAAAATAATTCTGAATATATACACATATATCATAATATCATACAGTTGTTAGCCATAAAATAAAAATTTCAGTTCCAGGGGGGTTTGGATTTTCACATTAGACATTTTGTCATCTACAGGAATTACGCCTATTGTCGCTCACCCCTCCCGTGCCCATTACAGGCATTGCTAATCGATCACAGAGCTTGTTCCTACTGTTCTAAGATTTGTCACCAAAAGACCTCTGGGCACTATGTGCAGTTGGCCACTTTCAATCTACTGCCATTAACATTCAAATTTAAACTTATTTGCCATCATAACCTAGATCTTCACAAAAACAGGATATTTTCTGCAGATGTGTTTTAGATCACACAATACTTGTAGAGTACGTATAGCATAACTTCACGATTCACATACATTATACAGTTTAATCCAGCTAACACCCCAGCAAGGAAGATAGTATAACTTCTACTTCACAGATAAGAACACAGATAAGAGATTTGGGTACTTTAAATGATGATCTTAAAGAAAGATGGATATTTCACTGTTAGTTAAATTTGTGGTCTTACAGCTAATAGAGACTTGATTATACAGTGAGAAATACACATTGCTAGGCTATACTAGAATTTACATAGCAGAATTTTTTAGCTGAATATAACCTTTTACTCTCCCCAGTTTCACTCTGATTTTTGGATATCTCTCTCTCACTTTCTCATCTTTTCATGTAACCGTTATGCCTCCCTTTTCTTTCTCATCTTTCCATAAAGCTGCATATCTCTACAGAGCGTAGCTTAAGACAAGGCTTTCTGACAGCAGTGTAGAAGGGGAGCCCTTGCCCTGCCCAAAGTGCCAGCAGTTAGTACTCTTTCGGGAGGACAGTTCAGTCCTCACCCTGGTTGAAGCTGATCAGCCAACAGTCCACATCCAACAGAGGTCTGCCCCTTTGGAACTTTCAGTCAGAACGATCTAGATACAATGCAAGCAACCAGGCTGACTTCTCTTCCGTTTCCAAAGAAGAATCAGGTAGAATGACCAGCTTAAAATTAGCCAGGAGTCTCATCTCCAGTTGTAGGAACACCTGGGCAGTTAGTTATTTCTCAGCCACATATGACCCTTCATCTATGCGTACTGCAAATAAGACAGGATGTAAGTAGCTCCAGATTGCGTAGTGTCCATGAGAGGGTGCCCAAGAGGAGTGGCTGAGAAGGGGAAAAATTGTCACACATGTTACTTTGAAATATATCACTCAAAGAAGTGGAGGGGGCTTTAGGGGATCTGTCTTCCACCTCCACCCTCCTCCTTCTCTCCTTTTCTCTCTCCAGTACAACTGATCTCAAAGGCACCAACCCTGCAGAGACCATCCAGCTTTGCCTGGTGTTTGAAACGGGCATCTCTCTAGCTTGCCCGTGCAGGTTTTCTCTGGTTAGTGGTGTTCAGCCACCAGACCGAATAAAAACCCAGGTGAATGCAGTTCTCAAGATATTGTAATCCTAATAAAACCATATGTTAAAAGCACATAACTTGACTTTTTAACCAGGAGCTTACATTGTGAAGTAGGCTAGATCCACGTGGATCAAGCTGAGCCAGAATGCAGTGGTATTTGATCTGTATGTAATCTATATGATTAAAATTTTGTCTTCTTTTCTTGTAGCTAGCTTTTTGTAGATAGCCGTTTATTCAGAAACAGTAGATTTTTGACTTGAGAATCTGAAATGTTTCTGCAAGTAACAGGAATGCTTTCTGAGGTATATCTAATTCTTAACCTTGCATGGTCATGGTGCAGAAAGAACAGTAGCTCCTTCAAAAGCATGGCATCGATTGCTAGAAGATATTTCTTAACTATCTTCTTAAAGTGCATGACACCTTTTGTCCCCAGACGACCACGAGGTCTGCTTGTTTCTTACGTAATCAGAGAGCTGTCACTCACTGGCAGGAACTTCGGGCTCCACACCTTCTTTCAGTTACTAATTTACTGTTAATTTTCAATAAGTGAATAAATCAAATAGCATTTACACTACATCATTCATTTTAATAACTGTAATCGCCTCCTGGAGACCTGTGCTTCTGTGACTAATGACAAGTGAGCTGCAGCTTTGGACATTAGTCCCAGAAATCTGGGTCACCTCCGGCTAAATGTACTCAGACTAGGAGCCCCCTGGGTCACAGGAGCCAAACACAAAGAGAATTGTTAACAGTTTATTATTAAATAGAAAAACATTTCATTATTGCAGTGAGCAATCATCTATCAATAAAGCAATTGTAGAGCAGTGGCCCAGAACAACTGCTTCCTTTTGCATGTTATCCATCTATGTCTTATATGGTTATGTTCTAACGATAACAATAACTCCTTCTATTGTGGAAAAGCAAAACCCCACATAGCATGTTAGATACACCTGCCTCAAAATTTCCTAAATTCTTTTTTTTAAGATTTTATTTATTTTCTTTTTAGAGAGAGGGCATGGGAGAAAGAGAGAGAGAGAGAAACATAAAATGTGAGAGAAAAACATCCGTCTGCTGCCTCCCACACGCACCCCAACAGAGGACCAAATCCACAATCCAGGCATGTGCCCCAACAGGGAATCGAACCAGCGGCCTTTCACCTCGAGGAAAGATGCCCAGCCAACGCAACCTCACTACCCAGGCCCACCTGTTCTAAATTTTTTATTCTAATACCAAATTTGTAGTTAGTGGATACCACTTTAGCTTAATGTATTTTGTAATAGTGCAGAAAACTATCCACGGGGGAGTCACTGTCCTGGTCCTCAGCGCCATCATTACCCTAAAAAGCCCATTTTAAGCGTTTGATGCCTAGGCTATATTCGCCCAAGTTAGCTGCTGAAGGCAACGTTGATCATAAAGAATTAACTGACATAATTAGGTACATTTAAGGCCCCAGGCTGCCGGTAGAGAAATATATTTTTACTCACATAACAATGATTTATTGAGAGTGTGCTTTGTCCCCAGCAATGTTGAAATGTAGTTATAAATAAGACAGGCATGGTCCCTGCCTTCAAGGCACTTACATTCTAGTAGGAAAACAAGCAACCAAATCAATAACACTATTTCATTAAGACCGCTGGATGAATAACAGTCTGTGCTTTCGTTTCACTCGAATCAGAATTCCCAAAAGACTCTCATCTTTGAGCATTATGTTGCAGACATCAATTGGACAATGGCCAAAAGTGTGCTTTTCTTCGAGAGCTCGCCATTCATTCATCCATTCATTCATTCCTGGAACAGTAGTGTCTCAAGCACAGAGCCCTGAGCATGGAGGGCAAGAGGGAGGAGAGCAGCTGTTGTTGATGATTAACGGGCGAATCGGGTATTTTTAACAAATCACTTGCTTTCTCCAGGACTCCGTTGCCCGGCCCATAAAACTAACTCCTTTATAAAATGAGGCAGCAATACACGATACGATGCCTGGGACACTGCCACCATACCTCTCCACGTGTAAAGAAGGAAGGAATGAGGCCGGAAACTCTGGCCTGACCACTGGGTGCCCATGGGTAAAGCCTGCACTCCCAACAGAGCCCCAGGGTGGCCACCAGCAGGTGAGGACTGTGGTTCTGACAGAGCCCACTTTGTAAACTTGAGCAAGTCCATGAACTATTGGTCTTGATTTGTTCTAAAATGAGGGAAAATGGAAGATATTGGCATCTTTCACATTATTTTTAGCAACATAAACTTCTTTGTAAATTTAACACAAAATCAATAAAAGAGAAAACATGGTAGGGACACAGTGTTAAGGAGTTTATAGGGAGATGGGGATAAGAGGGTGGGTGTGGGGATGTGGAGTGCCGCCGACTCAGCCTGTCTTACTTCACCCCCTGTAGTGACTCCTGAAATGTCTCTTTGGAACCCCTTGGATGATGCACAGTTTGAGAAGTCCTTAGTCCCTTCCTTGCTAATACTACGTGGGTTAATATAGCCACCATGGGGCCAGACCTCCTAAGAGTGCAAAGTGGAATGGTACCATCACCGACTCAAGTCAGCCAGCTCCCAGTCAACAGAGCAAGAGCGGAGAGAGGCATCTGGTCAAGGAGCTTGGAAACCTGTGCAAGAGATGGGAGTCTCTCCCCTACAGCCACTCACTCTAGGCCCAACCTGCACCCATTGTGTGAAAAACATCAAGTCCCACCACTAGGTGGAGCCAAGATCTTAGCAGAAGGACGTGTGTTGAGGTCCCTGGAAGCCTTTGTGCATTGCAGGAGAACTGAGTTCCTTGTGAAGTTAAAAAAGACGGCATTGTGGGACATATTAGTCTCTGCCTACAGAGATCACTTGAACTGAATTGAGAGATCACTTCCCCATCCTTTGTGAATTTAAAAGCAAAGGATTAAGGATTTAAGCTACTGATTGGTCTCCATTACCACCTGTAGAGTTTTTGGACGTACCATTCAGAGGCTGCTTTAATAGGAACAAGTAATGTTCCACAGGAAGAATGTGTGAAGATGTAGCAACCTTGGACGTCATCAAATCCAACCCTCTCAAAGTGGCCTTCTGACCTTGGTTTCTACACCAAGTGATAGGGAACTCCAGAACACTCAAGGTAAGCAGCCTATTTCTTCTCTGCCACCATGATTTGCCACAAAATTCTCTCCTTATATTGAACCAAAATTTGCTCCCTTATGGCTTCCATTTTTTTATTCCGATTCTGGTCTCTAATGCTTCGGGGGATAAGCCAAATTATCTTCATGATAGTCCTTCAAGGATTTGAAAAGAGCCACCCTGTCTCCTGGGCAGCTTTGGTTTTCCAGACCCAAGCCTCTTCCTTATTGCTTGATCCCTGAAACAGACTGCAGTCTTTCCACCAGGGCACGAGGATCACCTTTCTAGCAACCGACTGATGTGACACAGCGGAATTTTGATCTTAGGTGACAGCTGCAGAGGGAGTGAACACAGCCTCGCCCTAGAGGGATGGCTATGTTGAGGTGACTGGAATGCAAGAGGCGTGGTAAAGGCAGAAAGTGTGGGAAATGGAGCCGGGAACGGTGGACCAGGCCAGGTTGGGAGAGGTCACATATTCCGCCTTGTCATCCATCTGTCATCCATCTGTCACCCACCCATCTTTGACTTATTCTACCTACAAATATCTCCTGAGTGGGTGGCACTGTAGTCAGCCTTGGGAAGAACCTAGTGAGCAAAGCAGACTTAGTCCTTGCTCTTAAGCACTATGCATTCTAGTGGGGAAAAGACAGGCATTAATCAATCAAATCATATAATATAAGTGGCAGCAAAGTGAGAAGAGGACTGGCCAGGCTGGAGAAGGAACGGTCAGGGAAGGCTTCCCTGGAGGGAGGACAATTTCAGTTGACATCTGAAAGTAAAGAGGTTGATGACTAGACAGAGAGAAAGTGGGTGGGGAGAGCGGTGCCGACAGAGTGAACAGCACGTACAAAGGTCTCGAAGCAGAGAAACGGGAAGGGTGCTGAGGCTCCTGGAGGGCAGAGGTGAGGACAAAGCGATGAGGAATAAAGCTAGGCAGGACCAGGTTAGGGGGCCTCAAAGGGCAAACTAGCCATTTAATCTTCATCCCATGCTCAACTAGAAGCCACTGAAGAAGTGTTATCAGGAGGTTTCTGCAGTGAGAGACTGAACCGGATCTGTGTTTAGGAAGGCACCATGGCAGCAGGTATAGGGGGCTGGACGAGGGACGCGCTGGATGAGGGACATGCCTGGCACACCGAGAGCCTGGCCGTGCAAGAGCAGAAATAACTAATTGTGAGATGATGAGGGCAGAATCCACGACCATGTCGGCAATGACCTCACAGCTCCAGAAGGTACCAGAGAGGAACCTAAGCAGGTACTCTGTCTCACTGTGAGATGGAAGCTCTGCAGGGGAAGGGGTCAAATGACTTGTCCAAGGTCACATAGCTAGTTGGTAGCAGAGGGAGGCTGGGAAGCAGGATCCACATTAAACAACAGTTTTTTAGTCATCCCATTTTTTTTCCTGGAAAAGATAACTTGGGCATATCTGGAATGGATCATGTCTAATGATGTGCTTCTTGGACAAGGAAACTCAGGGGCTGAAACCCAACTATTCACTGAAACACGTGCTTCTTCAATAGGAAATGGGGTTTCCACAACACTAAACCTTTCATGGGAGACCTCTGCATTTTATTTTATTTTATTTTATCTTATCTTATCTTATTTTATTTTATTATTTCATCTTATTTTAATTTTATTTTATTTCCACATAAAAGAAAAACATCGAAACATAAAAGAGAGAGAAGCATCGACGTGAGAGAGAAACAGAGACCAGTTGCTCCGTGCAGGTGCCCTGAGTGCAGATGGAACCTGACACCAGGTGTGCGCCCTGATGGGGGTCAAACCCGCAACATTGTGGTGCACGGGGACAACACTGCAACCAACCGAGCCACTGGCCAGGGCGGAGACCTCTGGACTTTAGAGTCGCTGTCTGTTAACTTGCTTTGTCATTCTCTCTCTCTGCTGCCATGATTATAAAAATAGATGTTAGGTCTAGAAGGGATTTGACCCAACATTTAGTTGGTGTTTTTCAGCCACGTGCCACACAGCTCAGCAGGGAAGTGCACACCCTTCGGAGATGAGCGGCTGGCATGCACAGACCTGTGGATTCTATTTCTGCTAGACGTGAACTGCTTTTCCGGCCATATTCTCTCTGAGGATTCTCGGGTATATAAATTTCAATGAGCATGTTTTTGGCTTCAATAGGGTAAAATCATATTTTGATTCTCTCTTTTCTTTTACAAAATTTTATTTATTTATTTTTAGAGAGAGGGAGAGAAACATCAATGTGTGGTTGCTTCTCATGCATCCGCTACTGGGGACCTGACCTGCATGTACTTGGACTGGGAATTAAACCGGCAATCCTTTGGTTCACAGGCTGGTGCTCAATCCACGGAGTCACACCAGTCAGGGCTTGATCCTCTTTTTGATGGATGCTGCTGTGCTAAACTCAGAAAAGTGCAGAGAAAGACAGGTCTATGGGGTGCCTTTTTTCAGATATAGGCTTCTTGGTAGTTTGGAAATATTTCTCTGCACACTTCTTTTTATGGCAAGAACATGCCTTCGGTCTTTATTACTATGAGTAACACAGAGAAGCCAGATCTGAGGTGCCTGCATGAAGCCCTAAGTACCTTGGAAGGAGGTCCAGCTCCTTCCTGCACAAAATGTCAAGCACATAGTTGTGCATGGCTCTGTTTCTTGCGCTTCACATGCCTTCATTTAGTCAGTGGTCTGAAAGGCAGACGTTATTGTTACTTCTATTTTTCACAGGAGAAACCGATGCTCAGGTTGCTGAGGCAACGGCCACAGTCACAAGGCAAGTGAAAGAAGCAGTTGGTCGCGAGTTCACTTGGTCGCGAAGTGCTTGCTCTCTGCTCGCTACACAGAACCACCTCCCTGCCCAGTTGTTTCACTTGGGGTGACAGGTGGCTGCCACTCTTAGTTTGTGGGTGAACATGACACTTGCTGAGGGAAAGAAGAAGCAGAGGAAACCCCGCCCCACCTTCTGGTCCCTATTCTGTTTTTCCACTCTTGTCCAGCCACTGTGCTCTCCTCCATCTGTGGCAGAAATTCAAAGTCAAGGCCCTGGAGAAAACCTTGGCCAATCACATTCTCCCTCACAAACTGGAAGGAGGGAGGGGCGCAGGAGGAGCGTTTCCATCGTCCTTCAGTGGGTCCCTGAAACCCATGGGGAGGAGAGGGGGTGGCTGGGCTATGCAGACACTGTTCTCTCCGTAGCTCTCCCTGCCTCAGGCCTGGTCCTCCATCACACACAGCCTTCAGCCGGAATATACCCTCACACTCACCCCTGTTTCATCAGGATTTGAGCAAGTTACCTCCTTACATTTTATTTAGATTCTTTTTCATTATTGAGGGAAAACTTACTCAGCATTTTGGACTCTAAAAAGTGCACGGGCAACTGTGTTTCTGCCCTTGATCTACACAGTCCAGCCTCCCACCCCCTCCTTTGCACGCCCCTCCACCACCCCTGCACCCCCCACATCCCCCACATCCCATCCCATTGCCTCAGCCAGGGTTCCCTACTCTGTGCTCTGCCCGCTCGGCCCTGACCCCCTCTCTGCGCCTACCACCTCTGTCTCCCCTTCCAACGACAACAATTGTGCAGGTCTGTTTCTGTGTCTTCAGAAGGTCACAGCATCAGCTCTCCATCACTGCCACTTCACCGACGACGCAACCCTGGGTTAGGCCAACACCAGCCACCGTGAATAACCAAAAGATGACTTGCCTCTTCCAGCTGCCCTGTCTCCTAGGAGGCCCAAGACCCTCTTTTCTCTTTCCTCACACTGCCCCCTTCACCGAAAACCTGAGGAACAGAAAGAAAGATTCACACTGATGGAAAGTTTTTCATTCACTCATTTGTGTGATAAACAGTTTCATGGCCTACTTTGTCAGGCACTGGGGTAACAGTTGAGTGTGATTTCATCCTTGACCTTGGGCTGGCATTCTATTCCAGAGAACGCCATGTCCTAAGGCCGTGCTGACTGGCACAGATGGGGGTGAAAAGCCACAAGGCAGATTGGGACAACTTGGAGATTACTGTGTCTGGCAGGGAGGGACAGACACACAACCCACAGGGGCTAGGCAGGGGCCAGATCATGGGCAGAATATGAGCCCCACATTAAGACGATCAGACCGCACCCTCTGGTCACCAGGAGCTAAAATAGCTTTAACCAGTATAGTGACAAGGTCCGAAATGCATTCTAAAAATGGCATTTTGGGGTAGGAAGCTAAGGCTTAAGTTACTGCTCTTCCCAGGGGAGGGGAATAAGAGCCAAGACTCTAGGTAAATAAATGAAAATCTAACATTAGAATTCAGGCATCACAGTACAGGCAGGGGAGGGATTTGGGGAAGATGGAATGAGTCCTTCATCTATGGAAATCACACCAGGAGAATCACTCAAAGCTCAGACTTCCACATTCCCTCCACCCTGCCGGCTGCCTGCCCCTTTTCTGTAACTGGAAGAACATTAACACCAGAAAGAAAAAAACAACGTCCCTGAGCCCCCACCCCCAGCTCCCTCCTCCTTTTGTTAAAACTTTCCGTAGAAAGCAAGGACTGAGAAGATCAAAGCATCCACTTCCTTCCCTTTGATGTGTGGTCAGAGACAGGCTCTGATGTCAGAGGCCTGTTGCATTTCATTAGACCCTGATATTAAGCTTCCTAGAGGTCAGGTCGACAACACCACAACGCTTTAACCTGGCTGAAGCCAGGTTCCCTTTGCTGGAAGTATCAGCGATCACCAGCATCCTTCAGACCCATTAGGAAGTTTTACAGGTAAAGAAATTGGAATGTAAATGTTCTTTCTTGCTTTATACTGCTCTGCATTGTGGGCCCTCACTTCAAACTTGCATTTTGGCCCAAACAGCCCTGATTCTGCATTCTGAATTCATATGCCTTCCTCGTGTCAAATTTTGGAGCTCTAGGCAGGTGTGGAAAGGGGCAAGGTTTGGTATGAAGCACATCATTTTTAGCCGAGGGCGCCCTCTCTTCCTCTAAAACATCGCCCACCAGCTCTGCCGACTGCAAGCTCTGGGTTTCCCGTTGGCCGAGTTAGGGGACCTCTGGGCAATGGCTCTAGATTTGCGAGTGGTATTGGAAGAACCACAGTACAAACTCCAATTAGCCTCCCTCCAGAGGAAACATTTAACCATACATTTTCTCCTGTTTATAAGACAAATGGTTTAAGCTGCACACGCAGCACTTAGGCCCCAAAGGAACGTGTTCCTTGGCAGCTTTTGATTGCAGACTGCACACAGAATTTGCTATGGAAAAGCGCTTTTAACGGAAAACCCAAACTTCTATGAGTCAGGTCAGCTCACTTTCCAGTCCAAAACCAGGGCTCTGGCAAATCCCTGGATTTATCACCTTACAACCCTCCTCCCTCTCTCCGCCCTCTGGCTTCCTCTCTACTCCGGTCCCCACCCCTACCTCATGATTGAATCCATCTTGTCTGCAAAATGGGGAAGTAGTCCTTAATAGCACTCAGTGGGTGCTGGACCCCCGCCCACAGATACTTTCTTAGGACATCTTTTTTTAAAATGAGTGCTGTTCTGCCCTGGATGGGTGGCTCACTTGGTTGGAGCACTCATCCCCTATACACCAAGAAGTTGCAGGTTTGATGCTCAGTCTGGGCACGTGCCTGGGTTTCAGGTTCCATCCCCGGTGGAGGAGCATATGGGAGGCAACCGCTCACTGTTTCTCTCTCACGTTGATATTTTTCCTTCCTCTTTCTCCCTCCCTCTCTCTCTAAAATCAATAAACATATCTTTGGGTGAGGACTAAACATAACAAATATTTTTTTTTAATTTAAAAAAAGGAGAGTTGTCCTTCAGAAGGGAAAAGAAAGCAAGAACCCTGTTGGATTTCCTTTTAATTACTTCATGCTTTCATAGTTCTTTTTCTTTTCCATGACTTGAGAATTATCCTCTTTTCAGTGCTCAGAGCTCCTTAGTCTTCCTCCAGAGCTGCGTGGGAGTGAGACCTTGTTGTCTCTGAGGGTCTCAGGGCTGTGCCTGTGCCTTCCTCTCTATGCCGCTCCGGCCTGTTGTTCCACTCAAGTCCTGTCACTGTTTGTGGAGGGCAAGGCAGAGGCACCTGCACTGTCATGGCCCCAGTGGCCTTTCCCTGAAGGACTTTTCTCCCTGCCTGTCCGTGAGAGGGAAAAGTGAAGGGAGAAACCAAATGTGGGAAACGTACTGCAACCTTTTACCTGACGCTCTTTGATGTCCCGGAGACAGGCAACCTGCACTTAACACCTGGCTCCGCCTCTCACGTCCAGGTGACTTTGGCGGCTCCCTTAACCATTCTCAGCCCAGTGTCCTCATTTATAAATCCTACTCAGAGCACCGTGTTGGGATTACGTGAACCAAGACAGCCTTCACTTCCCTTTGAAAATAATCTCTCTCCTCTTCCTCTTCCCCCTGTCATCTCATTCTAGCCACAAGTGATAACAGCCTACCCTGCTTGGGGTTCGGTCAGGGCCTTTCTCTGTGGCTAGAATGCCCTTTCCCTACCTCCTGTCTGTCCTGTCCTGTCCTGTCCTGTTTTTCTGTCCTATCTTATCCTTACAGCTCTAGGAAGGCTTTTCTGAGAGTCGCTAACTCCTTCCTCTGTGCCTCTCCAGTATTTCAAATGTATGTTCTGATGTGACAAGTGCTGCAAGATCATCAACCTGCTTCAACTAGACTGAGGAGCTCCTCGGGGCAAGGATCAGTCTTTTTGCGTCTTTCTTCCCTTCTACAGCACTTCCGTTAATAATAATAGCTTCCTTTAATTTCCTTTTTGCTCACTCACAAACGTTCATGGAGCACCTGTAGTAGGCGGCAAAGCCCATTTACAATGTTTACCATATGTCTGCATCCACACATTCTGAAAAGTCTAGGATCCGCAGTTTCGAAAACACAGGATGCTCGTGTCTGTCTGCCCTCTGGACTAGGTATTGGGCCTTCACAGATTGGCAAAGGTCTTGATTCTTAGCCTTTAAAACTGAGCAGGATCCATAAGGAAAAAAAAACTCTCCCTAAAACTCATTCTAATGAAAATTAAGAGCATCAGTAACAGCTTCTAAGGAGAAAGGAAGACTGACTACAAAAGAACAAGAATCTAATTGATATCAGACTTCTCAACACTGAAAACAAGAAACGAAAGGGGTAATTAACATCTCCACAATGTGGCAGGAAGGAAAGAACTTTGAACCTGAAATCCTATAGTCTGCTGTGACCTGAGGAGGGCACATGAATTGAAAGTCTGATCATCTCATTTCTGCTTCTCGAGGTTGGGTGAGAGAGAACATGAGCCGTGGATGCCTCAGTCAGTATTGCAGTTGAAGACACAAGGAAGAGAGAGAAGTGTTGTTCCCCCAGACACTCTGTTCCCAGGAACATGATGTGCGTGCTCCTCCCGGTCTCTCCTGAGCCAGCTACGCCACCAGCTAGGGTTGTGATGGTGGCAGCCAACCCCATACTTAATGTGCTGCCCACAGTTCTTCCAATCGTTGACTACCCCACTCCCTCCCTCCTTCCTGGTGACTAGAGCAGTGATGGCATCCCACGTCCTGTGGACCAGTGAGGGAGTGGCCAGGAAACACGTCTAATCACGCTCACCAAGTTCTGTAGAAACCATAAAGTTGGCCCAGAGGAACCCGGAGTGGCCAGGTTCCAGCTGTATTATGGAAGCTCGGTTTCTGATTCCTCACTCTCGGCTGTGCTCTGGTGGTCAGATGTAACAACAATGGAAATGAGGGTGGCGGTGGAGAGAGAGCTAGTCCTGGAGGCTCTGAGAATTGGCTTACTTTCAGCTAACACGTAGAGTGTTCCTGTAGTGCCCAGCACTTTTTTGGCTATTAGTAATGAATCTCTTCGTTTCAGATTGTTAAAGTTAGTACTTTTACTTTTGGCAAAACGTAAAGAGGAAAACTGAACCCACACGGTCCGGAGAGTAGGGCACACATCAAACACAAAACCAAACCCAGGCGTTAGCAAACTGTTAGAGAGAGGCTTTGACCAACTGGACAAGGTGCTGAGTCTCTGTAGTTAGGCACTGGGCCAGGGGAGCACGACAGGTCTGGTCACTGCAGTCACAGTGCTAGATAATTCCCCCCCTCCCCTATGTGCGTACCACTCCTTTACTGATGAGTGCTTATTTCTCCTGCCCCTGTATTCTCGACTGCTTTGGCCAAGTGATATCCTGGGACTTTCGAGTCTAGAATTTTAAGACTTGCCATTTCTCCTTTCTTCCTCTTAGAATCTGGCATCTACGCTGTGAGAAGTCCAAGTCACATGGAGAGGCTGTGTGGAGGCACTCCAGCCAACCCCTTGCTGAGCTTCCAGCTGGGAGCCTGACCCAACCGGAGCCGCATGGGGAAGGTATGCCAACCCAGTCCGGACCCCAGACGACTAACACAGCAGCGGACGCCATTTACAGCAGGAGAAGCACCCAGGCGAGGCCAGTCATCCCACAGAATCATAAGAAAATCCTTCTTTTTAAGGCACCAAGTTTTGGATGGTTTGTTATACTGGAATAGGTAACTGAAACGCAAAGCTTAGAAAAGACAGGTATTACGTAGGAGACGAGAGTAAAATGTGATGAGTGTGCAGGGTCCTATTGGGGTACAGAGTGTGTCCCCAAGTTGAGAGCTTAGGATAAGTTAGGGTTAACTGAGAAGCTGGCATGAGTGACAGAGGGAAAGGCATGTGTGAAGCCAAGAAGGAAAGCGTGCGGAGCACATCTAAGAAACATAATTTCATTGCAATCTAATCTTGGCATGTGAGGAGTAAGACGAGAAGAGGGCAGTGGTATTTAAATTTTAGAAATTATTATAAATGCAATGGGAGGACTTTGAAGGATAGTAAGGCTGAAAAGTAACATAAAATGATTTGTGATGTTTCACTTGACTACTGTGTAATGTGTGTGAGTTCTAAGAAATACAGCCAATTATTGTTATTATTGGTTACTTGATGGGAGCACAGAGAATCTTTTGGGGTGTGAAACTCCCATTGCACCCTTGGCCTGTTGGGGGCACATGGCACTTCTGTTTTCTGCCAGGGCAGCACTGGTCCCCAGGCTTGGCTGCCTCCAAGTTAGCCGATGGGTGGGACGGGGACTGATGGTTTCCATATGAGCTGCCTTTACAAGGCTCTTGGCGTGGGCTGGTATATCCCCATCTCCAGTGTTAAAAACTATTGACCAGTCTATCCCAACTACCCACCAGAGACGCCTGCTGTCTTTCAGGAAATTCCATGCTCCCAGGGCCAAGCCCATTGTTCGAATGCCCCTGAACATCTCCCAGGGAGCTTGCCCTAAAGCCCAGCCAGAGAGAAGAAAACAGATACGGACCCAAAGAGACTGGAAAATTTGGGCAGGAAGCTATAAAATGAGATGCAGCTTGGAAAAATACAGATTGTTACATCTGGGAGAGAAAATAATATATCATTAGCAATCCCTGCGCCACCCCTCCCCCAGCAAATATACATTCAGGCATTAGAGCGGAGGCA
This sequence comes from Tonatia bakeri, assembly GCA_004024845.1. Taxonomy (NCBI): domain Eukaryota; kingdom Metazoa; phylum Chordata; class Mammalia; order Chiroptera; family Phyllostomidae; genus Tonatia; species Tonatia bakeri. The sequence goes on from PVIA01001012.1 coordinate 224,260, forward strand.
AACCACGGTCAGGCCAACAAGGTTTCAGCTTCAGTCCTTCAGCTGTGCAGGCCCGTTCCAAGTCCTTGGGAGAGGCTAGCAATGTGTTCTTCATATGTTTTTGTAAATTTGCAAAGATAAGCTATTTTTTGCATATTTTCTTCATTAGGACCCCCCAAACTGTATAAGCTTCATACTACACAAAACCTGGATCTGCCCCTGGGCAGACTGAAAATTGTGTCACTATCATTTAGTGACAATGTTGGTGGCCACTCTGCTATAGAAGAATCTCTCTTGCTAGCTCATGAGACTTTGTGAGAACACATATGTAGTGAGTTAGGCTCAGCCCCTTCCAGGGCACATCTCTGGGTAAGGCTGCGGGTGAATACTGAATTGAGGGTGTGCAGACTGAGCTACCGCATCATGTGACTCGATCTGGTCTTCAGCAAAGCCACGAAATTCAGGAGTTTGTTTTAACTCCACCAGCCTTTCTGACGCTGAGCCTCTCGTGGAGTGTTCCTGTGTCCCTTTCACCAAGTCCTGCCTTTGTTGGCAGAGCCTGGTGGGCTCTGCTCACACCAAAGAGCATAAGATAATAATCAACCAAAGGCACCTTCGGATGGAGGTGGCCATCTTCCTGTTACTGGGAGCCAAAGCCTTAAAGAGCTATATTCCAGTAGTAGAATTAATTTCAGGAAGGGCCAGTATGAATCCACAGGATTTCTGAGAAGCACCCCAAAGCCATGGTGGGCATGACGGTTAAGCTGTCCCTTTGTGAGGGGTGACTCAGGGAGACACCACACTCCCAGGAAGAAGCTTGGAGTGAGTTTTTGAAATTTCACACATAGTTTTGATTATTTTCCACACTGAAAAATGTTTTCAGTTATTTCCTATTGAGGAAAATTGCCCCTATGCAGATAATTATCTGAGGATGCAGATAATTACCCTGTGGTGTCCGGCCCCACCCTGCCATCGGTCACCTGCCCCCGTGGGTCCGTGTGCCCCGGTGAGAAGCACACTTTCAGTCATTTAGTGTGAAGCTTGCAGGAGCAGCTCTGGCTCAAAAGAAAACGATCTCACAGCACCGGACAAGACGGAACCTCCAGGACCTGGAAGGATTTCATGCTTTTTATTTCAAATGCTGTCCTTCTGGGCTGGACTTCTTAGCCAGTCCCCTAACAGACAGTTGGCAGAACCAGCACCCGGACACGGACAGGCTGGCTTTGCTCCAGGCGCCATGGAAACATGGGGAACAGTGTTTGTTGGCAGTGGAGGTGAGCCTGGCTTGGCTGAGCTCAGGCTTGCTCTTTCGGAGCCCTGGGAGGGGTGCGTTCGCTGGCGAAGCACTGCTCATCACCAAAGCCTGGAATCCACCCCTTTCACAGCAATCACAGACCAGGCCTCCTGGCTGGCTCTGAGCGTCCTTCTTCTTCGTGTACCTTTACCTGAAGTTCAATGGCACCACATTTACCAAACAACGGTATCCTTCAATTAATGAAGGCAGAACCCAGACTCCTCACACTGAGCAAAAAGGTGACACGAGTGGGATTGGTTTTTGACCCTTTCTTGCCTATTTCCATGTCCTCTCCACTTGTTACACCCTTTGTCCCTGCCATGGGGGTTCCCTCTCCTCCAGAACACGGGGCTCTGGTGATTCAGACTTAGGGTCAGCCCTTCTACCCATGTGAATGTATAGCGGGGGCCTGGGACTTGGTGGCTCAGTTCTCCTAGCAACATCCCAGAAGATTTCAGCAAGATGCAAACTTAATACTGACGAATAAACCTTTCCCGGTAAACTCTGCAGCATCCTCAGAGGAAGTGTGTCTTGTCTTGCAGTGGGTCTTCCCAGCACCCCTCAAAGCATCACTCTCCTTATGGAAAAGGTGAGTCCCCCCAGGACCGCCTCACTGGGCCTTAGGACAAGGTGGGAGCACTATCTGCCTGGGGCAAAGCTCGGGTGTCCCAGGCTCTCAGCATTGCTCATTGAGCCCGGGTTGATATTTTGGGAGGTGAAGATACAAATTTCCCAGTCCCGGAGGAGATCCTTTGGGCCAAGCTATACTCCTTCTAGGCGTAGTAACTGCTGTAACGTCGTCCCTACGTAAAGCTTGAGAAGACACCCATGAATCTGCACAAGCTGCCTGCCTACTCCTCCCAGCTTCAGTGCTGGGTAAGGAGATCCCCAGCTAGACAGGCCTCTGGGCCTTGGGGACCAGTGCACTTGGTCTCTCAGGAAACCAGCCCCAGCCAGGGAGGTGCATGGAGTCCCACAAAACAGGACCCAACCTCCTCTGGGACACTAGCTGGTCAGACATCTCTTAGGTCTGTTCCTTGACTTATTACTAGCCATCCAGCATCTGAGGTCACCTTGTTCTCTGACTTCTTTCCACTTTTTCTCTAATTCTGCTCTTGTCCTCTCTACCCACACACATGCTCCCTGCATCCTGTCCTTCCTCCCGTCGGACTCGCATCTCAGACTTCCTGCTTTTTCCCCAGGTGCTCCTTTCAGGCACAGCTCAACCAGGGGATCGAACCCGGCCATGCGGCACCCTGTGCAGCCCTGCCCAGGAGCAGGCCAACCCCACCGGGTTTCCCTACCTAGGGCAGCAGTGGAAAGCTGGCCTCACGCAGTGGCTCCTACCTGCCCAAGGTCGCTGGAGCAGATTGGGGTTGGGGAGAATTGCAGTAACTTTGGATGAATCCACATTATGGGACAAATGTCAGCTGTGATTTAAGATCAGATAAATAACAATGTCGAGGGGGAAAAGGAGGGTGACACTGAGCGTATTCACCTGTTTCTATTCTTGTCATTTTTAACTGTAGCTAAATGAATGTGATCTATGGCCCCATTATTCTCATTGGTGAGTACAAGAGGCCAAGAATAAAACAGGTAATTTCCAAGTAAGCTTGGCTCTGAATGCAGAGATCCTCTTGGCATCAGGGCTAGCCATGCTCCCTGGAACAGCCTCTGGCAGGAAACAGAAAGCCTTCACCCTGGCTGTTTTGCCTCGCCTGGAACTGCAGCCTGTTTGCGTGGGTCTGACTTGGTTGGCATATGTGTGAAGGCATCTGTCTGTTTCTCCCATTCTCCTTTGGGCTGAAAGTGATTTATTCCAAAATCTGTTATGTATTTAGGCTGTGTCATGCCCTGAATACTGGGTTTCACTGCTCTTCCAGTAACTTGTACAATTAATTATCCTTTATATTCGGGCTATTAGGGTTGAGCTGGCATGAAGCGTACATATTGGGCAAGAATAATATGCAGATGGCATGTCACGAGTACACCAACAGTTAACATTTGAGTAGTTTGCGAAGCACTTTCACACAGATCACCACCCTTGGGCCTCACGATAATCCCCTTGAGGTAGGTAGCAGAGTAAGGAGAAAAAAATCATTGCTCCCACTTTAAAAATGATAAATAGGGGACTCAGAGAACAAGTGACACAGTTATAACTTCAGATTCCAAACTCCTCTTAAGAATTCATAAGCTGAAAAATATGCGACTTTAGCCCTTGGGGTTCTTTAGTTACTTGGCTTGAAATTCTCTGTCATTTGCCTACATTGACTTATTTAACATCTTTATTGAGGTATAATTGACATACAGCAAATGGCGCAGATTTAAAGTGTACAGCTTGATAAGTTTTGACATGTGTATATAGCCACGAAATCAACACCGTAATTAAGATAATGAACATATTCATCACCCCCACTCCGAAAGTTTCCTTGGGCTTCTTCGCAACCCCGCCTTCTCGCTCCTCCATCCCCAGGCAAACACGGATCTGCTTTCTGTCACAATATATTAGCTGGCGTGCCTTAGAATGTATATAAACGGAATCATACGGTATATATTGGCTTCTTTCATTCTGCATAATATTCATTCATGTCCTCACATGTATCAATAATTGATGTCTCTTTTTTTTTGCTGAATAGTATCCATTCAATATTCCAACACCACCGTTTGTGTATCCATTCACCCGCGGATGAATATCTGGGTAGTTTTTAATTTGGGGCTGCCACGAATAAAGCTCCCATGAACATCTATGTACAACTCTTTCTATGGACAAATGTCTGCATTTCTCCTGGGTCCATAAGTAGGAGTGGAATGTTTGCATCATATACTAGGTATGTGTTTAACCTTTTATAAAACTTCCAACAATTTTTTTTGGAAGAACTCAGACCATATTACATCTACCAGTTCCTCCTGCCCTCCTTGCCAATACAAGGTATGATCTGTCTTTATTTCAGCCAATCTGGCCAGTATGTAGTAATATCTCATTATAGTTCTAATTTACATTTCCTTAGTGACTGACAGTATTGAGTGTTTTTTCACTTGCTTATTTGCCATCTGTATATATTTTTGGCAAAGTGTTAACATCTTTTGCCCATTTTCTAACTGTCTTGTCTATTTCTTATTGGTGAGTTTTCAGAGTTCTTTCTAAATACTGGATACAATTCATTCATCAAATATAAAAAAAATTTTAGTGAGTCCAATTTATCAATTCGTCCTTTTGGTATTATCTAAGAAACCTTTGACTAACCCAAATTAACAAAAGTTTTCTCCTAATGACTCCTCTAGAAATTTTATAGTTTTAGGATTTACATTTATGTCTGTGATCCATTTTGATCTAATTTGTATATGGCAAGAGGCATGACTCAAAGTTCACTTGTTTGCAGGTGAATACCCAATTGATCTACTGTGTAGAAGGTCATTTTTCACAACTGGGTGCCCTTGCATCTTTGTTGAAATCAGTTAACCCTATGTGTGTACGTCTATTGCCAGACTATTCTGTTCCATCAATCCAATTGTCTGTCTTTAGGCCAATACCACATTGTCTTGCCTACTGTGGTGGTTAGTTTTATGTGCCCATTTGGCTAGGCTGTACCACCCAGTTACATAACCAAACCACAGTGTAGGTGTCGCTGTGCAGTATTTTGTACATTTTGAGGGTGTATCTGTGCATGTGAAGGTATTTTGTAGATGTGGTTAACATCTATAATCAGTTGACCTTAAGTAAAGGACATTACCCTCAATAACGTGGGTAGGTCTCCTTCAATTGTTTGAAAGACCCAAAAAGCAAAAACTGAGGTCTTCTGGAGAAGAAATTCTGCCTTAAGACTGCAACATTAACTCCTGCACGGGTTGCCAGCCTGCCCTATAAATTCCATGCTTGCCAGCCCCCACCATCATGCGAGCCAACGCTCGTTCTCCCGCCCTCCCTGCCGCCCTCCCTCCACCATCAGCTCAGCCCTTGTCTATGTGGTTTCCATCACAGCTAGGGCTTCTCCGTTCCCTATCTGACAGCTCCAGGCTTAAATTACCTGTATAACTTGCAGCTGTATAACTTGCAGTCCTTGTAGAAAGAAAGGTTATTTTCACACTAGTTCCAGTAAAATCCAAAAACTAAATTGCATAAATGAGTCTCATTAGACTAAGGAAAGTTACATGTCTACACCAGAGCCGAAAGCTGTGTCGTAGGATGTACTGGCTCGCTAGACCTGGCTCGTGGGAGCGCTGTCAGAGGGGAGAAACGCAAAGTGGGGGAGCTTGGAAGGTCCTTCTCGACTTCCTCTCTCCGTGGCCAGTGTTTGCAACCTCTGCACTCGTTGTTTCCTTTTTCCACTTTCTATTAAGACTCTTCTGTTGACTTCTGCTTTCTACTTTTTTTTTAAATGTTTAAACCGCTTCTTTCCCCCGAAGAGCCAGCATCACACATGCTGGTTTCACCACATTGTCTTGTCCCGGATTGTTAGTCAGTTCTCCACAGAGTTCAAGTTTATTGCTGTCACCACTGGAGTCTGCAACAGCTTTCAATTTGGCTCCTTTGTGAATCTCATTAATATACAGTTATCACCTCTCTCCAGATCATTAACAGACAGTAACCCAAACCAAACCTAATAATGAAGTCTGAAGGTTCTGTGGTGGTAACTCTTCAAAGGAAATGGAGGCACTGGACAGAGGACGAATTTGGGTAGGAAAATAGAAATGGCCTCCTCTCCTAACACACAGAGTTTTCATCAAAAGGAGACCTTGGGAGGAAAATGAAAGAACCACAGTGTAAGGACAAAGAGATAGAACAGTATGTCCTGGCCTCCGAGTCTGTAAATTTAGGGTAAACTTCACAGACACGAGGTTCGGAAGTCCAAGGGTTCATGCTACTGCCTTTTATTTCTATTATTTTTATTGAAGTATAATATTCAATAAATATATTATATTACCTTCAAGTGTAATTTACCTTCAAACGATATTTATATACCTTATGATGTGATCACCACACTAAGTCTAGTAATCATCTGTCACTGTGCAAAATTATTACAATATTACGGTTTAAATGAGAGAAGCAGTTGACAAAAGAATTTAGTTGCTGGCTGTTCTCCTTCATTTTCTGAAATACTCACTTTTGGGTCATAGAGGTGTCTCAAACTGCTTTTTTTCTAGGTTGGTGCTTCAGTTTTAGCCTGTGTATCACTCAAAGTGTGATTTCCTTACCATTGCTGAAAAATATAATCTTCACTGTCAGCCCACAGTTGTATTTGTTTCATGAGCTGGAGCTTGATCTTGACTGTTGTTCGTAACCCTCAAACCCATTAATTCATGCCCTTTATCATCTCTTACCTGGACGGCCACAGCGGCTTTCTGGCTGGCCTCCTCACCCCCATCCTTGTGACCCCCAACCTGCTCCCTTACTAGAGTCAGAGGGAATCTCTCTAATGAGATCACATCACCTTGCTTTTTTCACAAACCAATGAACTGCGGTGCGCAGAGAGGCGAAGCAGCACGGGAGACACTGGCACCAGCACACTGCTTTGTGTGTAGTGTGGAGGTGAGGAAGTAAAAATCCACTGAACCAGTTGAGAACATAACTCTTTCTATGCAGTTTGGCCACATGCCTAGTTCTGTCCGATGAGTTGTGGGGGGGCTGTGTGAATTGCCTCCAGGCTGGGGCATGTAACAGCCACCGTGAGACCCATCTGTGTTGGCAGCGTGGTGACAGAGACTCCACCAGCCTGGGTTCCAGTGGAGTTACAATGAGCAGAGCTTTCCCGCTGACCTATGTCAATATACCGTGTGAGTAACCAACAAGCCTTCGTTGCTCTGAGGCACGAAGATTCTAGGGCTGTCGTTCACCAGAGCACAGCCTGGGCTGTTCTGACTGCTACCGACGTTGGAGCTGGAAGAAGGGTGCGACTGTAACAACAACAAGAAAACCCACTCCCATAGGACCCCCCAAAATATGTGACATGGGCATATGGGCCTGGTATAGGTGGTAAGGAAACCGATATTGGAGGTTAGAAAGTTGACAATCCATGTTATTTAATGGGAAAATATTTGGTAAAACTGTCACTTTTCGTCATTTTAGAGGCCTATCATGCACCTACGGGTAAATAATTTATAGACCTATGAGAAGAGGCTGGAGAACGGAATTCTGTGGCGCGCACTCAGTTCAGTTGGCTGTATTTGGCAAAGTATGAAAAGAAAGAGAAGCTCTCAGGGAAGAATGGCTTCTTAATCCCTTCACCTTTTTCACCCGGCCTCCCAGCCCCCTCCCATCTGGCAACCATCAGTTCGGTCTCTGTATCTGTGAATCTGTGAAGGTAGAGAGAGAGATGAAGAAATACAAATTGGTAGTTACAAAACAGTCACGGGGATGTAAAGGGAAGACAGTCAATAATATTGTAATAACTCTGCGTGGTGCCAGGTGGGTCCTAGACTTACCCAGGGATCACTCTGTAAGGCACATTCATGTCCAACCTCTATGCTGCATACCCAAATATCTACTATGAAACAATATTGAATGTCACCTGTAATCAACAAAGAAAAAAGAAAAGAATCGGCTCGTATGCAAGAAAGAATGAAAGAGAATAGGGAGGATTAAAAACTTCAGGGACTAGTGGGTTTGCAAGGTCAACTGCTTCTCAATTCTTAACTGAAAAGGTGAGAATGAGAAAGTCTACCTCATGAGGTATGGGACTGGGAGGGCAGGGACGATAGGCAGGGAGAAAACGATAAGACTTGAAAAGGCAACAAGGCAAGTGAACTACTCAACATTTTTTATTTAATCTTAGACAGAAATTATGAAAAGAACTATAAAGTTGAAATTTGAGATAAAAATTTTACCCATTATACAACAGTCAAGAATACATTTAGATATTATAAGAATTTTGATACTTCATAGTTTCTTTGAAAATTTTTGATTCTTTGTTTCATTAATGTTATCTGTTTTAACAAAGTTTATTTCCATCAGTGTAAAATAACTAAAATCTCAGAAGGAGATCAGTCTTACAGCTACAGTGTCCAACTCCAGATCTTGGTAAATGTTAATGAGACATGTTATTACTTTACTGACATCTGGTGGCCATATAGTTTAATTGCAGGAATATATATATATATATATATATATATATATATATATATATAATCAAGGAAAATGGAATGTGTTGATTTGTGTTAAAGCCATAGGAATAGTTGCAGGTATTTTTAATTCCTTTATCCATTTATTATTTTATTTTTTATCTTGTATATATAACCTATATACCCAAGATACCCAGCACATTTCTGTCGGAAAAAGTAAGAGGAACCACTGAGCCTACCGGGGACCTGTAGCTAGGATTTCAGAGCTTCCCAAACTCAGGTAGTACAAGATAAGCACGAACTTCCATTCATTCCCTTATCTGGTATTTACTTAGGTCTCCCTGTGTGCCAGGCATGATGTCAGGTACTGAGAATTCTGAGATGGAAACTTGTCCTTAAGAACCTTTCAGTCTTATAGGGAATAAAAAAATAATTTCAATACAGGAGGGTAGAGGTAATTATGGATCATGCTGGAACATCCCAGGTGCACCAACCCTAATCTTGCAGGCATTGTTAATTTAATCGCTTTCAGCTGAGCATGAAGCTCTTAGGAATAGCCCGTGCATATGTTATACAGGGACCCATCTGAGACTTTCCTCTTTCCTCTCATTTTTGGCATGCTCAGTACAGGGGTTCAAATAAATAAGTCATGCAAAAATGTTTAGGTAAGTGCCTGGAGTTCAGGAAGTACTTGGAATGTTAGCTAATGCCATTCCTCCATTTGGGTACTGATTTGCCTGTATGCCAAGCACTGTGCTAAGAGCTGGAGATGCTAAAATGAAAAGACAGCCCCTGATTTTAAGGAGTTTGTGAGACCAATGGAGGAAATAGATAAGCAAATAGATAATTTCAATGTGCTATGGTCATTACTGGGTTAGCAGATTATGACTAAAAGAGGGAGAACTATGTTAATCTGGGGGACCCATATACAGCTAGCCTTTGAACTGAACTGTCAAACATAACTAGATTTGGCCAGGGTATCAAGAAGAAGAGCATTCTATGTAGAGGGCACAGCGTGAGCAAAATCGGGAGGTATAAGATCACATGACCTATTCAAGGAACTACAAATAATTCAGGATTACTCATGTGTAAAGTTCAAGGAGAGAGAAGATGGGACCAGAGTAGCTAGGTAATAAGACCCACACCAGCAAAGGCCTTGCAGGATATACCGAAGAAATTAGAGTTTATATGGCAGACCAGCAGTGATTCACGCTGGAGGCCTGAGGGCTTCAAGGGTAAGAGACATTTTGCTTGGTTTGCAGAGCTTTAAAAATCAATATCTCTAGACAGGTCACAGTGCTGACAGCAGACTGTGCCACCAACAGGCCCGGCCATGAGTTGGTGCTGCCTGTAGGTGTCTGTGTTGCAAGCCCAGTTCAACCCGATGGATGATAGAAACCCACTAAAGAGTTTGTTTCTGTTTGTTCACTTTGAGAGAGGGAAACATCGATTTGTTGTTCCACTTTATATATGCATTCATTGGTTGATTCTTGTATGTGTCCTGACCAGGAACCCACGACCTTGGCCTCTCAGGATGACACTCTAACCAACTGAGCTACCCAGCCAGGGTACCACTGGAGAGTTTTGAGCAGGGGAAGAGCATGATTATATCTGTGTCTCCCTGGCAGTAACATGGTACGTGAGATTAGAGAAGAAAGAATTAGTGACAGAGACAAAAGACTTTTAAACTAGTCCAGATGTGAGAGCCTGGATGGGGTAACAGCAGAAGGACACACAGATTGATTTAAGGATGAGAAGAGCTGTCAGGACCTGGTAGGCGGTTGTTTATGGGTTTTTGTTTGTTCATTGGCTCTTTTGGTTGTGGGGATGGGCAGAGGACAAGAGAGAGGGGTCCAGAATGACGCCCAGGTATTGGCTTGGGCAGTGCAGTAGATGGTAGATGGAGCTGCTGTTCCTGGGTAGAGTCCAACGGGATGTGAGGCCAGATTAGGGCACAAGATGCTGTGTTAGGTTTGCACAGGTAGAATTTGAGGATTGTGATAGACATCTGGCAAGGGTGGGGGTTGGGAGACGTCACAGGCTGGTAACTAATTATGGAGTTGAAATTGGAATTGGAAAGGTTCTCAAGCACCGAGTTCGTATTTCCTACAACTCACAGAGGAAGGGTCTGCAAGCATGCAGTCAGGATAAGAATGTGCTAGTTGTCTCATGGCTGATCCAAGGAGCTATAAAAAAATAGTGATAATCATAGCAGTAATACAATAGCCATCTTTAGTATAATTCTAACTGTGTGCGAGGACCTGGATTGTTTCATTCACTCCTCATAATAACCTTATATAACAGGTGTGCTTCTTGCTCCCATTTCACAGATGGGAAAACTGAGGTTTAGGGACATTGAATAGCTGGCCTGGTCACATCGCAGCCAGGGGTGGAGACAGAACTGAGCTGCCTGCAGTCCTGTGCTGCTTACCACTCCATTATTCTGACAGCTTAAACAGGCAGTGTAACACGAGGGTACCAGGGAGGTTGACTCCTTTCGCTACAACATCCTTCCCTTCCCCCAGTCTGCACGTGTATCTGAAATTTTAATTTTAGAAATATGTTTCTTAGCATCTAGATGGTTTAGGAGGGAAACTTGCTCAAATCCCACTCTTAGGTCTAAACACCACCAAGAATGGAAGACCTGGTCTGAATTCACGGAGGTTTTCGACCTGATTGCACTTTAGAATTACTGGCGGGGGCAGGGGGGTGATAGACCGCCAATGCGCTAATTGATCTGGGGCCTTGGAAGGAGTTGATGGCTGCTTTTTCCGTCGTAGGGAGGTGGCCATCGTCCTCTGGAGATAAAAGCCAGAGCCTCTCTCCTCCCAGGAGCAGCTACTAAACAAGGTGAAGTTCAAGGCATGGCCAGAAGGTGGCTCCACCCTCAGCCTCTCCCTTCACTCTTTCTGGGAGCCCTAAGGATCCAGGAGACACAGGGTGAAGCCCTGTGGGGAATGGATTCAGGAGATCTGTGAGTCAGGAGACTGGGTTAAGCGAAATTTATTTTTTCATAGCTTTTGAGGCAGAGGAAACAGATACCACTTGCTGGAAAAGTTATGTGGAGGGAGGATGCCTCATCCCCAGAGAGCTAAATGGAACCAGATTGGGCCCTCCCCACGCCACTCAGGGGAGATGCTTTCCAAGGGAGTGAAATGTTTTATTGAAGAAACTCTAAGGAGGGAGGAACGAAGCCCAAGAGAGGGGCTGCCTGACAGGTCGGCAGATGGAAGCAGCCCGGTCCGTGCATGTGGCCAAAAGCTGGAAGCCAGTCCCTCGCAGGCACAGCAGGAGTCCACGGGCCAAGCCGCCTTTCATCTGTCTCCTTGCAGCTTGGGATTGACGGAACCGAGACCTGCACAGCAACCCAGTGAGGAGCAGAAACGGGGGCCCACAGTCAGAGCCTACTCAGCTGAGAGCAAAGGGAATGGAGCCCTTGGAGCCTGCACACTAGGGCCCTCTCTCCAGTTTTGCCAGTTCTGTGCAGTGAGGATAAAAGAGATCTCTTTTCCTAAGTGGTTATGAAGATTAAGGAAAATTACGTCTCAGAATTGCCTGGCATGTAACAGGTACTCAACAAATGTCTCTTCCATGTTCCTCTTTCTCAGAATTGCCAAGTGCACTACAGCTGTGTGGTCAAAATATCATCAGCTACTCACTTTTAGGTCCGTTTTCTCAAGTGGAAAAATAAAAAAGGAAATAATGACACCCTTTTCTCCTGGGGCAATAGGAAACTACAAATGTGAGTTCCTAATTCAATCCAAGGAATGTTATTAGTTAGCAATACCTGCGTGCTGGATAAGTTTCTAAGTTCTGATACTGCCACTGCACAAGGATATTAATGAATGGTAAGTGACCACCTCTTTGTGCTTGACGGTTTACCCAGTGTACGGTCTGTTTCAATGATCATGGTCTGTACTCCCCCAGGTCTCATCTTATGCAATTAAAGAGTCATCAACTAAAAATTTATTAAGCATTTTAAATATTATCATGAGATAAAGATGGACTCCCTAACTGAATTGCCACCATTACTTTTAGAATCTAGGGGCTGGGACCTCCAGATCACAGCCCTTTCCTACACAGCCCCAGAGTCTCCATGTTTTCTACAAGGAAAATATTCACCGCACAGAAACAAGTCTGTTGAAATGGTCTCCAGACCCCTCTTGATCACCAAATGTAGTAGAAACGTCAGTCTTTATCCTACTGCTGTTCTGGCTACATTTGCCATCCTGGACCTCTTTGTAGACCGATGGGTTTCCTTGGCTTGAGTGATGCTATTGGCTCCTGCTTTTATCTCGTTTAATGTCATGTCTTGGGCTCCTCTTCTTCACCTGCCACTTCCAGAAGGTTTTATCCTTGACCACTTTCTTGTCACTGGGCTCTATCTTCATTGATCCCATCCTTCTCCTGGATTCACGCAGCTCCCACATCCAGATGCCTTCTGCGGCTGAGACAACGGTGCTCACACAAATGACACAGGCTCCTTGGCATTTCCCAGCCCCTGCACTTAGGTGACAACTGCAGCAATGAAGTGTGAGCAGATATGATGTATGAGGTCTGTCCAAAAGTATCCAGCCATGTGACACAAAAACCAGAGACAATTACGGAAGAAGATACAAGAAACACTGTACATAGGACAACAACGCCTCAGTCCCCTTCAAAGTAGGCACCTTGGGAGCTCACACAGTTCTCCCAATTGCCATCAGCTGCCCTGTCATATTTTCCTGAATCTCATCTATGGTCTGAAGTCTCTTGTCTTTCGAAGGTGAATTTAGTTTTGGGAAAAGGCAGAAGTTACAGGCTGCCAAATCTGGGCTGTAAGGGGGCTGCGTCATCTGGGTGATTGGATGTTTCACAAAAACAACTGCACAAGATGTGCCCTGGCTGGCGTAGCTCAGTGGATTGATCGCGGGTTCGATTCCGAGTCAGGGCACATGCCTGGGTTGCAGGCCACGGCCCATAGCAAGTGCACATTGATGTTTCTCTCTCTCTCTCTCTTTCTCCCTCCCTTCCCTCTCTAAAAATAAATAAATAAAATCTTTTTAAAAGTCACTGACATTTCTAAAAAACAAACAAACAAACAACTGCACAAGATGTGATGCATGAGAGGGCGTGTTGTTCCGATGCCGCCGCCAATCACCAGTTGCCCGTAGCTGCGGCCTTCTGAATCATCTGAATGGTTTCCATGGAGAAATGTTCAAACTTAACACAGAATTTGATGCAGATTCACTGTTGTACTTGCTCAGTCATTTTGAATGTGACAGCCACACAGTGCACATGCTCACCCAGAGGTGTCTACCACCCCCACTGACGAGTACAGTGAAGTCGTCATTGTTCACACATGCACGTTCCAGTTCACTGTCCTTGGCTGCCAGGTTACACTGATGTCACACAGACTGTTCTCGTTATAGTAACAATGGCTGGATTTTTCCAGACAGACCTCCTATGTCACATACAACCGGTGGGTAAAGACCCACGTCTGATTCTTTAGCTTCTCTCTTCTCTTGCCAGAGGACTCAAGAGGACTCATATTCCAGACCCTGTAGTTACAAGATGAGGCAATCTCATCAACTTAGATCCCTGGACGACAAAGTGGAACAGAGCCACTGAACAAAACATACTTGACTCATAGTATGAGAAATACACTTTTGTGCTTTTCTTAAGTGAATGAAATTTAGAGATGGTTTGTTATTGCTACATAACCCGTCCTATCCCGACTTCCAAACCTAGCACCTAGCCTAAGGTCAACATACAGTAGTTAATAAATTATTTCTTTAACATATCAAATGGGTATCTGTAGCACTGGCTGCTTCCCAGAGTTTCATGTTTTTTCCCCCAAAACTGCTGTTGGACAAATCCATTTCTCAGAGTTGCTCCTGTTCGGCCTTCCAAACCTTCAGCAATGTCACTCCAGTCTCTCCAGTCATTGCATCAGGAAATGTGGGTATCAACCAAGATGCCTCCCAGTGCTGGCCACTCCACCTCAATCCAATCCGACATGCTTCTGAAGTACTTCTCACGTGCCTGTCCAGCCTCTCCCTCAACTCTATTATGACTCCTTATATATAGTGCTCATAGTCTCAGGTTTGGAGTGATGACCATTCTTCCTACCTCCTGCCCTGCCCTCTAGCCACCAAATTCACCCTCACTACTCTAGTCAGAGTGAACATCTAAATTATAAATCTAACCTGCCTTAAACTACCTGTGGCTCTCTGTCATCTACAAAGCAAAGCCCGAGCTTCTCGGCTCATCACTGAGATTTCCTGACACGTGTGTCCTATACCCTACTTGCACTTCTAGCCTCCTCTGTCACCTCTTCCACATGGCCTTTGGCATTGTAGTACTGCCTGGTTACTTGCGGCTCCACCCACATGATGTGGTTTTATGCCCCCTTCCCCAGCTCTGCTGGATCCTATGAATGCTCAAAGACTCACCTTATTCTCAAAGATATCACTTCCGCTGGAAGGCCTTCCCAGCCCTCACTTCACCCTCCTTTATATACCCTCAGCACTGGCATATATATACACACACAGACACATGTATGTATGTATGTATGTATTTATGCACATGTGTATAAATAAATCCTCACCCAAGAATATGTTTATATTGATGTGACGGAGAAACATCGATTGGTTGCCTCCCATACGTACCCTGACCAGAGGATTAAACCCAAAACCTGGGTGTGTGTCCTGATCAGAAATCAAACCTGCAACCAACCAACTGAAGCAGGGCACTGGTTTGTATTTTCATCACAGCGGTAGTGGCTCCGTAGTAGTTCATAGATGTGAAGGTGGACAAACTCTACCTATGGCAGGCAGAGTCCCAGAGACTTTTCTTTGACTCCCTCAGGGTGTCTTTCATTTGGAAATTATTTGGTTCTGTATTTGTCTCGTTGCCTTCCCCGGGGCTCAGAATGGTATACCTGAGGAGTACCTGGCATGCAGGAGTGCCCGGTGACATCCTTCCTTCTTTCCTTTCTTTTCCCTCCTCCTTCTCTCACTTCCCTGTTCCCTCTGGCTCTCTGGGGTCAGAGTGACTGCGTTCAAACCCAGACTCCACCACTTATTAGCTGTGTGACCCTAGAAAAGCTTCTTAACCTCTCTAAGCCCATTTTTCTCATTTGGGAAATGGGGATAGTCACATTCCCCATAAAGATAATCTTCTCATTGGATTGTCTTAAGGATTACATTTATGTACACACAAAATACTTAGAACAATGTCTAATACAAGAAACATTCAAATAAAAAATGACTAATGTTAGTATTGACTTTCTTTGACTTGCTTAATGAATAACTAAATAATAATCTATATTTAATAGACATTCCTAGCCCCTGGATATAAATTAAGCTGACCGGTATTTTGGATTTGGGCCTAACCCCCATTCACTTGCCCAAATCCCTCGGTCTAGGATGCTGCAACCAACATTCCATAGCAGAGAGTCAGTCATTTGACTTAAGACTTGTTCCCCCTTAAAGCACAAATACCATATAAAGTCTTATCAATCATTTATAATGCCCTCATTGAAGTAGTCCCAGACATCCCCAGCTGGAAATAATAATAACCCATATTTGTATGGCACTGTAAATTTACAAAGCACTCTCACATACTCTTGTTCTTTTGATCCTCAGAACAGTGCTGCGGGGTAGAAGGAGAGGCCTGATTAGGATTGTTACCATTTTAGAGAGGAGATCACTGAGACTCGCTGAGTTCGGGGACCCAGATTCCCACAGCTGGCACGCCATGGAGCTGGGGTGCATTTTCAAGTTGTGTGCCTCGCAGATCCAAGCTCCCAGCAGTCTACTTGCTCATGTGTCCTCCGGAGCCCTCTAGCTGCAGTGCAGGACTCAGACACCTAGGTGCCTAACACAGAGTTGTGGGGGCTGGCAAGCTATCCTGTTATTAATGAGTTTAGAGACTTGGGGAGCACTGGGGTGAGATGGGACTTTAATCTGTTCAAGATTGAGGGACTGGAATCAGATCTAGTGAGTTCACACCCAGATCTGTCCCTGCCTGATCAATCTTGAGAAAGGCATTTACTTTCTATGTGCTTTAATTATACAACTTTTTAAAACAGGGCCAATAGTAGTCATTCAGCAGGGTTTGGGGTAGGGGGGTGAAATGAGATCATTCATTTATGGCACACACTTAACAAATGCCAGCCACCATTGCTAGCATGTTCAAGTCATAGCTGGTGAGATTACTTATAAGCCGATTGCCCTTTGAGGATATAGAAGACTAGGAGGTCACCTGGAGCCACCCCCTCATTTCATAGGCAAGGACACCGAGACCCTGTGAACCACGGTAACGTGCACAGTTTGGAAAAGTAGAGACTAGAACCCAGACCTCTGAATCCATAATGGGGACCTTACCATTTGCTGTGAGCTGCATCCTCTACTAGGTCTATAGGACAACTACTTAGTCATTTGACACATATTCATACCTAGCCCTGAAATAGCCACTGTGGAAGGTTACAAATATGTATAATCTGTCTGGATTGGCAAGCATTAAGTAATAGCAGCATTTAAATAAGCATTTAATTGGTAGAACAATTTGTATGAGGCCATTGGTGAACTGTATGAAGCATGTGGGAAAGGAAAGGGTCCATTAATTAAGTAATTTAATGATTAACACATATTTTATTGAGCTACTAATTGTGTCAGGCATTTTGCTAGGCTTTAGAAATGCATAGTCTCTACTCCTAAGGATTTCATAATTGAAAAGAGATGATATATGCGTAAATAAACCATTTCAACACACTGTTTTTAAAAAATGCCCCAAAAAGGTATTTACAAGGACTGTGAAAGCATAGATGGATGTAAGGAGATTATTTCTAAATTGGCCTTGGGATGCTAATGTCCAGTGACACTGAAACTGGGTTCTGCAGGACAAATAGGAGCTTGCTAGTATGTAGCAGAAGAAGCCACATCCAGAAAGAAACAGGCAAAGGCTTTGCAAAGGCCTAGACAAACAGCATGGTTCACTATGTAGGGTCGGGGAAGACTGCTGTGTGGCTGGAGTTGAGCTTCAGGCAGGGACAGGGGAGGCAGGCAGGGTGGGCCAGGTCCCAGGCACCTCAACTTGGAGGTCTTGGAGTCTGAACCTTTAACGTGGAGAAAATGAGAACCTGGCACAAACTCTGAGTGGACAAATGACCAGGGAGGACTGGATCTTCTTTATTCCTGTGGAATTTTCTAATGTTTCTACAGTCAGCATGGGTTACTATGGTCATCAGAGGAAGCCTGTTTTTTCCAAAGAAAGCAGGATCACCCTGGTTCCAGTGTGGATGGTGGACACTCAAAATCAGGACCGGAAACAGGAAGCCAAGTGGGGAGGTGGCTGCGGTCCCTCCGATGAACTTGTTGGACCAAAATGGGAGATGGGGGAAATGAAGGTATCTGAGAACACGTGGAAGGGAGAGACTGGAGGGAGTTAGATGAGTGGATGTCCTGTGGAGGGAGAGGAAGGGTCCGGCGTAACTTCCATAAGGTGCTGGTTTGAGACTTTGGACGAGCCTCCTATTGTGGTTTCTACAATATGTTCTCTGCTGGACAGAGAATGTCCCTAGGATGAGGACTTCTGTGTTCTGGAGTCCCCTCCCTTCCCCAGGTCCCCTGTCTTGGGCAGCCCCGCCCCTCTCTGGCTGTCAATGCTGATAGACTTGAAGCTCGTGGGGGGCACTGGAATACAATGGATTCTGCTTATAGTTGTCAGGTAACAGACAAGATACCACATTGAATCTGAACTTTCTATAAACAATAAGTAATTTTTTTAGTATAAGTATGGTCCTATGCAATGTTTGGGACATATATATATATTTAAATCATTGTTTATAGGAAATTCAAATTTAACTGGGCATGCTGTATTTTGATTTGGTAAGTCTGGCCACCCTATTTCTGGTGTGTGTGGACAGTACATAGCAGGAACAGAGAGCTGGAGGGAAGTATCAGAATATGTAAAAGATTAAAGTGACCTTAAGAAGTCTTCATTCTCACAGAGGAGGAAAGGAAGGCACAGACACCAAAAATGGAGAGTCCCCATGAATGAGACAGTAGACAGGCCTCCTCCCGAAGGTCACTGGCTCCTCTTGTTCTCATTCCATCACTTAAAGCAGCCTGACGATCTGCTTCCGATGTGACCCGCTCACGGATAGGGGAGGTGATGATCCGGGGACAAGCCCTTTCGTACCCATGGGAACAGGAAGTAGGAGACATTGTTTACTCATGGGTTTTGTGTTCAGACAGCCGGCGTTCAAATTTTAGCTCCCTGGCCTTGGTCGCATCTCTTACTCTCTTCATCTATTTTCTTCACGCATAAAATGAAAAGAATTAAACCTGCCTCAGAGAATCCTTTTAGAATTAAATGGATGTACATGCAATGCCTAAAGCCTATTAACAAGGCATTGTTATTATTGTTGTTGTTGTTATTATTATTTATGAGAAAATAATAATGGTACCTTACCTTCAGAAACCACCTTTAGTGTTTTCACATCCACTTTTTAGAATTAAATCCTCACAATAGCTTTGTGATATAAATAGTACAAGACAAGTTTGACTGTGCCCATAACACAGATTTTTACAAAACCATTAACAAACTTTGCCAAAGTCACAGCAGGTGATTTATTAGTACCTAAACCAGAGCTCTTAAACTGATACAATATAGGGACTGATATGATAGAGGGGAAATGGGATCACCCAGCAGTTCTGCACTCTGCATTTGGAAAAGTGAGGGCATTTTTGATTGTCCCATTGCCTGGAGGTTCTGCTGGTCCCTAATGTCAAGGGACCCAGGTGCACAACATTCTCCAATACACGGGACAGTCCCAGCCCCTATTTCAATAGCTCCCCATTGAAAATCATGGGTAGTCCTGTACCCACATTTTGTTATTGATGGCCCAGAGAGGTCACATGACAGGCTCTTTCAAAAACTGTTGAGTGCATTATTAAAAAGGGAAGTGGCACCCCAAAGAGGACTTTTTCTTTTCTCTCCTCCACATTGTCCATGTGGTACCTGAACAGGTAGGCGTGGCCACAGGACGAAAAGGCTGACAGTGGGACCCAGAGAAGTTCCTGTAACCCCTGAAGGCCCAGGTTCTCAGTGGGAGGCCTAAGGTCTCCTATCCATTGCCAGTCGGTGCCCCTCACACAGATGTGAGAGTGCTTACGAGCCCCACCCGTGCTCCTGAAGGAAGGCACTCAGCAGAAACACCCAGACTTCCCAGGCCTGTGGCTCTGGGATCCTCTTGGTAAATGCTCAAGTGTGAACTGGGGCTCCCAGGAGGCTGAGCAGGCCACCTGGCTGGGCGGGAGTAGTCAGCTGCTCCATTGGCTCTGGGTGCACAGATTACAGCTAAAAGTGGCCTTAAAGTGCATCTAGTCCAAAACCAACATTTTACAGAAGAGGATAATCATAAAAATGTAGCTATGGCCCCATGCTAAGCAATTTGCACAGATTGCCTCGTTTAACTCTGTGACGAAGGGGCTTGCATGCCCGTTTACACATGAGGAAATAGCACAGATCATCAGTACATCTACTAAAGCCCGAAAGATGGCGATGGCAGAGATGGGATTTGACTCAAAGTCCATCAGATTCCACAGCGAGCAGGCCCTCTGCCCAGAGGGACTGGCATCCAAGTCCCCACTCTTGTTTCAAAGCGTTTTTCTGCCAAGCCGCACTCGGCCAGGCGGCCCGACCTGGATGTCAGGACAGGGCAGTGCAGTGTGAAAGTCCCAGCCTCCCTGCGTGTTGCCTGGAGGTCGCCCAGAACTTCTGTGATAGCTTTCATTCCCCCCACCAAGGTAGCTGCTGTGGGGACGTGATGGGAATATTAAAACGCCCAGGCTGGAGGCCTGGCCTCCCACCCCCAGTCCGGAGCCACTGGACTTCAAAGAGAGAGGAAGTGCGTGCGGAAGGGGCGGGGGTGTAAATCTCCGCGCCCCTCCGAGCTGCGAACAACAGCGGCGCCCCCACCGGCTCCCGCCAGGTGTCCGAGGCCAGATCCGCCCAGGGCTCCCTGCGCCCGCGCCCCGCGCCCCGCCCTGCTCGCTGCTGGCGGCTTTCATGTGGATCAAGGCTGGGAAGATGACAAGCCTCCTGACTGATAGATACACGGAGACTTCGCTGGTGATTTATTGGCTTTCTGCACCTGACGAGAACCACTAGGCCTATCTGGGGAGGGAAATATATGGGCTTTCCTGACTCCAAGTGGCAGCCGCGGGGCGAGCATGTGAGCTCAAGCTGGGCAGGGAAAGCGGAGCTGTGCACCGGCCGGTGTTTTGTAAGCGGTCCCAGGTCATAAAAGTGTCAGCACGCGATATATTTCTTGTGGGGATCCTCTCTGGGCTCCGGCCAGCGCCTTCTCTCCCGTCCGTGGCTAGCAGCCTGAGCGGGTGAGGGTGTCCCAGGCACCAGCCCTGAGGTCACGATTCCTCTGATTCCTCTGCACTGCTCCCCAGCACTACGCTGGGATGGGGGCTGGCGGCAGCCTCAGAGCGCTCTGGCCCTTATACCAGTCTGGAGTCTCCCACAATCACCTGTGGCCCTGGGGACAAGGCAGCGCTGGACTCAGCTCAGAGCTGGAGTCAGACCTGCATGGGAATTCTGGACCTATTATTCAGCAGATGAGGTGTTTTAAGCAAGTTACTTGACTCTGCTACATAGCTCCTGGGTCTGTAAAATGGGAATGATAATAACACACACTGGTTTATACACACTGGGACAATGGTTTATTTCGGAGGTCAAGTTCCAACCCAGCTCTGAGGGATGACATTACTAGGAAGCAGCTAGAAAAGGGACAGGAAGGGACAGTGTGACTGTTCTCTAATTGCTCAGGTGTCCAGTTTGCCAGTATTGTATTAGGATACATAACAGGGCTTCTGTTAAGGCAGAAGTAAGAATTTTACCTTCTTTTATGTGTGGAAATACAGACACCAGGTCATCGGAGGGTTTAGAGTTTCTGGTGAAAAAAAAAGTAATCTGAAGGTTTTTGTGGTTATGTAAATGTGGAGGCCTGCTATGTTCTGACCTTGAGAGACGAGAGAACGTTTTACCAGGCAAGGCTGCAAGTCCTTAAACCCTCTGGCACGCAAAGCCAGTCCCTGATGAGGAGCTGTATCAGTTTGGAAAAGAAGCACAAAACCTGGGAAAGAAAATGCTGAGGCTGCCAGGCCCTGCTTCCCAAGGTGGGAAAATGGGAACACCAGAGAGGGTAGACTGGGATGCCCCCAACTAAGGCCCAAAGACAATTAGGACACAGAAATAAAATTAACTTAATGCAAAAGAAGACCTGGCTCCTAGCCCCATCTGAATACAGTAGCCAAGAGCATTGCAGAAGAAGCAGAGGAAGTCCAGTATTGATGCAGCCTGATGTGGCTGATGCTGGAAGCTTCTCCAGAACCGCCCGCTCCACACAGCAGTTGTGTTTGGGGGTAGGATGCCCGAACAGGAGAATGTGAACCCAAAATCTCCATTAGCAGGGCAGGCATGTGCGGGGCAACATCACCAAGGACCTTCCACCAGCCTAACCCAAATTGGCTCCTAAGCCGGACAGAGTCCACGTTCAAAAGCGCCATCAAGGGCAGCAAGATCAACAACAGCACTCATCAAGCGATCAGGCTCCTCGAGCTTGAGTCTTTAAACTGTAAGTCCTCGGCATTCTCAGACAATTCAGGGCGAGGACGGGGCAAAGGTGAGGGCCCTGGATTTCCTGTTCACAGGCTAGGTGGGGAGGGTCCTGAAAAAGAAGAAATTAAACTGCATTTGGACCCCAAGTTGGTGAAAAAGGTTTTATGAGGTTAATGAATTCCAGGGTTTCTATCACTAATTGCTCTACCTTCAGTTAAAGTCCAAGCACAATACTAAGCCCACAACTCTCAAGAAATATTTATTGGCTATTCCTTCCTGGAACTCTATTCTGCCATGATGTTTGGGAATAACTCTAAGTGTTGTTTGCAACCATTTTTCAAATGTCTAAATTGACGATGTACCTTTACGCTTGTCACTCATCTTGATTCTTTTTCATCTCTTGCCTTGGTCTTGGAGAAAGCATTATGGGTAGATGTTCCGCTGGGTGACTTCATACAGGTGTTCAGTGAAGAAAGGAGTGGTTAATGCAAGTCAAACCAGAACAATAAAGGCTGTAATACAAAGTAAGCACCCACAAGATGAGACCGTAGGCCTCACTACACCACACAGTTCTGGGGATCTGCTGTCCCTCCTCACACCCAACCTCACTAAATGTCCAACCACAAGCAGATCCAGCACCAGCCACCAGCACATCTCTGGTGCATATTAGAAAAAGGAGACCTTTCCCAGAGGACCCAGTACCTTGCTGGGGCACGTGGCTCAGCAATCAGAACACAGGCTGAATTTCACCCTGAAGTGGTCCCTTCTGCTTGGGTCTTTGTACATGGCCCCCCTGCACAACCATAAGGGAAACCCAGCCCTTAAGCCGCTCCTCCGTGTTCCTCCTTTCCTTTCCAGGCTCGCTGGGCACGGCTGGGTCCAGTCCCTGGGGTTCTCTGCTCCACCATTCCTAATCTGTGTGACTCGGGCCCATCAGTTCATCTTTCTGAGTTACTTTTCCCTTTTGTAAAGTGGGGATGGGGTTGTTTCTCTCAAGGGGCATTTGTGAGGGAAATGTAATGTCCACTGAGCAATAATCTGGATAGTCTGGGCCTACCCCCTGGGTTTCCGGTGACAGCACCACTTCACAAGAGTGAGGCAGAAGAGATCAGTCTAAACCTTTGAGCTGGAGAGGGCTTTGACAACTGGACAGAGAGTCGGGCCTTGCTGACAGTCGGACGCTTCCGCAGGTTCCCCACGGAGCCCTGCTGTCACCCCAGATCCTCCTGCCACATGCTGCATCACCGCCCGGTGCTTGACCAGCAGGGCCAGGCTAGTGGCCCCCACTGAGAGCTTCCAAAGCAAAGCCAGAGGCTTGTTCCTCCCCAGTACGCCACCCTGCACACAGGCTTGCGGCCAAGCAGCCCCTCATTAAGTCTGTTGTGCTGGGCCCAGTGGAGCCGGAGCTGTAGCTGTTGTCAGTGTGCCTTCACTCCCTTGCAATTGCACTGTCATTTTGGACATTTTCCCCAGAAGATTTCAAAGCTGTCTCTTCTTTGACTCCCATGAGTTATATAAACACAGCCACCTCCCAGCTCATCCCTCCTGGACCTTGGCGTGTTCAGCCCAAGAAGACGGTGACCCAAGAGAAGGCGCCAAGGTGCACCCGGTTCTGGTAAATTATCCGATACCCTCAAACCCTGAGTTAGCATCCCAGCAAGAATGGGAAAATGATCTGGGGCCCCAAGGGGACAGGGAATATCTTCGTGTGTGATTTTAGGACACAGGCATCTAGGAGGACATCCTGGGAGAGTTTCATGAGCCCATCTGTGAGCGGGGTCCCAGCGTCACATCATGAGGTTGTTGAGTAGAATATTTAAGGTGGGAACTTCCCACAGTGCTTTGGGTTAGCCAGACTGCAGGTGATGTGCAAGCAAGTTAACACTGGTGAGCTTCGTTCTTCATCTGTTCACCTGCCCCAAAGTATGGAAAGTACCACAAAAAAATTCATATGTTTTTACCTGTAAAATACAAATGATAATAAAACTATTTACATAAAGCATAATTTCCTCCCCAAGGACTCTCTTAGAATATCACAATATCCAAAATGTTTTCTTTGTGTGTGCTTTACAAACCTCTATGGGGGGGGTTTAAATTCTAAAAGAAATACCTGGATGTTACCTGATTTGGGTGTGTCACATTGGCCTTCTAGGGTCAACACAGCCCTGTCTTCTGCTCTGCCCTTTGTTTTGGGTCAGTAAGCGAGGAGGGTCACAGTTCTGAATTCAGGTCAGGCCTCAGGAAGTCTATGCCCGCAGTCTTCCCCTGGTCTTCTGCACTCCATTGTTGGACTAAAGATTTCAGGAACGTATCATTCTTTGTTTCCTGTGATGGCCAGTTGATATTTTAGACATTTTCCATCAGGGGGCAGAAATCACAAAGATTAAAAACATTAGAGACAAAACAAAGAACATTCTAGTGAGGAGGCCAGTCTGCGACTGGGGTCTTGGAGAAGAAATCAGGAAATCCAAGTATACTTCCTATTTAACCATTGATTTTCTACATGGAAAAGGCAAATCTTTTATACAGGACAAACTTTTTCTGTAAAGGGCCAGACTGTAAATATTTTAGGATGTGTGGGCCCTACATTCTCTGTCTCAACTACTCAACTCTGGTGGTGCCACATAAAAGCAGCTACAGACAATACTGAAATGAATGTGTGACTTTGTCTAAATAAAACTATTTACCAAAATAGGCAACAGGCCACATTTGGCCCAAGAGCTGTAGTTCCAGGACCCTGCACCTGTACCTCAGTTTAAAAGTGGACATACTAAATGTTTTTCTTAGAGCCCAGGCTAGCTGCAACTAAATATCCACCCAAGTCCCTGTCCAACCCCAAGGTCATGTCTTAGGAGAGGCCTGGGGGCAGAGGAACAAAGAATGAGACCAAGTCAGGCCAAACCCCCATGATTAGGCCTGGAGGTAGATGGGACCCATGGAGCCAGCCTCTAGTACAATGCCTGGCACACAGTTGGTATTCTATTTATTTTCCAAATAAATAATGATTTAATTAATTGGTTGATTTCTCGGAATGTGAGTTTGCTATTTACTTGTCCCAGAGTACTCTCTCAGTCTTGAGGTCAGTCAGCAGTTTCAACATTCTAACCCACAATCAGCCTTCTTGGCCAAAGTCAGGAGGAGGAGTAATTATCTGCAGCATTTACTTGATCAGTTCAAATAGCAAACACAGAGTGCTTTGGAGACCAGCGTGCCCCAAACACACACTGAATTCTCTGACTTCCCTGCAGTGACTCTGAAACTGGAAGAGGTGTTCCTGCTGCCTGTCACGACCAGAACCAGTAAGTAGAGACAAGGATTGGATCCTTATGGGCGCTTTATTCAGATGCCAGAGGTCTGAGAAGACGGTTGGTTGTGTAACCTGAAAACTGTCTTAACATCTCATCTCAAGCTGACCTTTTGACAAGGAGAAGAAAGCGTAGGTAAGGGGTTTGGAAAATGGTTAATCAGGTAAGAGTTGCAGTCTAGGGACAATTTCCCATGGTACCTCGGTACTCGTCATTAATTTGTTCCAGAACTCGTCACAAGTGCCAAAACCAACAAGTACCGGACAATGAAGCATTTTCTCTTGCCCGGCGGTATAGTTCATACAAGTTCTAGCAAGTGTGAAGAGCCCCAGGGAAGCGCTGAGTGCTGAAACATTTTTTTTCTTGTCTAAATGCAACGAGTACAGAGTTTGAGTTCTGAAGCCGAGTACTGAGGTGTGACTGTACTTTACTGTTGACAATACTTTATCTGCATCACCTGCATTCCCTCCTGGGAGCACAGTGGCTCAGATGCCATCTCCATCCCTTGCAGACACCCTGGGGCTCAAAGGTTGAATTGCTTGTCAACCTCCTGGTGTTTTGTGGTCCTGCATTCCAGTTCCTGGAATAACAGCCTTCCACAAGCATAAATCACTTAAGCCAATCAATCCTTTCTGTAACCAGCCCTTTCTCATCCCCTGGGGCCAGTGGTGTCTGGGGATCAGTGACTCTGTGATGCTGATGGTTTCTAAGCTGTATGAAGGGTCAGCCATGGATGGATGGAGCATCTTGTTGCCAGCACTGGTCAGTCCTATCACAACTGCACTCTTGGTGCCTAAGCCAGGGTTTGGAACCAAGCTGAAAAGGCCACTGGACCAAAGGAAGAGGCACCATGCTGTCTTCCCTGACTCCTCCATCATCTTTGTGCAAAAAGGAAGTCTAGTTTGAGGCCTGGTGGGGCAGCCAGATTTCCGGCCCTGCCACATATTTCCAACATTACTTACTGCCTTGACTTGTCGTCTGCGACTTGACAGGTTCTACACACGGGGCATGCTGTATACATTAAGACGTGCTTCCTGCATTAAGAGATTTTCCCAGATTGAAGGTATTTTCCTGGGGAGAACTGAAGACTGAATTGAGGTATTCAGATTGACCTCAAGGTCTGTAGGTCTAGAGTCGGTTTGGAACGTTCTTCCATTTAAGAGTTCATCCTTTTCTTAAGAGCAGCAGCATTTATAATGAGGGCTCAACCTGGCCTGGGACATGCTCCAAGGAGAGCTCGCTGTCCCTGCAGTGAATGACTGTTGTTTCCTTGGTCAGCTCTGACCGAGGCCTGCCTTTCTCCTTCCACGTCGGGAGAGGCTGTGGGCTGCAGCTCATGGCTCACCTGGAGCGCCTCCGGTTGCTGAAGGGCCAGAGACTCTGAGACAACCTGATGGATCATCTCATAAACAGAGCCCGCAGGAAGGAAAAGAAAATTATGCCAGCAGAATGCACTTATGAGAAATAGATCTGTGCGGTGCAGGGAGAAATGCTTTGATATTAAAATTTTTTGTAACTTAAAAAGGCATGAAAAATGATACCGACCACTAACTAATCAACATTCCTTTGCGAATGCAGCTTCAGTCCCTAACCAAAAACACATCCCTGCTATTGTCTTGTCTGGATCCAGATGCAAACATGATTAATTAAGTTTTGGGCGAGGAGTGGGAGGGGGATGGTCAGGATGGATGGCTTACCAAGGATCATTTTTATACAAAGGCCTGGGGAGAATCGCTAAGACTGGGCGCCTGACCCCACGTGGCTGGGCTTGCCTTCCGTGCACTGATGGCAGCTACAAGGGTGAGTTGAGTGGATTGCCCCCAGACCTGCAGGGTGTCCTTATAGCCGGAGGGGCTCTATAGAGAGGTTCTGCCGGCAGTAAGAAGAGGCTGCTGGAACAGACCATTGTCAATGCCCAGCACAGGACGGCATTGCCGCAAAAATACATGAGATGTCCACTTCCTCCACTGCTACCAAGTAGTCTAGGAATGTGAGCAACCTGCCTCAGTTTCTGCATTTGTAAAATGATGGGGTGGATTAAACGCTCTTGTAAGTCTCTTTTACTTCTGGCTTTTTATTTTGAGGTCCCTCACTCATAGCAGGTACTTATAAATAGATCACCAAGTGTGGCAGCCATTGTTACCTTTGGGCAAAGCAGCCTGCTGCGGGTGGGGCTAAGAAGTGTCCCAGGCCGGCATCTGTGGTGCAGGTGGCTGCAGAGATCTGAGCTGCATCATGGAGGCCAGCAGACTCACTTTCTGATCACGGCTCTGCCACACTGAGCTTAGTGACATGGAGTGAGACCCCTGATTGCTCTGCAGTGCAGTATGCCATTAGAAAACAGAAACACCAGGCCCCACTTACCCTGGGGTGTCATGAAGCCGATGGTGGCAGCTGGTCAGAGAGGATAGTGACACGGTGCGGAGTTGTGCCTTCTGCAGCAGTCTGCTCCCCGCAGGAGCTCTACGTTGATAAGTGGGTGTAATTGAGCGGTTAAAGGGGCAGGATTCAGAGCGAGACTGTCTGTATTCGGATAACCTCCCCCAGCATCCCAATAGGCAAGTTACAAATGTCCTTAGGGCCTCATTGACCTCATCTATAAAGTGGGACTAATAACCAGAGATCATACTGCACAGGACTGTTGTGAATACTGAGTTAAGATATATCAAAGTGCTTATAATCATACCTGGCACATGTGACAAGTGCTAAATAAGTGTTACTATTATATTTGAGGGTCCCTCCCCAGCTTTGGGCACCCACCAAATGTTCCTTGGGTATGCATCAATGGTGTCTTCCCTCCAGGGAGCATAAGTGGAGCTGTCCCAACCTTAGCTACACAGAGCAGGTACATTCTTCTTTCATTCAACAGATTTCACTGAGTACCCACAATGCACCATGCCCTTAGCTAGACTTTGCAGAAACTGTTACATGCAGCTTCCAATTGGCCAAACCCTGAACTCTCCAGAAGAGCACACAGTAGGTGCTTTCCCCACATGATGAGCAGGAACAGGCTTGTATGCAAGTGAGAGAGTTTCATAAGGCCTGCTGGACCCCAGGGCAGTGCTGGCACCAGGCATAACACCAAAACCTCCCAGCAGACTAAGACTCTGGTGCAGAGGTTTGAGCAGAGCCTGGAGTCTAAGGTTTGGCAAGCTATTTTATTGGGGCTTTTAGTGCCTCCTTCCAAAACCAGCTGATTCTGCTTATTTACCACCTCTTGAGGTGATCTGGGAATGGCCACCTTTAAAGATTACTAGCCACATCTTCTCAAACATCGGAACAACAGATTGTCCAGTTCAAGTTCTATAATTCTCCTCAATCACAGAGGAAAGAAGATGGCTTTTCCATGTGTGCAATTCCATCCCTGCGAACATCTATGAAACACGCAGTATTCTCTTACCTCACTGGCAGATCATTTCAAAGTATCATCATCTCTAAGCCATTTTCATGTTTTCAAGAGGGAGTCAGGAGATCGCTTGCTCAGGGACCCAGAACCACAGAAGGACTTGGTGGCGTGGCTGAGAATGAGCTGCTTCCTGCCTCACGATCCACTGTAACAGGGATGACCACTCAGGACAACATCAGGAACATGAACACAGGAAATGGAGAGGCTGAACTACAGTCCCCTGGACTGTGCCCAGGACGTGCAAACGAGGGTCCTGCTCCTGTGGCATGCGTCCTAAGAATTACTCACTGTGATGGATGTGATGGATGGTGAAGCAGGTCTTGTGTGGAGGCCTGAGGCAAACCCCTCCCCACCCCAGTCCCACGGATCGTGACTTTCAGTTCATGTCCACAAAGGTTTAATCCCTACAATGTGCAGGAAGTGGGATGTTTTCTAAAGGAGCCAAGATGAGAAGGACTTTTCCTTGGAGGACCAGTATGAAGATAGCTCCAGAGGTGAAATTTTGCCCCCAAACTGTGTATGAACCAGCGTGTACGTCCCATGCTCTAGTAGACTTTTCAGGAAGCCTGGGGTGGTCATGCTACCTTGGCCGCTGCCAGGTCCCTCCTATCCTCATTCTTGAGCTGCCTATGCTCCTCTCCTTCTGCCCCCCTCATTTCAGGCTGCTTCCCTGCCCTAGGATTTGGTTGGTGTTTGTGCCATGGCTTCCCCTGTTTTCTGTTCTCAAGGCCTTGGGTTTACATACACACACTCTCTCTCTCTCGGGAATCTGTGTCTCCATTTCCCTTCTGCATGATCAGACCCCTGTTCTGAGCCACTTATCTAGGTGCCCAGAAAGGGGCCTTTTGGGCATGGATTGAGCAGGAGAGGAGCACCCAAGCTCTGGAGTGCAGAGTCCTGATAGGAGGGCCCTCCTTCTTCAACTCCAGTGACATTTTATAAGACCTGGTCCAAGACCTCAAGCCAAGCTCTCATTTGTCTCCCTGCTCAATGTCCACTAGTCCTTGAGTGTTCCTGAACTCCCCAGTGCTCCCCAGGAAGCAGCTGTGTTCCCATCATGCTCAGATTCGTGTCTGCACAGGCTCGGAGCCTCCATGTGTGAGAGAGCCCAGCTCCTGCTCACCAACTGCACTGTAAGAGGTCGGACACTTAACTCCTCTGGAGCTCCATTCTGAGATGCTTAACTTCTCTGGGATTCCATTTTCTCTGGGGTGAGTTCATGATCCCTTCCATATGTGGGTGCAGTGGGAATCCAGCAATGTGCTGAGTGTTTCGCCCCACTAGCTTTAAGGCTCACAGCGACCCTGTGTGGCAGACACATTGCCTATGTTATGGACGGGAAAATTGGGTGAGGGTTTGTAAAAACCCAGTCACACAGCTACTAAATGATGGAATGACAACTGAACCACGAGAATGAAAACCCAGATAGCTCTGACCTAGGATTTGCCTATCCGTCAAAAACAAGAATTATCATGTTGCTGTTTTCAAAGAACTGATGATTTACTGGAGATGATGAGAGGGGAACTGGTTGAGTTTTTCCAAAATGGAAGAAAAATACCTCTTTACCAGATGCATATTTGAAAACTGGCAGAAGCTTGTCCACATTCTTTCGAGAAATAACTGTATGGGTTGAAGGTGGATTCAAAAGAGTATAAAGGCGTGGTAAGTATTTGATGGATTTTTAGCTCCGTGGATGGAATGAAAATGTTCACAGATGTTGATAAATGTTTGCTTGCCTTTCCAATGCAAGAGAAAGAAAGCTCTATAGACAGACTCTGCCTTGGGCAGGCCGGAAGGAACCAACCATGGAGAAACAGAGGGTTTATAAGGCTATAACAAAGTACCACAGACTGGGGGCCTTCAACAGCAGCAATGCACTTCCCCACAGCTCTGGGGGCTGGAACCTGAGATCAGGTGCCAGCACGGTCAGGATCTGGCGGCATCTCTCTTCCTGGCTCGGAGACGACTGGCTTCTCATTGTGTCCTCACATGCCTGGGAGAGAGAGACAGAGAGACAGAGAGATCCCGCATAATCTCTGATGCCTTTTCTTATAAGGGCATCAACTCCTGCCCTCATGTCCTCATCTAACCCTATTATCTCCCAAGGACCCCGTCTCCAAACACCATCCCATGAGGATTAGGGGTTCAACGTATGAATTTCAGGAGGACCCAAGTCCATCACCGGTATACAAAGTTATTTTGTCAAATACCAGATCACAGCTAAGTTTCTGTAAGGGTCCAGTGTTGTTATCGGGACCCCATTTGATACAGCTTTAAACCCCAGAAATTTATAGGACTGTTCTCCTTGTAAATTGCCTATGGATGTTGGCCTCATTACCAGCTTTTGTCTCAGCATCTATTATCACTTGAGTATTCTTATCAGGGTGTCTGGGAGGACAGTTAACCATTCTCTTCCCACTTTATTTGCATGGCCTTCAATAGTAAGATAATTTAGTTGGGTAGAGGACTTGGGAAAACTCTAGTTGAGATTTTAATGGGTCTGACAGACACTAAACCACCTTCAGATATATTACCTGACCATTTTTGTAGCAACCTCAAAAGTTATGACTGGGATCCTTGTTCTAAATCTGAAATGAGAAAACCTTGACTCAGAGGCATGCAGTGCTCACGATCACCTAGCAATGAAGAGGCGGCATCTGGACTCCACCTGGCATCATGTCAGGGCAAGTGGTCTTCTTTTTAAACCACAGATACCTTTTTAGAACAAATGAAGTGCCTCCTCTTCAGGATGACTGGATGCCTTGCTCCTCACTGGAACAAACGCCAACCAGGAGCATCGGCAGGGACAGCAGAGTGAGTGTGGGGTGACAGGTAGTAGAAATGTCACTTTCCCCAACATGTATCCTCACATACATCACTCATTTGTACCCTCAGTAGCTTCCTATCATCCAAACACTGCAGAAACGAGGAGCAAGAACACCAAATTCCTTGGCTTCAGAAGGAATTATCTAGACATAAAACAGAGAACATTTGAAAGAAGCTGTGAACAGGCAGCACCCAGTTTTTCCTGCCTCCCCTACATCTGTATCCTCCTCTGCTTCCAAGTCAATGGGCGAAGCCATCTAAGCCGTGCAGAGAGGAGAGCTGAAGGAGAAATAAGAGACTCAGATGCTGTGGAGCAGTTGCGCACCCTTCCAAAGTGTCCCCTCCCCATGGCCAAATCGCAGGCGTGGGTATGTCTGATAGGAGCACACAAAGGAACCCTTTTAAACTGGGTGATCTGAAATTGGAGAGGGCCTGGGTCCTGCTACCTGTATGAAGTCCAGAGAGATGGCCAGGCTGACCCACTGCTGCATTCCATCAGCAGGGGAGACATGTTGGCATAACATAATCAAGCCAGAGGTTACCCTGAGTTTTCTGGGTCCAAAAGGAGTGTGGGTGGTCATCCGAAAACACTCAAGGCCTCTGAGTGAAACAAAAGGAACCTGGGGCCTTGGGACCAGCACAGCTGAAGTGCGCAGCCCCTGAACGGGGTGGCTGGAGCCCTGGGAAGATGCAGCCACATACCCGCAGGTTGACCGCCGGCGTGTGGGAGGGCATCCTGGATGGACACAGGGCAGCGTGCTTCTGAAGCAGCAGGGCATCGGGGCACGGAGGCAACCCAAGGCTGGGAAGTGGGTGCTCAGCCTCCACCCGCCCTAGCCTGGGCTGCAACACCACCTTGGCACTTGTGACAGCAGCCAGACTGATGGACAGCCCTGTCCCTACTGGAACAAAGACCAGGGATACAGAAGAAGAAGGAGCAGGAAATCATGACTGCAACTCGGTTATAACCTATAATGGCTAGGAAATCACTGAATTTAACCGGGTTTACCCATTAAAAATTATACACACTCTCCTGTATCTGTTTGAATGAGGACTCAACATAGGAAGTAAGGCTAGAATCAGGAAAATAAAGAAGGGTACTGTTTTGCCCACCTGAGTCTGTTTTGTGAAATGAATAGTTGTCATTTATGGTCATGAAATGTCAAAACTATATCAAGTACTTGATACATAACATCTCTGTAAATCACAACCACTTTATCGTATAGGTATTACTTTCCCCACTCTATAAGACCAGAGAGATCAAGTCACCTACCCAAGGTCACCCTGCTAATCATCAGTAAAGCCAGGATTTGCATTTGCATCTATGTTAACAGTAAGTATAATTAACACAGTAAACCTAATTTAGCTCATGTTTTTCACAACACATTACCCCAGTGTCCACATCCTCCCACACAGCAGCACACTGACTGATACTCACAAACCACGGGATTTCCTCCCCATCACCTCTTTACAAGTGTCTGGAGAGAACCAGGCTTCAAGTGGGCCACGGAGCTGTCATTCCCATTGATGGGGGTGAGCAGACCGTGTAGGTGGGGGTGGCCTCCTGCCCCGGGAAGCAAGCAGGGATATTAAACTTTCAAGATGCAGGCCCCTTCACAAGTCCAAGAGATGCACTGTTCTTTCTGTGCTCACTAAACACGTTTGCTCATGAACTACCTTGTGTGACTTCAGACACTGGACAGGGTGGGACATAGGAGGGTATGCTGGAAGACCCCAGGGACTGGAGGAAAGGTGGGCAGTGCAGGCAGAAGAGCACCCTTTGCTCTTAAATCTCTGCTCTCCCCTAAACACATGGGCAGCCAGCACCACTGGTTTCCAGACTGCTCATGGCCTTGTAGGAAGAAGGGATTCTTCATCTTCATCTGAACAAGGGGCAGGAAACAGAAAATCGTTGCTGTGGTTGAATGAAGCCTCAGGGGTTGAATCTGCACCATACACTGAATGGCTGGAAGTGGAGGAGAACGGATTTTTTCCAAAACTGACTTATAAAGGGAAGGAAACGAATGATACTTCCAATCCCTCTCATCCATAATACTGACCATTTTCCAAATAGGAATCAAGACCCCTTCCTCACGATTTGCAACTATAGACATGGAGGAAACGGCATGCTCATGCACTGTTGGTGGGGATGCAGATTGGTGCCACCACTGTGGAAAGCAGTATGGAGTTGCCCCCCAAAATTAAAAATGGAACTGCCTCATGATCCAGCAATTCCACTACTAGGAATATATCCAAAGAAACCCGAAACAGAAAGAATATATGCATCCCTGCGTTCACTGAAGCATTGTTTACAACGGCCAAGATGTGGAAGCAGCCCGAGGGCCCTCAGTGTGTGAGTGGATAAAAAGTCATGTCAGGTAGCTCAGTTGCTCGGAGCATTGTCCTGCACACCAAAAACCTGCAGGTTTGGTCCCTCGTTGGGGCGTATAACCAATCAATGGGAAGCAACCAATCAATGTTTCTCTCTCCCCACCCCACCCCCTGGCTGCTTCTCTCCCTCTAAGAAATCAATAAAACATGTCCTCAGGTGAGGATTTTAAAAAAAGAAACTGGTATATTTAGACATGAAATACTACTTGGAGAGAGAGAGAGAGAGGGAGGGAGGGAGGAAGGGAGGGAGGGAGAGAGAGGGAGGGAGGGAGAGAGAGGAGAGAGAGAGAGAGAGAGAGGAATCATGCCCTGGCTGCTGTGGCTCAGTGGACTGAGTACTGGCCTGAGAACCAAGAGGTCACCAGTTCAATTCCCAGTCAGGGCACATGCCTGGGTTGCTGGCCAGGTCCCTGGTGTAAGAGGCAACCACACATTGATATTTCCCTCCCTCTGTTTCTCCCTCCTTCCCCTCTGCCTAAAAATAAATAAATAAAGATCTTTAAAAAATAGTTTTCTTAAAAAGAGGGAATCTTACATTTTGCAACAGCATGGATAGACTTGCAAAGTATTATGCTAAGTGAAATAAGCCAGTCAGAGAAAGACAAATGCCATATAATTTCATTCATATGTGGAATCTAATGAACAAAATAAACGAACACAATAGAAACAGACTCATGGACACAGAAAACACACTGGCAGCTGTCAGAGGGGAGGGGGGTTAGGGTGAAGAAGGTAAAGGGATAAAACAAAAAAACACAAAACTCGTAGACACAGGCAACAGTATGGTGATTACCTGAGGGAAAGGGGGCTGGGGGAAGTAGAACAGGGTGAAGGGGGATACATTGTGATGAAAAAAGTAAAATAGAATAAATAACATTTGTAACTGTGCACTTTGGGAAATTAGAAAGAAAGTAGAAAAGGAGAATGCAGGGAAGAAGAGGATGGCAGAGATAGATGAGGTGGATCCATTTGCGAGTGGTTTTCGTGTGCACGTGAAATTATCTGGGTCGCCAACTCCGAGCACAGGCATGACCACATCTCTGGTAATTTTCAGAAAGCTCGTGCACGTTGTATTATCAGGGAATCCAGAATCTCATTCTTTAACCCCCTCCCCATACTCTCAGCTTGCCCAGGAGCTCACACAGTTGCAGGGAGGTTTATAATCATCTTCTAGAGAGAGATCTGAGTGCCCCCACAACCACTGTTGACCCTTCGTGACGTGGCAGCTACTCCTGACTCCTGGTGTTGTGACAGCCCTGTCCAGGCCACTGTGGTTCTCCTTACAAAAATTAAAACCCGCCCTGGCTGGTGTATCTCAATGGATTGAGCATGGGCCTGTGAACCAAAGAGTTGCAGGTTCAATTCCCAGTCAGGGCACATGCCTGGGTTTCAGGCCCAGTTCCCAGTTGGGGGCACTAGAGAGGCAACCACACATTCATGTTTCTCTCCCTCTCTTTCTCCTCCCTCTCCCCTCTCTCTAAAAATAAATAAAATCTTAAAAAAATTAAAACCCTTTGGAGCTCACATTTCTTTATCTAACCATCATTTCCCAAAGCACAAATGTTGGTGCCTGGCTGCCTTTGTCAGAAGGAACTCCCAGCATAAACCTTACCGCACTGTGCCCAAACCTAGGCCCCCTCACTCTGACAGATTACCTCATTGGTTGTAAGTCTTCACCTTCCTTATATCCAAGTCCTTTGTCATGTGTATTTTTGTTTCCCCACTAAAGTGGCCTAGTATATTTCCCTGCCCCTTAAATTTGTTCTTGTGAATTGCCTTGGCCAGAAGAAGGAGGAAGGGACAGTGTGTCAATTCAAAGACGAGGCCTTGAGAAGGCTCTTGCATTTTCACTTGTGGAGCTGAGTTGATCCACCCCAGCCAAGGCCAGCCTAGATTACCTCCAACGTGCCCATATATACTTGAACAAGCCTGTTGGTTGTCAGCAGAACCATGCATCTGAGCCCAGCATGGACCATTAATCCCTGGTCAACTAGCCCAGGTAGACTCCCAGGCTAAAGAGTGTTGACTGGTTTTGTCATGGACATTTTGTGGTTGTTTGTTATGCAGCATTAGTGTGGTGATTGTTCATTGACCCATAGCACTGTGTTGTGCTTGGGCAAATCTTGATTGCCCCTTTCCTCAAGATAATTTCACTTTCAGGGACTTCATAAATCTTTCCTAACCTTGACCTTGATTAGGGCTAGCCTGGTTCACCTCCAGTGGCCCAGCATAACTTTGATCCTTGAGACGCAAAATTGAGAGCTCAGGCCCCGTTTTCCCAGAGGCCCCTGGGATCCTTTTGCAAACAATTTATAACCCATTGCCAGAGCTTCCCTTCCCAAGGAGATAGGCAGTTTTATGAAGGCTAAAACCCGAAAGGTCCATTACCTCCTTTCTCAGAAAACTATAAACGGATCAGCCAACTCTTATGTAAATAACAATTCCTCAGACTCTGCCTTCGCAGAACCCTGAAAGCTTCCCGGCTGGGATGAAGTCTCTGACAGAATACTGCATTATGGAAACGTAAGTCTTGAAGTGACACATATAATTATAGGGTAATGCTTCTACAAACTAGTTTTATATTCAGGGAAATCAAAGCAATAAAAGGTTATATATCTCCCCAACTTTGAAAGCCTAAGGAAAGACAGAACCAGAATTAGGGCTAAAATTGTCTAGTTCTCTATTCGTTTCTTGGCATTTAAACCATGTTGGGATGGCTGAGGGAGCCCAATATATAGCACCCACCTTTCCCAGCCATGTTCTGTACAAATTGACGTATAAAGCAAAGGACTGGTAACTGACAACAAAAATATCTTTTTTTTTCTAACAGAGGCCAGATTAGAGCACGTGGATGGCTGTGAGCCAAGAAGACCTGCCCTGGTGAGGAAGAAGGTCCCTTTGCTAGAACAGCAGACCAGAAGGTTTCCTCTCTGTGAGCAACTCTCTTCCAAGAGAAATAGCGTCGAGCTAAGCTGAGCCTGCCCAGATGTATCAGTCACTTAAGACATTCCATCGTCTCGAAAAGTATGAGAAATGCAGGGGAAGAAGCCAGGAGTTGCACTATATGAGCTCCCTTTAACACATGGAAACAGTCCTGGCTGGGTGGCTCAGGTGATGGGAGGGTCATCCCGTACACCAAAAGGTTGTGGGTTCGACCCCTCGTAGGGGCTCGTATGGAAGGCAGTAACTCGATGTTTCTCTCTGTCTCTCTCCCTCTCTCTATCTCTCTCCCTTTTTCTCTCTCTAAAATCAATAAACATATCCTTGGGTGACGATTTAAAAAAATGGAAACACCATGAGTTGGGTAACAATGTTCCAGCAATACACCAGATTTATTTAATATCAATCTAAGTTAGGCTTAATTAAAAACTCAGATCTCACCCAGCCCGCTTCCCTAAAGCCAGATAGATATGTCTTCGTCTCTCTGTTAACAAACATATCATAATTTTTTAAACCTTAAACAAACTCTGAGATGCTGAGAGGCAGACGGAGGTGGAGTGGATACTGAGCCATTCTGAAACCCCATTGCCATCCACCTGCCTCGGATTGAATCGGCCTGGCTAACCCTGATACAGGAAGACCTCTCTGCCTTTCATCGAATTGTTAGCTAATAATAGTCTGTTTTAATTCTAATAAAGTTGTCATTTCCCATCCTATCTCCACCTTCAGATGTACTAATGCTCTTTTAGGTCCAAACTGGTTCATCTTCTTCTCAAAAAACCTTGCATTAGAAGAATCTGAGTTTTAAATAGGCTGCCCTCTTAGCAGAGTGGCCCCACACTACCTAATCCAGCTGCTTAGTGGCTCCTTCTGGCCAATGCAAAATGTGCAATGAACGTTTAAAGAATAAGAATTGAAAGATGGATTCCCCAAACTGTGGCAGCAAAGATTACCGACTGCCAAAGCCTTTTATAAAGTAGGTGGAGAGCAGGGATGGTTCTCATCATATCCTGTCTCCACCATCTTGATTCATCTGCAGTGAAAAAGGAGGGGGTATGGTGTGGAAATGTGTGTGTGTGTGGGTGTGTGTGTTTCAAATTGCATTTTTGGCTACATCTCCAGCGAGATGATTAAAGAACTTTAGCTCTCTGCAACTGGCCCCGCCGTAAGTTTGACTATGCTTCGCTTTCCCAATATGGTTCTCATTTGCTTTCAACCTCACTCATTTCTTATTATTTTTGTCTCCCAGAGAAAAAGGCAGCAAGAAAAATCAACCTTGGGCTTTGTTAATTAGGCCTGCATTCTTGCTGGTATATTTCAGGAAGACAATCGGTTCCTGTTGCCCCACTCTCTGGAGAACCTTATAATGTGGTTCCATTCATTCATCAGGGCTGTGGCTTTGGGGCCTGTCCCCGTGTGGTGGTCCATCCATTCGTTCTCATATAGTATTGTGGACATTGTATCAGCTTATAAAGCTAATTTTTCTCTCTGCAGAGCTCCAGCAAGCAAGCAGTATGATAATCTCATAACTCTTCATTGGAAAGAAGACAGAAGCAAGAATTTTTATGTGACTATGATTTTCATAATTAAGAAAAAGTAAAAAGGTAAGCCCAAGATTTCTGTCTCTCCCCTCACTCCCCACCCAAATACCAAGCATTCTAGTTCTGATCCCCTGTTTACTCGGTATGTGAGGCCCTGACCCATCTGAAGCTCAGTCTCATTTTTTCTGATAAACAAAAATAAAGGCAGGGAACTCTGGGGTTATTCCCCAGAACGTGGAACCAGAGAGAGTCAGAAAGAAAGCCAGATGTGTGCCTTCTCAAACCCCCTTTCCTGTTCACCTTTACGCCTTCTGGAAAGAAGATAGATGTGCTTCCGTCATTCTATCTAAGCGTCTTTTGTCATTTCCGCCTAAGTAAACCTTGCAGGCTGGCTTCCAGAGGCAATAACGGATCCTTATAGAAGGTTCTCCGTCTCTTCACTCAGCAGACGCTCTTCTGCTGCAGGCAGCAGTGTGAGTGCTGTAGGGATTCAGAGCTCGTGGTGCATCGATGAGGACACACATATCCAGGAAGCACAGCACAGATGTGCAACAGAAAAAGGAGAAGCAGAAAGGGATCGGGAGGAGAGGAGATTGAACACACCCCCTCGTGAGGCTGATCTCACTGTCCTCAGTTCAGCTGACTCTTTCTTCACATATCATCACAATTCTAATCCACTTCTCCAGCACTGCAGCCAGATGCGGCATGGCCAGGGCGAACAGCCACGTGGAAACAAAAGCCGGGAGGGAAGTAGAAGAGGAAGCAGAGACAACGATTATAGACGTCCTTTGGGAAAAATCTTTGTAAACAAAGTTAAGGAAGATTTTCAGTATTTCGAAGGTTAAATTCTCAGGTATCTAATCATTTGTTTTTATTTTTTTATTGGTTGATTTTAGAAAGAGAGAGAAACATCAGTTTGTTGTTCCACTTATTTACACACTCATTGTTGGTTCTTGAATGTGCCCAGACCAAAGGTCAAACCCATGACCTTGGCATATAAGGACGGTGTTCTACCCAACTGAGCTACCCAGCCAGGGCCTTTCCCGATCACTTCGATGCTACAGAATCATGGCCTACTTCTGGTCCTGTAGGCTTTTAGTTTTCTATAACAACAAAAGCTCTTCAATTTAGCACCAGCCATTCATAACCTCATACTCACATTTTTAATTAATGTAATCTTTATAACCCTTTAAGGTAACTGCTCTTATGAAAGCCATTCCACAGATGAGGAAACCGAGGTACAGAGAGGCTCAGTAACCTGAGACAACCCAGCCAGGAAGAGGGGGAGGCACAATTCAAACACAGCTAGACTGACTTCAGAGCCCAAGCTCCCCCATCCATGTTCCTGTTTGTGAGTCTTGGTTCTGCAGTAGCACCAGTTTCTGAAACTATGGGGCTCTTTCCTCCAGGGTCCGAGTTGGGGATGGGGGTCAGCTTCTCTAAACACATGGCCACATGGAAGAGAGTGGACTCCTGAAAAAAATCAGGGCTCTACTAGCAAGGAAGAAATTGAAGAGGGAGTGGAAGGATGAACTTGGTGTGTGCAGCCTATAGTATCTGATAAAATAAGGTGATAGCAATACGTACTGAATTTCAACTTAACTTGCCTTGAATAATTTCATCAGTCTAGGAACAGAGCTGTGAGGGAATAGGAGCCAGCCTAAACAGGCTTTGATGAGAAGACAGAAGAAAACATTTGGGAAAGGTTGGGAGCATGAGGCCCCAGAAAGACATGCAGTGTGAAGTTTAACCAGAGAAGAACAGGCAGCC
This sequence comes from Tonatia bakeri, assembly GCA_004024845.1. Classification (NCBI taxonomy): domain Eukaryota; kingdom Metazoa; phylum Chordata; class Mammalia; order Chiroptera; family Phyllostomidae; genus Tonatia; species Tonatia bakeri. The sequence continues at coordinate 264,388 of PVIA01001012.1, forward strand.
AGCAATAAAGGACTTCCATGTACCAGGTGCTGTGAGATTACCTGCACACTCGATCCTATTGAATCCTCATTAAAGTGCTTCTGACATACAAACAATCATTCTTCTATTACAGATGCAGACACTCAGTCCACTGAGCCACACCAACCAGGGCTTGCTCAACTAAATCTGACTTTTTTTTTTAATCTGACTTTTCCGAGGTGACCTCTTGCACCATGTCTTATGGTTTGTTCTATTAACTGTTCATAAAGTCTTTTCTTCTTCCTGGAATTGCTTCTTGTCTCCCTTTTCCCCTCTTCTGAGTCTGGGTCTGGTTGTGGAGCCTTCTCTCACCTTTTCTTCTACAAAGTTTTGGCTCCAGGCAGCAGTGAAGAGAGCTTCCCAGGACCATTCCCAGCCTAGCTGACTTGCCAAAGTTTGCTGTGTGTGGACAAAGATCAGTTAATTTCCCAGGTCTCCTGAGATTGCAATCCTAACCTCAGTTTCCTCTCTTTTGCCACTGGACATAAGTTCAGTAGAAACATCTGAGTAGAATGGGCATGAACTGGACAAACATTCAGTAGAAACACTGGCCCAGCAGAGAGGGGCTTCCCTGGCCTGCTTCTCTCACTGAGCCTCAGGCCAGAGGCACAAACAAGCACGTGGGGCTCACAAATGGTTTGTTTGCCTCACCGAGAGACTTCACAGAGAGGCGGGTCTCACAGCCTCAGATCACAACAAAATCTCGTGGGGCTGAGTCTCCGTCCCCGTACATTCCTTGGAGACTTGGACCCTGGGGAGGTTACCACCATTGTCAGCAGCAACAGAACCCTCTCTCTGCTACTCCCCAGCCATGGAACCCTTGGAAAGCTACCCAACTTCTTTGAGCTTTGATGTCTGATCGAACCCGGGGGTCACCAGTTCAATTCCCGGTCAGGGCACATGCCTGGTTTGCGGGCCGGGTCCCTAGTTGGGGGCACATGAGAGGCAACCGCATGTTGATGTTTCTCTCCCTCTCTTTCTCTCACCTTTCCCCTCTCTCTGAAAATAAATAAATAAAATCTTGGGAAAGAAAAGTCAGATTTAGTTGAGCAAGGTGCTGTGGACCATGGGCTAGGAGAAAGTAGACTTGGAACAAGCCTATCACCAAGTGGAGGCTGGAGGTGCCAGTGCAGACTGGAGGGTGAGCTGCATGTGTGGCTCAGCCTCCAGAAACTGGAGTTCCAGTGGCCACGGAGGTTGCTTGGTTCTGGTCAGGAGGATCCACAAACTGCATATGATCATTCAGGTCTGACCTCTGCCACCCAGCCTCATTACCTACCAGGCCCCAGGACAGGCAGATGGCATCCCGATAAAGAAACAACTGCTCAAAAAGCGGAGATGGAAAAACTACTCATTACTTTTTTGTTACAATGAAAATGGGCTTAATGTGACAACCTGCATCCATGAGTCCTCAGAAGTTATAGATGGAAAATAAAGAAGTCAAAGTAAGGAGCTCTCCCAGCCTAGGAAGCAAAAAAGCTTGATAAATGCATCATCACTCTCCTTGTACCAGAGGGCTTTGGGAGTGGGAGAGAGAGGACACGCCGTCCACCTGTGTGCTGCGGTGGGATATAGGAAGAGCTGCAGCAGACCCAGCTGAGAATTCCACCTCTCTTCTGGTCACTTTAACCCACAGCGCCACCACGTCTGATACAATTCTCTGGCCATCCAGGATCGCCCTGGGATTGACGCCAGACTGGGATGCATGAGGGCCTCAGCAGGCAGTGAAAGCGACCCTCTTTGTATCAGCCACCAGGCCAACCTCTGGGAAGGAGTGAGGTGACAGCCTAGGTGCCATGGGGAAACCAATTCTGTCTTCCCCTCACTAATTCTGGACAATTTGGAACAATCTAGAAATCTTTTCCTGAAAACATGATGTGCTTAAGATGGAGGACAGTTTTCACCAGAATTCTGGGTACAGGCAGGGACAGAGGGGGAGAGGAAAGCTGGGGAGTAGCAGACTGGCCTGGCAGGACCTCTCCCCATGAGAAATGATGCAACCAGAGAGGGCTGACAAACAGCACTTCGTAGGGTCGTGGTGTTAAGAGGAGGGTCAATTGGGAAGAGTATTATAGCCCCAAAAGTCCAGGGATCATGATGAAGACTTTGGGTGTGTGGGGGACTGGGGAGTGCGTGGGTGCTGGTGACCAGATGTAAAATTGTCAGTGAAGTTACCCACTCCTCAAAATGCTAAGCATGGTTGGATTTCTTATGGAAATACAGACCTCATATGGAGTTCTTGGAAGGCAATCACGAGAGTCAAGAACAGAAAACAATGAGAACATCAGGACAAGAAGCAAGGAAATTCTATGGAGAGATCAAGGTTCCTCAGTCCTGGAATTGAGGCGTGAGTCAAGTTTTACTTCAATCTCCAAAGGGCTTGGAGGCCCAAGTGAGGTATGCATCATTTGCATGGACAGATACCTGGCAGGATTGTTGTGAGGATCCAGTCGGCTCATTCATTCATTCATTCATTCACTCATTCATTAATAATACTTTACATTTACCAACTGCTCACTTGATATGCCTTCTCCCAGCAGCCCAATGAGATGATGTTGTCATTTTCCCCAGTTGACAGACACTGCAGAGAGGTCGAAGGACTTACCCAATGTCACATATCCAGTCTGCTTTGAGTCTACTGTTCTACTTCACTTTTAACCACTCGGCCTCTACTCGCTGACACCGGGCCAGTCAGTAGAGATGCAACAATGAGCAACGGGGTTTGCCCTAAAGACTTGCAGTCAAGTGGGGGCAGGATGTAGGAAGTTTTTGCAACTAGTAGCCTTTTTCCAACATCAGGGATTATATCTTTAAAAACAGGATGTGGTATCAACATGATGATTGCCAAAGATGATATTCAAAATATTTGATAACCAGTATGGTATGAGCCCTCAAAATTAGAACCAAAGCCAAATCTTTAGGAGTGTCTAGGCCCAACATCAGCCCATCAAGGTCACTGTCCCAGCCAGCCACCAACGAATGCTTCTCCTTAGGCCCTGAGGGGCTTCTCCTGTGGGGACCAGTCTCTCCTAGACACAGCCTGTGTATGGTGGTGGCAGAGGGGTGGGGGGAGTGATGGTTAGGTTGCGGAGGATCAGGGAGATTTTAAGAGGATAGGAAGACTTAGGGACAGGGAAGCAACCCAGCCTGTGAAAAGGAAGTGCATGAAAAGCAACGACTGAAAACAAATTAGCCAAAAATTGGTTTTGTCGAATCATTATTCTGTTAAATGATCAGCTTGCCCAACTAGCAATCATCAAATTCTTGTTTCTGGTAGCTACTCAAAGGGTTTATAGCAATTCATGTTGCTTGTAGTAGTTTCAACAGACTTTATGGAATTTTCCTGAGTTTGGTTTCTAGAGGCTTTGCCACTGCCAGAGCCATGAGGGGTCATGGAAAACTCCTTCAAATGAGAGAGCTTTGTACCCACGCACCTGATGAGAGAGTTGTCCCCACTTTCTGCTATGTTTTAGTGCACAGCTTCCGGAGGGCTGCCTATGGAGAATAAGGGATGGCCACATAGCCAGCTGGCATCATGCCTGCAGGGACAGAGGTGGCAGCCCTTGCAAGCCAATTAGCCACGGAGTTAGATAGGGAAGAGTCCTAAATGTCAAGTTAGGGAGTTTCATATTCCCAGGAGACACCAAGGAGTCACTGAGCACTAGAGTGACAAGAGTGTAGTTGACACCTGCAACAGTGCATGGAATACAAAAGACACCTAATACACAGCTGTTGAATAAAGAGCCCACCTTAGACGCTCCATGCTCCTCTTCTTCAACTTGAGCAACAAGGCTGTAAGCAATCTCCTCTTAAAGCAAAAGCAATTATGCTGATAATAGTTCTGAATTGGTTATATTGAACATAAGGGCCATTGCTAAATCTTTCTTAGAGTATGAAACTGTCAAATGTTATTATATTATTATTTAATTATCACCATCATTATTATTTGGTAAATAATATACTGCAAAATGGATCATAGAAGGTGCTGGGCCAATAACTGAGAGATTGACAGCTCAAAACTATCCTCTGCTACTAACACTTAAAACCTAGGGGAGATACCTTCAGTCATGATGGTGGCATGGGTAAACATGGCTTGCCTCTTCACATAAACACATCAAAATTATAACTATAGAACAACCATCATTCAGCACCATCAGAAATCAAGCTAAATGGAAGTCCTACAACTACATAATTAAAGAAGAAACCTTATCGAGACTGGTACGAGCGGCAGAGATATGGTCTGGTCTGGTCCACCCGAGTGTGGCAGATAAAAATCAGGAGGGATATCTGAGGAGGAGTGGTTCCAGCTCTGCACCAGGTCAACCAGCTCAGGGCTCCAGTGCCAAGAAGAAAAGTCCCCATAATTTCTGGATATAACAACCAGTGGGGATTGAAGTTGTTGAAGACAGCAACTTTTGGAGTTCCAGGCAGTTCCTCTTAAAGGGCCCATGCACACATTTACTTGGATTCGGTACCTCCGAGCTCCAGCATGGAACAGCAGACTTAAAGGCATCAGAGACATATGGGGAGGAACTGAAGTGTCTGGCACCAGGGCAAGAGCTGGGGGACAGTTTTCTCTCAGACAGAAATGCTAGCAGATGCTATTTTTCCTTTTTCTGGGCCCTTCCCCCATAGAGCTAGCAGGCAAGCACCATATCTGAGACTCCATCAACCTGACTCACACTGTTTTCTCTACCCTGGTGATTCCCTGAGGCTCCACCTCACCCAACTTTCCAGCCCACCCAAGTTGTTTCCAGTAGCTTTTCAATACAAATGGCATGTCTTGGCCCATTCCTCAGATTTTCTTAAATTCTCTCAAATAAGCAGCATCTGGCTGCAGCAAGCCCAGCACCTTTCACTAATTGCCACAGGCCTGGCACTAGCAGAGCTGACCTTGGTTCACAGCTTGACCTCACCTGGGCACCTCCAAGCCCAGCACAAGTGGCAGCCATCTACTGATTGCTTTGAGCTTATGCTGTGTGAGCCCAGAGAGAACATAGGCAGTGGCTGACCTTGGATGTGCCAGCAGCAACCAAAGCTCAACTGAAAGAGGAGAGTGTACACAGCCCACACAGTGGATAGACCTTGAGTATCCAGTTTGGATAATAGGGGGGCGCTGTACCACTGGACTCTATAGGACACCTACTACATTATGTCACTCTACCAAGCCTAGGAAACATAGCAGCTCTACCTAATATGTAGAAACAAACACAGGGAGGCTGCCACAATGAGGAGACAAAGAAACGTGGCCCAAATGAAAGAGCAGAACAAAATGCCAGAAAAAGAGCTAAACGAGATGTGGACAAGCAATCTACTAGATGCAGAGTTCAAAACACAGGTTATAAGGATGTTCAAGGAGCTTAGTGAGGACCTCAACAGCATAAAAAAATCCAGTCAGAAATAAAGAATACACTAATTAATATAAAGAACAATTTACAAAGAATCAACAGTAGAGTAGGTGAAGCTGAGAATCAAATCAGTGATTTGTAATATAAGAAAGCAAAAAAAAAAAAAAACAATCAGAACAGGAAGAGTAAAAAGGATCCAAAAAAATGAGGATAGCGTAAGGAGCCCCTGGGACAACTTCAAGTGTATCAATATTTGCATCATGGGCATGCCAGAAAGAGGAGAGAAGGCAAGAAATTGAAAACCTATTTGAAAAAATAATGACAGAAAACTTCCCAAATGTGATGAAGGAAATAGACATACAAGTCCAGGAAGTTCAGAGAGTCCCAAACAAGATGAACCCAAAGAAGCCCACACCAAGATACGACATAATTAAAATACCAAAGGTTAAAGTCAAAGAGAGAAGAATCTTAAAAGCAAGAGAAAAGCAGTTAGTTGACTACAAGGGAACTCCATAAGATTGTCAGCTTATTTCTCAAAAGAAACTTTGTAGGCTAGAAGGGATTGGCAAGAAATATTCAAAGTAATGAAATTACTTTGAAAGGCAAACAAGATTACTCTACCCAGCAGTCATTTAGAATTGATTTAGAAAAGCTATCATTTAGAATCAAAGGACAGAGAAAGTGCTTCCCAGACAAGAAAAAGCTAAAGGAGTTTGTCACCACCAAACCAGTATTATGTGATATGTTAAAGGATCTTCTGTAAGAAGAAAATAAAGAATATAAACAATAACATGGCTATAAATACATACCTATCAACAATTGATTCTAACTTAAAACAAACAAACAAGCTGAAGAGGAACAGAATCATAGATACAGAGAACGTTTTGATGGTTGTTAGATGGGAGGGGGTTGGGGGATAGATGAAAAAGTCGAGGAGATCAAGAAGTTCAAATTCATAGTTACAGAACAGTCATGGGGATAGAGTAGACAAAACATATATGCATGACCCAAGGACATGAACAATGGTTTGGGGTGGCCTGAGGGAATCCCCAAACCATGGCGAGGGTGGGAGGGTGGTGGTCAAAGAGGGGGAAACTGGAACAGCTGTAAAAGCATAAATAATAAAATATAATTAAAAATAAATCAAAATAAAACCTAGGGGAAAAACTACTTAGTATTAAAAAAGTTAACATATTTAAAGGGTTAGAGAAAGCAATGTCTATCAAACCTCAATTTTTCTTCTTCTTTCCCCATCATTTGTCTACGGGATTATTATAAACACGAGTGTGGGGATGTTCAGGTGTTGACTGTCAACACCAGGTACAAAGTGCTAAGATCTTGGTGTAAAACTGAGGTCTGCCCTTCCTAGCTGCCTGACCTCGAGCAAGCTTCTTATCCTTTCTTTGCCTCGGCTTTTTCCCCTGTAAAACCCATAACACCTACCACAAAATGTTGTTCTGGAGCTCAGATGGCACATTCACGTGACATTTGAACGAGGCGCTCCTTGTGGGACCACATTGCTGGATCCCCTCCCAGAGTACCTTGTTTATCATCTGTAATAGGTATGGTCCATCTGCCTTGTTAATCTCTTAATAAAACTTATTAAAATAAGTATAATCGAAAGGAAATTACATGGGAGAAGTATTAAACCAGCAGATTTCAGCGCTTTCCAAAAATTCCTTTTGTGTCCAAATATTGGTCTTCTGTAGGTCGTCCTCCACACTCATGGGCCAGAGGGGAGGACACCTTCATGGAAGCTGCAGGGTCCACGGCTATCTGCCCCTGCAGTCCTGGCTCTCACTCACCCCCCTGCACCTACATTCCCACCAGGCTGCGGGCCTCCCTCTTCCTCTCCCGGACTGACTGCCGCCGGCTCCCATTGCTTGCCCCTCTGCTGAAATCCATGGTCCTAATGGAAAGGAAGGACTTGATAACCTCAATTGTCTTCCTTTGCTCACCCTCCTTTTGTTCCTACTCTGTCACTTATATCTTGACTTCTGTCTTTGGGTGGGAAAGAAACTTCTTTTAACCTGTGTCTTAGAAAATCCTTGCCCCGGGCAGGTGGCTCATCTTACTCTCCTCAGGGAAATTCCCTTCCCCACATTGTCCACCTGTTGGAATGGCCCCAATAACGACAGCTACTAGTTTCATATCCACTTCCACCACCGCTGTGATTTAAATATATTTAAATTACATGCAAATCACATACATTACCATATAGGTCCGTTACATATGCATTATATATAATACATAAATATAAAAATACACACTCTAGCTCGAGGCTTGACATTTTGGAGGCCTTTGATAAATCCTTTTTGTCTTATATTTTATACCTGCTCAATACAGTAGTCACTAGTCACATATGGCTATTTATTAATAAATGTAAATTTTAAAGAAAATTTAAAATTCAGTTCCTGGGGCGCACTAACCACATTTCAAGTGCTCGGCAGCCACAGCAGCCAGTGTCCACTGCGTCCGATGGGAACATCACCAAAGTTCTGCGGCCGGTGCTCCTCCGCCTCCGTTGTTGGCGCCTCTCCGCATCTCTCTGCGCTGTCATCAGAGCCCTGGAAACGCAGAGGAAACAAATCCGAGACCAAGATGGGTCTGAGCACAGACAGAGCCTTAACCTGGGATCTGGACAGGGGCAGAATGGAGAGTACTGTTCTCCAGGAGTTCGAAGGAACCCTAGGTTCGCCGTTTCCTGTCGTTAAGCTTCAGCCCCCAGCTTTTGTGCAGGTGCTCTTGAGACTCTGACTGAAGGGAGTGATGACATGTTTAATGACAGGTAAGTATTTATGGTCACTCTCCAGCAGGTGTAGTGTGTGTGTGGGAGGGTGAGTGGTGGGTCAGCGAGGCCCTCAGCCCAGGAGCTGGGATCCCATCCATGGTAACGCTCTAGATATCACCTGAAGCATTTCTGTGTGCCTAACCTTGACCCTGTTGTTCTGAAACAAGACTGGTAGGGAACCAAGTCATCAGGATGCTATCGGCAGCCCTCCAACTCCAGAAGGGCTGCAGAGTGCTTGGAGCTGAGCAACTTTCCTGATGCTGCTTTGGAAAAATCCCAGAGAGGCACAGCACAGCATTCCAGTCTCCTGGGATGCTGCTGGCACCTAGCGGAAAGACGGGGAAGCGGCTGGCGGGCAAACTGTTCTCACAAAGAGTGCGAGTCGGAAGGAGGCCTCACTCTGCACTGCAGGGGTCGCATTGGACACCCCCTGATCTAACAAGAGTGGCTGCAGCAGAAACAGAAGCTGTAGAAATGGAAAGATGTGGCTCCCATTCACCCACACAGCACCCACCACACTGGGTTTCAGCACCCTCGGACCCAATACCCTCTTTTCACCATATTTATCTAGTTCTTGCCCCCTTTACCCTCCTAAAATAAAAAATTCATAGATAATATAACTTACATATGCCCATTATTATAAAAATCAACATAATCACCTAGCTGCAATATAAAGGTAAAAACAGAGTAGTAATTTTTAAATGTGTTTAATATGTACATATTCATCCACGAACAGGCTACAGTACATAATTGGGCCACAGCTTGCACCTACATAAAATAGTTGAGCATAAATGTAAGAGAATATCAGAAGCCACTCTATATAAGAAGTGCAGGAAAAATAAAAGAACAGAAATGCAGGCAGACACTAGAATAGAACCTTGTATTTGGATTTAAAAAAACAAACCAGAACCGCCTGATGGTTTGCATGTATGTGATCAAAGGAAATGGCCATGATGGGAGAGGAAAGGGGGGTTTTCTACGTGGTGGTCAGTGGAGAATGGGAAACAACTGCTGGAGGCAGACACAGTGGAGATCGGGAATTCGGCAGAAGCGGGAATTTGGGACAAGTCTAAAGGAAATGCAGGCGCTCTGAGAACCCACGAAAACACGGAGGGACGAGACGTGCCTGCTGTGCCTGCGGTGAGGACTAGAGCCAGTCTGTTTGCTACGTGATATTGAGGAGAGGAGCTATCCATATGTCTGGAGCACCAGGGGCACCAGGGAGGCTGAAATTGGGGTTAAAATCACAGCCCAGGTGCTGTTGCAGCCACTGTGTGAGCTTCACCAGCAGGACATGGCGCCTAGTTCAACAACGCTTGATTGTCAACAGAGCAGATCTGCCACTCCTTGAGAAAACTGCTGTCCAACGAGTAGCCTGTGTGGTACTGAGGCTCTCCTTTGCCGAGCACCCTCTGTGACAGGTGCCTGTCTGTGTTACCCACTTCTCCTAACAACCTTGTGTGGCGTTCATCTATTATCTTCACTTTACAGGGACAGAAACTCAGACCTGGAATAAATGAGCAACACAGGCGAGCTCTAGGCAGGCTGTGGGGGGCCTTGACTCCAGTGCAGCTGCGTCTCATTGGAGTCTCACACCCCTTCTGGCAGGAGGGTGGGTAGGAATAGGAATTACCGTCCCCGCTGTGGTTCTGAGCCACCCGAACCCAGAAAAGGGAAGTGACTTGCTAAATTCTTTGCGGTGTCGTTATCCTGCCTATGAAGTCCGTACCTTCTACAGCATTTACACCACATCTTGTGACACTTACTTCATATCTTATTGTAGGGATCTCAGAAATCAGAGGCGATCTTAAGCAAATAAAATTACAATAAACTCTCCTGGCAGGATATGAGCATGGTAATTGACCGACTGTTTCATAATGGAGACCAGAAATGTAAATGTCACTTAGGGAATTTAGTTAGGGTCTGTGCTCAGTGTGGAAACAATTAGCTAACAGACAGAAAATAAATTCTCTGATTACTCAGGGATGGGATAGTGACTTGTTGCAAAGCCACTCCTGGGTGTGAGGGCGATCTGGCTGGAACATCTGCCACCCAGTCGGTTGTTGGGTGTGGTCCTGCCTGGTGGGTGGAGCTGTACTGCCTTCCTCCCTCTTCCTGCCTTGAGCATCTTCCTCACTTGGCATGCTGGATCTAAGGTCCCAATGAGTGGAAAACTCATTAACTGACAAGGGTATTCAAGTAGGAAGCATCTTGGGGACAGAAGCCTTGGAAATCTATTTGTAAGAACCAATATGATGGTTCTTGAAATGTTCTTTCTAAGTAGTGACCATGAGCTAAGAGAAGAAAATGTAAGTGAAGTGAAAAAACTGAAACTTTCAGACTCCGAGGGTTGGGACTTAAAGTGGTGCAAGTACTTTGGAGAATTTTTTCTTTCAAAGTTACGACCACACTGACTCTGTTACTCAGCTGTTTTACCCCTGGACACTGACCAAGAGAAAGGAAAACATATTCACAAGAAGAACTGTAGAAGAACATTCATAGCAGTTTTATTTATAATCGCTCCCCAAACTGGAAACAAATCAAATACCCACCACTAACACATTTGTTTATAGTAATATAATAAAACAATACTAAGCAGTGGTTTGCAACAATATAGATGTATCTCAAAAGCACTTTGTTGCAAGCGTAAAGTTCTAGAATAGGAAGTACTAATCTATGGTAATAGAATCAGAACAGTGAGCACAGCTTTGGTGGGGAAGGCATTGACTGGAAAACAACACAGAAATTTCCTTTTGGGGGCCAGCTCCCCATCCGTCCCTGCGACTGTTGCCCCTACCCATGGCTCAGCCATGGCTGCAGGCTCCCGCCCATAAGGAGCTCAGCGACTGCAGAAAAGATGCAAACTGCCCCTTGGTTCGACTTCGCCCCATCCACAACTGGTTTGCCTTTCAATTTCAACAACATGCAGTTAATATTCACCTGCTCCCAAGGGCCTGATGGGTTTTTGACCATGTAGGCTTGAGCACACACCTCACTCAAAGAGTTCAAAGCTCATTCAGCTTCAAGGATCAAGCAAGACGGCTGACCCTGCAGCCCTGCAGGGCCCAGGAGGGTCAAGAGAGTCCTCCATCGTGGGTGGTTCGGGCAATGTTTTCTACCTGTGGAACCACATTTGTTCCCCAAGAAGCTGGGCCACGACTGCTCTGACGGGACTGACCCGTCATTTCTCTTCACTCAAATTAAGAAGGCACCCTGTTTGACAGGCACCCCATGCCCCCCTGAATAAGACCGATCCCTCCTTACAAGCTCATCCTGCGACACCCATCCAGCCCGCTGGGACTGCCCCATGGAGCCCAGTATCAGCTCCAAGGCTGGGCCCAACACAAACCCACTCTGATGCTGCAAGACCCCACCTGCCTGTGCCCCACGGCGCCCCACTAAGGTTCATTCACCTAGGCCAGGCAGTGGAGGCTGACACTGCAGTGTGTCACCGTGGGAGACAGAATGTTCCTTAGTTCAGCGAAGGGGTCAGATTCAAAAGGTAGCCAGGGTGGAAATGAATTCAAACTTGAAAATCTAATATGGGAACTTCCTGTGTTCTACTACCAGCACCTAATAAACATTAACTCATTTACTTCTCATTAGCGTGTGGGAGACGTTATGAGGAAACTGAGGCACAGAGAAATTGAGGAGCCTGTGGAAGTTAGTGAGGGGCTGCTGGCTTGAGCTCCGGTGATGATGTTCCCGTGTCTGTGTTCTTCGTGCCACACCGTCGCCTGGAAGGGAGGGATGCGGCCCAGGGTTGGAAAGTGTCTGGGAGCATCTGGCTCAGGACACCGCAAACAGCCAGGTGACAGGAGAGCTGGCAGTACAGACCGACTGTGGAGGGGTGAAAATTGTCTGGAAAGGTGTTTGCAGATCCCAGACTACGGCCAATTCCAAAGCATGTCTGAGGTAACAGTGCCATCTAGTGGTAAAACAGCGGGTAGCAATTACACTCCACGCAAAGATGGAATGAGCCTTGAGAAGGGAAAGTATCTCCAGTCAGCAGGGAAGCTGTGACTTTTCCCTCCACGTACAGATTCTAAAACGCGGGCATGTCCCACTGGCATGTGCTTGGAGCAGCCCTCAGTTCCCACACACCGCCGAATGAGTGGTGGCTACAGGCCAGCTTCCGATTCCAGTTCTGCTCATCACTGCCAAACACTGGGGCGAGTTTGTCCACTTCATCTTCTCTTCTGAAAAATGGGGAAGCAGTATCTACCCCTGCGGGCATTGAGGATCAAGTGAAATAACACATGCCACATGCCAGACATATTACAAGCATTTCACAAATGTTGGTTGTTGCTGCAATCTAGGGAGCTGTGGCAGCGCTGGCACCGCAGCCCAGAGGGGAGGACCTGGACGCATTAGCCATTAACTAGTGACCTTTAGTGAACCCACAGGATTGTTCTGGGGGAGTTCTTTTTTTTTACATGCAGTTTTAGGTTTGCTTTTCTTGGGCTTCTGCCTACATTGCTGAGTCATTTCTCCACCAAAAACATTACTGGTTCCAAAAGACCCTGAATACCCAGAGCAGTTTCGAGAAAGAACAAAGTTGGAGGCATCATGCTACCTGACATCAAAGTGTTCTTCAAGGTGATAGTGATGGAAATCAAACGGCATGGCATAAGAACAGATACACAGATCAAGGGAACAGAATAGAGAGCCCAGAAATAAATTCATGCCTATATGGTCAGTTACTCTAAGGAGGCAAGATTATACAATAGGGTAAAGATAGTCTATTCAATAAATGTTGGGAAAACAGGACAGTCACATGCAAAACTATGGAACTGAGCCATTTTCTTACACCATAATATTCAAGAATAAACTCAAAATGGATTACGGACTTAAAGGTAAGACCTGAACCATACATGTCCTAGAAGAAAACATAGGCAGGAAACTCCACGACATTTCTCTTAGCAATATTTTTTTTTTATATCTCTCCCCAGGCAAGGGAAATAAAAGAAAAAATAAATTGGACTACATCAAATTGAAAAGTTTTTGCAAAGCAAAGAAAACCATCAACAAAATGAAAGGCAGTTCACTGAATGGGAGAATACACTCACCAATAATACATCTGATAAGGGGTTACAGCTACAACATGTAAGGCATTCATACAACTTGACACCAAAAAAATCTGATTAAAGAATAAGCAGACCTGAGTAGTCATTTCTCCAAAGAGGACATGCAGATGACCACCAGAGGCATGTAAAGATGGTCAGCATTCTCTGATGGTCAGTCATCAGAGAAATGCAAATTAAAACCACAGTATCACCTTACACCAGTCCAAATGGCTGTCATCCATAAATCAAGAATGTGGAGAAAAGAGAACCCTCGTGCACTGTTGGTGGGAAGGCAGGTTGGTGTAGCCACTATGGGAAACGGTATGGAGTTTCCTCAAAAAATTAGTAATAAAACTATGATATGATCCAGCAATTCCACTTCTGGTTATTTATCCAAAGAAATCTAAAACACTAACTTGAAAAGATGCATGCATTCCCTTTTTCACTGACGCATTATTGACAATAACCAAGATATGGGAGCAACTTAAGTGTCCATCAACAGATGAGCAGATAAAGAGGAAATGGTACATATATACAATGGCTATTCAGCCATAAAAAAGAATCGAATCTTGCCATTTGCGACAACATGGACGAACCTAGAGGGCGTTATGCTAAATGAAATGTCAGACAGAGAAAGATAAATACCATATGAGTTCACTTATATGTGGAATCTAAAAAACAAAATAAACAAGCAGAAACAAACCTGTAGTTACAGAGAAAAATCGATGGTTGCCAGATGGGAGGGGCATTGGGGGATGGGTGAAAATGTAAAGGGATTATTAAGAAGTACAAACTGCCAGTTATAAAAATAACCATGGGGATATAAAGTACAGCACAGGGAATGCAGACAATAATATTGTAACAATCGATGTCAGATGATACTAGACTTATCAGGGTGCTCACTTTGTAAGTTATACAAATGTCTAATTGCTATGTTGTGCATCTGAAACTAACATGATGTCAATTTTAATTATAAAATAAATTATTAATACATTTAAAAAATGATTTTTCACTAGAAGCCACAGACATCTTATAACACACTCCCCTCAGGGGGTCCAGTGGTCCTTTGCTCCCCATCTCCTCCAGCTTCCTCAGTGAGGCCTTCATTTTATAGCACTTGAAGTGATAAGAAATATTTTGAATATAAAATAAATAAATAAATAAGCCCTGGCTGGTGTGGCTATTGGATTGAGTGCTGGCCTGAGAACCAAAGGGTCTCAGGTTTGATTCCCAACCAGGGCACATGCCTGGGCTGCGGGCCAGGTCCCCAGTAGGGGGCATGTTAGAGGCAACCACACATTGATGTTTCTCTCCTCCCTCCCTTCCCTTCTTTCTAAAAGAAAATAATAAAATTTAAAAAAAATTTAAAGTTGATAAAAATAATAAGTGGTCATTCAGCCTAACACGTGTCATCTCTATCAGCCCGTCCCAGCTGGGTCCCCTCTGTCCTCAGCCCACGGGCTCCCAGGAGGTGACTGCCCTTCACTCGACCCCTCTGCACCCACCCCAGTCTGTCTGTGACAACACAAGGCTTTTTAATTCTCTGCCTGGAGTCAACCGCTTCCCCTCTAATCATCTTGGATGAATTGGAAAAATACAGGTTTGGAAGCAAATAAGCAACTATTTTATTTTGAAGTTTCATTTTGTAACGAACTTCACTTAAATTTGAGGTAACTTTGCAAAGCACAAAGAAGTTCATTTCCAAATTAACCTTGCTCTGGCCTAGTTGCTCATTTACCTCCAGAGCTGAATATAGTTCCCATTAAAAGATTAACTTTTAGCCTTGAACCTCTCCTGTACACGTGGGGCTGTGGTGAGTGAATTACTCTTCCCTGCCACAGCCAGCCGTGAGCCAGGCTTTGAGTGGCTTCCTTGAGACACCGCTTTGGCCAGTCCTGGAGGACGCTGAAATCAGGTTTGTGGTCGGGCATCTTCTGTGGGCTTAGAACTGGGGAAGGAGATGGGGTGGGGGGGAGGGTGGTGGAGAACAGAGGCCAGACCCTGTGTGAGGCGCCGTGGCTGCTAACTGGGAATTTACAAGGTGGCAAAGAGGGATCATGTCGACCGGACAGTGAGGGGGCCAACCAAGGACGGCTTCACTTTAAAGTCATTCCAGACGGAGGAGGTTCGTTTACTTCAGTCAAGTCTTAGAGTCCACCACCTGGTAGAATATTGACCCTTAGGAACAAGGGTCAAAACGTGTTCACTCAAAAGGGTTCTGGAAAATCCGAAAGGGGCAGTCCCTGCCCTCGGGGGTGTACTTTACACATTGACCTGTGCGGCCTGGCCACAAGCAGAGGACACAGTGATGTGGCTGCTGCTTCTAAAAGGCAAAGGAGACAACAAACTCACAACTATCTACAACTGAACCTAAAAAATAAACAAAAACCAAGCAAACAACTAGAACAGGACCAGAATCACAGAAATGGAGATCACATGGAAGGTTATCAGCAGGGGGACAACGTGGGGAAAAGGTACAGGGAATAAGAAGCATAATTGGTAGGCATAAAACAGACAGGGGGAGGTCAAGAACAGTATAGGAAATGGAAAAGCCAAAGAACCTATATGTACAACCCATGGACATGAACTAAGGTGGGGGAATGCTGGTGGGAAGAGGGGTGAAGGGTGGAGGTGGACTAAAGGGGAGAAAAAAACTGTGACAATTGTAATAGCATAATCAATAAAATATACTTTTTAAAAAAGGCAAAGGAGTTAATGTTTCATAAACAATTGAGCAGGGGAGCTTCTCTGGGGAAACAAGCTTGTTTGGAACTAAGTGCCAACGCAGAGTGTCTCGGGACTGTGATCAGGTCAGGCTGAATCTGTAGATCAGGCTCTGCAGAACTGCTTCAGAACAGTAATCAAGTCATGGTGGTGTTGGCGTTGTTGACAGAAGAATGTCCAAACTTGTAGAGAATTTTTTTATAAAAAAATTTATTGGAGCCAAACAGAGGGTACACCTAGAAACAAGATCTCAATAGACTGAGAAAAATGCTTCTCAGAAGTTTACAGCTTTTTAATGCATTTGGGATTAAGGAGGAAAATGGATGCAAGATTACGTGAAGGTGGGAGATAGCAGAGTGGGAATGAGGTTATGGAATAGGTAACAACATCATCTGCTTACTTCTGAGAAGGGCGTTTTAAAGGTGTGCTAACCTAAATGCTCAGAAACAGTGGACAGGGCTTGCTGATGGCAAAGGTAAACTTTTTACTAAAGAAGTTATGTGCCTCGGGCATGACTACCCTCCAGGACCTCCCAAGTTAAGAATTTATGATTGGATCACTGTGAGGTTACTGTCATAGAATCTCTTTTTCATCCACATTATAAAGATAGACAAATGGACCAATAAAACTAACAGAGAGTCTAGAAACAGGATCAAAATAAAAATAACATTTTGGGATCTGCCTCCTAACAAGAAACAAAACTAACAAAGTCTTTACTCTTTTTTTTTTAAGATTTTATTTATTTATTTTTAGAGAGAAGGGAAGGAGAAAGAGAAGGAAACATCAGTGTGTGGTTGCCTCTCGCACGCCCCCTACTGGGGACCTGGCCCGCAGCCCAGGCATGTGCCCCAACTGGGAATCAAACTGGTGACCCTTTGGCTCACAGGTCCTCAGTCAACCCACTGAACTACACTAGCCAAGGCCAAAGTCTTTACTCTTAATCACTAGGCTATTCTGCGTTTTCCAAAATCCTTTGATTTTTCATAAGATCCCTATGAGATAGGCGGTCATGTCCTCATTTTATAGGTAGGTAAGACTTGGAGCTTGTCTAGCCTATGTGGAGCAGAACGTCATTTGTGGGATACCATTTGAGAGACGATGGAAATGTCCCCAAATTCCCACAAGATTCCCCGCAGAAAAGGATTTCTATGAAAGTCTAGACCATAGCAACTAACAGAGAATGTGCTATTGACAGACATCTGTCCTCTCCTTTAACTGTAAGTTTCTTGAGAGCAGACACTGATGCCATACAAGTTTTTTCTTTTGTAATCCAATGTCTAGATACAGCTGTGGCTTCGTCTCCTGGAGGACAGGGCCACCTGACTGCTGCAGCAGGAGGAAAGGGGTGGGGGTCACCTATCCACTCCAACTGGCCCAGAATTAACACGTCACTTCTACTCCTAGCCGGAGACCAGAACTAACTGTATAATCCTGCTTATCTTTAATCAACAGGGAAATATCAAGAAGCACATGATAAGCAGTAAGTGCCTCAGCCTTCCTGGATGATAGTGTGTACTCAGTAAACCTTGCTGGGTAAACTCATGAGGTAATCTGACACAGGATTAAAATTATACTAGCCCAGAAATATTCAAATTACTTAAGCACCTTTCAACCTCCAGAGACACAGATGAAAATGCATGTGTCAAGAATGCATATGGATGTACCATTTACTGATGATCTGCTCTATACAAGGCACTGTTCTAGACACTCTAGGCTGTAATGGTTAGTCCTCAGGAGAGCCCCATGCCACAGGCATTAATAGTCTTCTTTCGCAAAGCACTTGTTCATGGACCCATGGGGAGCAAGTGGCAGAGCTGTGGGTTGAGCCCACGTCTCCAAGTTACAAAGCTTACAAGAGTCTCTCTTCTTGACTCCATGGACCCACTCGGCTACTAATGCCTTATGGGCTCAGAAACACAATCTGAAGTAGTTGCCATAGAGAGGAGTGCCAGGACAAAGGCAAAGACAGCCAGCTCCATCCCACAGCTGCCTTTCTCCACCCCATCTGCTCTGCCCTTTCCCCTCTCTCCTGCTGCCCCCCATGACTGCCACTGCTAGAGAGCTACCCCCGCAGGACCCAGAATCAGTAGTGAAAGAATGGGGCCCAGAGTATGTTCTGAACATGTGTGTTGTTGCTGATAGGCGCCCTCCATCCTTTGTGAGCAAATGGGGAGGCTGGGATGGTGATCTCCATGCAGGACACCTTTCCCAAAGGACTAGGTTTTGTGGGAATTGACCGAGCTCACTTTATGCAGCCCCTCCAACCCTGTAGCAGAGACCCAAATCTCCTAAGGTACCACTGATGCTCCATACCAGCTCAAATATCTCCAAAACAGGTCAGAAGGGTTTCTGGTCAGGCTTTTCCCTTCTCACCCTGTGTGTTTGGATTATTCACTTGGCCTCTCTGTGGGTTTCAATTTTTGCATCTATAAAACAGGTCTCAGGTGCATGTACTCTTGGATCGCCCTTTATCTCACCAGGTTACTGTGATCATCAAAGGAAACACTAGGTGGGAGAGTGTTTTGCAGACTGGTTTAAATGTGCCATTGTTTATGACAGACTAAATAATGAAACCTTCACATTCTCTCGTTGAGTTATGGTTTTGCTAAGGGGAGGGAGCAAAGCTGTACATTTTAAATGCCAACTCTCTCTCTAGACCACACTTGGCTGCACCTGTTTGGTTCTGTTCACGATGCTTAAGAGGCAGCCATGGGAGTCAGAACATGTGGCGGGCAAAGTATTTTACTCTCTCTGAACTCCGGGTTTCTCATCTGCGCAGTGTGAGCATGATATTTGTTGTTGCGGGTTATCAAGGGCTGCAAAATGAATGCAGGCGAAACAATTTACACAGCACTTGATAAATGGTTCCAATTTTATTGTCCTTATTATTATTAAGGCGCTCTCCTGCTGTCTCTAGGGGTCTTTGTGTAATCAAATTATTCCACCGCCCAGTCTAAGGAGGAAATCCCCAACCTTTCAAAACACCACGGGAGGAAACAGGTCCCTGTTTCCCAGCATGCCTTGCACAGCCTCCACACCCTATAGAAAGCACACAATTCACGACATGACTATGTCCCAAAACTCTACTCAGAAGTCTTGTGTTTAGAATTCAGTACACATTTTCCCATAGAAAGAATGCTTTTAAAATAATGGTTGGATTCATGGGTGACTGAAAATACCCAGAATTCTTAAAAAGATACCAACATGAATCATGTGAGTCATATGAAATGTTCAAAGGAAAATAACTTGGGTGAGCTGAGTGGAGTGGGGGGAAAGGGGGAAAAATGAAATGACTGTAATAGCATAAACAATAAAATATTTTAAAAAGAGGAAACCTTGCTTTTGAGGAAATACAAAAAATAAAATAAAAATCTAGTTAAAAAAAACTTATCTATTTAAGTGCATTAGATTAAATAGCAATATTGCGAAAGCAAATTCTGCCTTGAGAGTCCTTCCAGCCCCAGTCCACGTCCTTGTCTTTTTCCTTGGTCAGGAAAAACAATCTGAACCTCAGATTGTAAGCAGCAGATAACATTGAATGTCCTTGCTCTTTGCTTTTAGACCCCTTATCATTACTGGTATGCTAGCTGTGCCTCATCAACTGCTTACCGTGAAGCCAAAAGCCTAAACAAATGGCATGAGTTTAAGTGAGCTAAAATTCTTAGTTCAAAAGAGACTTTTATCCTTTCCTCTCTTTTCTCTTCCTCTTGGGCTCCTGGGGTAGAGGAGGGAAAAAGAACGGAAATCAAATACAAGCAAAACATTAGATAACTCGGATCCTCCCTTTAATATCTGGTAGCTTTAAGTCTTGCATGGATCAAACTGAAATATGTAGAATCAGCTAGAGCCAAGCCTCCCTCCCAAACTTAGGAAAAGCTTTGAATAACACGGTTGTCGCGCTCTTCAACTCTCAGCCTTATGTTGGACCTCTAATAAAAGCAATGGACTCACTACTCCACTAAGCTTTACACATACTATGAAGAGAGATATGCACCATGATTGTATTTTCACCCTACGAAATTCTCTGAAATTTGACATAAGTAATTTATGTGAACCAACTATTTGGCTGTGCACCATGAAACTGAAATTGGAGAACATCTATCTTTAGAGGCTACCAGAAGACACAATTCTGGGCTTTCCTCTGCAATAATTTACTGCCTCATTCTCTTCAAATGCTGAGGGGGTGGCGGAGAGAAAGAGTGAGTTGCCACTACTTTCTGTCTACTTTGCAGAGAAGTGTATAGAAAAGGAAATAGTGGATGGAAGTGTACTAAAATGTGTTTGTTATATATAAGGATGCTAGGTTATTTCATTTGCAAGCGGCTTTCAGATCATATAATTCACACTATTCCAGGCAAGTAATTCTGAGTGAGCCTGAGCCATTTTTCTTGGATTAGACACAAGTGGTGTTGAGTTTCTATGCTAGAAATCTGCAGAAGGGTGTTTCTGTGGGGACTGATTGAGACACTGGGAGTTGCGTCAGCATAAAAAATGCCCAAACCTGTAGAGAATGTCTGTAAGAGTTTCTCTGTGCCAAACTGATTATGTGTGTCAGGTAGCAAGATTTCAAATGCTCCAGAGAAGAACAGTTTTGCTGTTTCTTTCATGCTTTTGAAAGTAAGGAGGAGACCTAATTGCATGAAGATGGGAGAAAGCAACACAGGGATTGTATACCAGGATAGTTGACTCTTGCAGATGGTTACCTCTTAGAAGAGGTGATCTGAAAGGGAGGTTCATGCATTAAAAAGAGGGTTTTTATTACTAAATTTATTGGGGTGACGCTGGTTAATAGGACTGGTTTTGGAAGGGGGAATTTTAGTGGTGTGTTAACTTAGATGCACATAAAAATGGACAGGATTAGCTTAAGGCAAAGATAAGCCTTGTGCTAAAGAAGTCATATGACTCAAATATGACTATCCACCATGACCTGCCCAGCTGGAAATTTATGATCGTATCACCCTGTCAGGTCACTTTCCATAGAAACACTTTTGTCTTCCACAGTTGAAACATGGAGGAGAATTCTCATCCAAAAAGGCAGAAAGAGATGACAAACAGGGGAAAGTTAAATTGAAGTAATGAGCATTTATGAACAGCCACGCAGTGCTACACACTATCCTAATGCCCAGGGATGCAAAGTGTGCTGGGGGTCCCAGGTTCAGTGACTCACTACGAAGACAGAATGTCTTTGAGGCTACGAGTTATTACAGTGAAAGAGTATACAGCAAAATTAGCAAATGGAAAAGCCTCACAGGGCAAAGTCTGAAGGAAATGAGGTATAAGCATCCATGAGTATCTCCCCGTGGAGTTACACAGGATGCACTTCATTCCTGCAGCAATGAGTGGTGACACCTGTGCAATGTTGTCCGCCAGGGATGTTCATTTCAGAGACTCAGTGCCCACGGTGGTTTGGGTGTGGGGGTTGGTCATGCGGACACTCTCCGTCTGACCCATACCAAAATTCTAGACTCTCCGAGGGAACATAGATATTCAGCATAAACCACATTGTTTGTACAATGAGTTGAGACACAGCAAGTCAGTCTTACAAGGAAATGATAAGAACCTTCCCGATATCCAAGTTCCCGGGCTCCAGCCCAAGACCGACCTTGCAAGCAGGCTGTTTGTGCAATAGCTTCCCCAGGCTGCTGTGTTAACTCTTTTTTGCACACGGAGATTGAGATGTGATTGCAATGCAGTTGGATAAACTCAATGATTAATTAATTCATTCGACTAAAGTTACTGAGTCCTTAAAGCATTGGGTAGGAAGGAGAAATTTAAACAGGGTCGTTGTACTTTGTCAGACTCAACTCAGCACCTCAACAGCTCCCTGCCCACCCACTGACAAGGTGAGCGGCCTAGAAAAGGCTCCGTGGCTGTGCTCCAAATTCCCCTCCTCACCTCCGTCTGGAACCCACTGTACTTCCCAGGGGCTCTGTTCTCTGCCTGCCACATAATTTCTTTCTGCTTAGCTCATGACGTGTTTGGGCCACTTCCCTCTTTGATTCAACTAGATTCTGACCCAGCCCTTGATGCCCTCAGACCAGCTGTGCCCCATCCCTACCCACCACCAGGACTCCCATATTCATCTGGCCGTCGTGGTCCCTCGCCCAGTAGAGGAGCTGCCCCATTTGTGTCTGAAGCCCTAGCTCCCAGGGCTTATCTTCATCCCTCAGTGATGTCAAAGCCACACAGTTTCTACTCCGAGCCTTTGGCTCATTGGAACCCTGTTGCCAACTGCTGGGGAGATACCCAGAGAGGAACCACAGGTCCACCAGCCCCTCCCAGTGGAGCCCTCTCACTCAGAGGCTCTGCACACCCGACTCACTGTCACCTGAGCCTTTAGCTTCCCTGTGGCTACTATCATCATGGCCCTCCCCCCTTCCAGAAGGATTCACCCCAAGCCCTGCCCTCTTTCCTCTTTCAAAAGGACCAGCTCCAGGTTTCCAGGGTTCAGAGTGGGGATGGGAAAAAGTGGAGGTAATATGTTACTTTCCTGGTCTCAAAATTAGCAACATGCTCAATGACGCAGCCCAAGAGTTGAAAAAAAATCAGCGTCCTCCCTGATATCAACCACAGCTCCAAGCAATCAGACATCAGTCCCTAGAAACTCCCAGATACAAGTGTCGGTTCGTCCCAACTTTCCTGCCCTGATTGGTCTCTTCCCCTAAAGGCACAGAGGTACGAAACAGCCCTCCAACACATTCAGAGTGACTCAAATAATCAGGAAAAACCACCAAGAAATGAAACCAGTGAGACAGGGACCAGAGCCTGGGAAGCTATGACTGTCATGTTGTGAGCACCTGAAAGGTGTGATCAGACTCACATTTTAGAAAAGGCTTGGGCAGCTGGGGGCAGAAGAGATGAAGAGTGAATCCAGAGGCTAAGAGACAAAGATAAGACATTTTTTGAAATAATCTGGTAAACTGTGGCAGGCCCTCAACTAGATCTGAAGCAGTGGGCTTAGAGATGAGGGGACAGACATGAGGAATATTTAGAAGACCAAATAATCAGGCGTTGGGAGCAGGGGGCGGAGGAGTGCAGTGTGTGTGACTCACCGCAGGCCGGCTGGCATTGCACCTTTGACAGCACCTCTGCTGAGATAAGAACGCAGGGGTTAGTGACGGGTCCCAACAGCTTCCTGCTGTAAACCCCTTCACCCTGTCCTCTCCCGCTGAGGTGTTTCTGGTTTTCCTCTGAAGGTCCGGGAATGCCCACGGTGTGTTTGACGGACTTTGAGGCCCGTGCGCGGAAGCGTCTGTCCAAGTCAACTTGGGATTACATTGAAGGAGCAGCCGGCGAAGGCTTCACCAAGGATGACAACATCGCAGCATTTAAAAAGTTTGATCTGTATCCTTTCTGTTGTTAAACTCAGGTGCACTGGTTCAGAGCTCCTTGGAAGGGCCTGGTCCCGGTTTCTGCCAGCAAAGAACACAGATAACTCAGATATAATAGTGTTTTTTGTGTTGTTATTTGGGGTTTGGGAGGCGTGCGGGGAGCAGAGAGCTGGGGAGAGGATGGTTAGAGAGAATTTATCTTAGTGCCTCCACAAAACTAGCACAAGTGAGTCACCCTCTCCCCCTGCATTTCAGCAACCTGGCCACCTGGGCAGATAAGTTAAGCACCTAAAGGTCACCGGTCACCTGGGCAGGGTGGACAGCCTGCTGCGTGGGCCTGAACTTCCTGAGTTCTTAAGCTTCTGGCTTGGAAGAGAGATGTTTGAAAGGAGAGAGAACTCAGGGTGGGAGGAAACGTGGAGACCTGAGGAGGCTTGGCAAGGAGGGAAGACCGATTCCAGGCAGAAGGGCGGGACTAGAGCGGAGTGGGCAGAGCACAGATCAGCAAACAGCAGCCCACGGGCCAGGCGGGCCCACCACCATTTGTTTGGATGGTGAACAAGGCAAGGATGGTGTTTTTTTCTCATCAAACAGCTGAAAAAGCCCAAAAGGAGAATAGTAACTTGTAACACACAAAAATTACACGACATTAAAATTTCAGTGTCTATAAGAAAAGTCTTATGAGAACACAGCTATGCTCCATCTACGGCCGCTTTTACATGACAACAGCAGAGCTGCGTAACTGTGACAAGGGCGGCGTGGTCCACAGAGCCTTGAACGCTGGCAGCCTGGCCCTTTTTAGAAAGGTTGCTGACGCCCGTGACGGAGGGGTCCAGAGCAAACTGAAAACGGGGTGTGAGGCAAACACTGGGCTGTGTTTTCACGCCTGTGTAGCTCTGTACCCGGCACGTCAGTTGCTCACTTCACTCTGTCTTCACAGGACTGTTAGGAACGGGGATTATTCCCCCCATCCCAGGGATCAAGTAACTGGGCCTGTGTGACTGAGTTCGCACAATCAGTGTTTCCAGAAAAATCTTCCTAAATTTGTGTACAGGAATAATAATATTTTGTGAAAGACAAGCATTTTCAGACCCTGAGGCTTAGAATCTGTTGGCTTTAACATGTTTTATACACTTGCCATTGGAAAATGTTCCTACCTTCTCCTAAAGCCGTAGTTCAGACAAGCCTTTAAATGAACTGGCCTCTGGCAAGGACACCATGATCACTCTCTGGGCTTTGTGCTCTTTCAGTGATCTTTTCTTATCTTAGAGGCTTGTTCCAACCTGAGAAGGAAGAGTCTGGAACTCTTAGCTTCTTATTCCTTCCTTTTCTGGTCCTTATTCCCATGAATCAGCAGAGCACCCAAGTGCTGAGGGCCTGGTCGGGGTGGCAGGGTTCAGAGACAGACCTATAAGGGAGTGAGGCAGGGGCTGATGGGGACCACTAGCGCACTGGGAGTGCAGAGGAGGCGGGTTCCAGTGGAACAGGGGTTGCGAGGGGCTTCCTGGAGGAGGGGAGCCTCCAGTTGGTCTATGCTGCCTATTGGGCTACCAGACAAGGGATCGCTGCCAGAGGTTTCTGGGGGGCCCAGTCTGGTCTCAACCTGCACCAGGAATTGGGAGGCCCCAGCACAAGCCTCCATGCTGGAGAGTAACACCACCAATAGAAAACCTCTTTATTGTCCAGCACAGAATCCGCCTCCGTCCTCGGTACCTGAAAGATGTGTCACAGGTGGACACCCGCACCACAATCCAAGGGGAGGAGATCAGTGCCCCCATTTGCATCTCACCTACAGGTTTCCACCGCCTTGCTTGGCCAGATGGGGAGATGAGCACAGCCAGAGGTGAGAACCGACCACACCTGAGGTCCCCTTTCCAGGGTGCCGCGACACGCAAGAGGTGTCCTTCTGCGGGGGTGGACAGCCCCAGGGTTTCTCCAGAGAAGGGGCTTGGGGACGGCGAATGGCTGGAATTAAGGAGGGTGGAAAAGCAATGTTTAACACTGTGTTTGCATAACATTTCACCTAAGATTGAGAAAATACCCGTTTTCCATGATAAAGAACGGTTAGGGTGGAAGAGAGACTATTGATGAATAGGAGGATGAAACCCTCCCCCTCCCCCATGCCATCCGGCAGAAGGCGCTGGCCCCTCTGAATCACACTGTCTGTGGGGAAAGGGACGCTCCGTGCAGCCCTGGGGCAGGGCTCTCACTGACCCCTCGTGGGGCTGAACGGGGAGTCTCTGAATTGAGGATGAGAGGAGAGGCACGGCTTTAGGTGCTAGTAAAGCCGGCAGGTGTTTTGTACAAATGTTCCATCTTCCTGTTGCTCGACTGACCTTGTCATCTTATCTGACAGTTTCTTATTGGGTTGTGCCTCCTTCCTAGTTGCCCTCACTCTCTGCCCCACCCCCATCCCACCAAAAGTAGTGGGAAGGGAAGGGAAGGGGTGAAGCAGGGTTGAAGATATTCTTGTGACTCCTTTGTAGTCTTCACTCTAGGCCTAATCTGTTTTCTGCGAGTTTCCTAGGGGTCTTTTCCTTCAACTACGTGCTACAGGAGGCAATGAATCCAGGGATTCTAGAGCTGGAAGTGACATTTGTCTGGGTTAGGAGCCAAGTCTGGCTGGGGTAAAATATGAATATCCCATATGAACACGCCTACTCAGCTAAATCTTCACAGTTGAGTGTGTTGCGTTGTTTCGGACGTGGGTTGACGACCGGGGTATCTCCTGCTGACATTAGGAGTCAGAACTATTAGTTTTTGATTAGGTTCAAATACTCTGCCCATGGGTTGTAGGATGGTAGTGACATTAGCCTGCTGGAGAATCCAGCTGAAAATGCATAAAGTAGGAAGTGAGAAACATGCAATGCAGCAGGAGTATCAACGTCATTGTCACCATCATCAACATCCCTGCCACTAGCATTTGCATAGCATATCACTTCATAATTTTAAAAATGCTTCCATATCTAGTATCTTACTTAGTCTCCCAACAACTCTGTAAGAGGTATTACTTCCCCTGGTTTGCAAATAAGAAAAATGATATTCAAGACCACACAGGTTAGAAGCAGTAGAAATAACAACCTTTGAACTTCAGACCTCATGCTTTTTCCACTACAGACCTCAGCTTTTGCCGTCTTTAACACCCTTTTGCATCATTAACAAGTTCACTAGAAGCCCACTGTGCTCTCTGACAACTGCAATGTGTCCAACACAAGTTGGGGCACTAAATGGCCTCTCTAGCTGGAAATGCTTTTACATGGAGTACAGGGTTTAGAAGACAGGTTACAGAGGGAGACCCACACAACTTTAGGCCTCCCAATCTGATCAAACGCTTCTATCCCTGCCTCACAGAGAAGCAGAAGGGAATTCAAGCTTTATCTTCACTCCCAGGGCAAGCTGGCCAGAGGCAATGCAGACTCCTGGGGCTTCCCACCCTAGGCTAGAACACATCTGCCCTCCAACCTGAGTTGTGTCACTTGCTTTGCAGCTGCCCAAGCAGCCGGCATCTGCTATATCACCAGCACATATGCCAGCTGTACCCTTGAAGACATCGTCGCTGCTGCCCCCAGAGGCTTCCGGTGGTTCCAACTCTACGTGCAGACAGATCGGCAGCTAAACAAACAGCTGATCCAGAAGGTAGAATCCTTGGGTTTCAGAGCTCTAGTCATCACCGTGGATGTGCCCAAACTTGGCAACAGGCGACAAGACATTCGAAACCAATTGAACTTGAAGACGAATTTACTGTTAAAGGATCTTCAATCACTTACAGAGGTAGGAAAGCTACCAGGTCCAACGGGCAGGCATTGCAAAAGGCAAATTTCCTTCTCCGGTTCCTCCCTTTGTTCTTTCCTCAAGAATCCGCTGCACTGTGCCAGACACTGGGGATGCAGCCATTCAAAAAATCAGATCTGGTTCCTGCTTCCCAGAGCTTCTGACAAACTGAATATAAGACAAAATGTTCTCACTCCAGGAGCTGTCCGATCTGTCACCGGAAGTGTTCTGGCCAGGCCTGAGTGCCGAGAAATGAGAAAGCTATAGAAAGGATTTTGCATGGATGAGAGAGTAAACTAAACAAGTTCTTCCAACACCTTCTACTTTATGGCACACTTAGACAATGATCATTTTGGATGGCACATTCAGATAAACCAGCCCTCTGATGGGGATGCTCTGAAGCACCAGGTGCTGTGACACATTTGTTTGGAATCTCTGAACTAGATGACTATAGAGGGCACTTCATCCATTAAAATCCTACAGTCAGATGGGATGGAGTGCCCCAGAGAGAGAAAGTCACAGTGAGGCTGCCATTCCTTGTCTACAGTAGGGATAGCAATACCAGACTTTTTGGTCAATGGGCAGCTGTGATATCCAGCCAAGAAATACTCAACAGTTCTACTCATTAAGTTATATACAACTTGACTTTGAGGTTTTCAGGAATCTTTATCTCAGATTCCAGAAATGAATGGATGTTTGGCGTCCATGGTGAGTCAAGTGTCAATATTGCAGAATATCTGATTTAGGATTATTGAAGTATTGCTTAGTTCTTACTACCCTGTGCATATCTCAACTCTAACACATTACATTGGCCCATAAATGATAAATGCTTTTGCCTACCCACTTCACTTACTAAACTCTGAGTTCTTTCAACATAGGGACTGTGTCTTAGCTGTCTTTGTATTCCCAGATCCTGGCATAAAGATTGGACAGGGACACAATTAACATTGTCCCAAATAAATGTCCCAAACATTTATTTGGTTAATAAATAAGCAAATGAAGTAGAAATTATTTTTGTTAAGAAAAGGAGCCAGAAGTAGGGTTGATTTTTGTAGCTCCTCTTTTCAAGCTTATAAGTGTTTCTTTTCTCTTATCAGTTGCTGGCTCCCTAAATGTGCCTCGTCTTTGGAATGGACCAAGCAGTCTCAGGGAGTTCAGGACTAAGGTTCTCTTTTACTCCCCACAGAGGAATTCAACACCCCATCTGCAGATGTTTCCCATTGACTCAGCCTTCTGCTGGGAGGATCTCTCCTGGGTCCAAAGCATAACTCAACTGCCCATCATCCTTAAAGGGATCTTGACAAAAGAGGATGCAGAGTTGGCCTTGAAGCACAAAGTCCATGGCATCATCGTCTCCAACCATGGCGGAAGGCAACTTGATGACGTTCCTGCTTCTGTGAGTAGGATGACCCCAGAGGGGGCGTGTTTGTGCGTGGTGTAGGTATGTGTGTTTGTGAGCGGGGGGTGTGTGTGTCTACAGCAAGGTACTCTGGGCAGTTTGGTGCACCCTGCCCTCTCTCTTACCACATATGTTAGTATATGCATGTAAATTTTAAGAACTTTTAATCAGTAATAATAGCCCAGTGTGTGCCAGGCTATTTTTACACACTTTACATTTCGCATCTCTAAAGTTTACAGCAGTCCTGCAGGATGGGGATTAGTACCCCATGTTACAGATGGGCATCCTGGCGTTAACTGATGTTACGTAACTTTTCCAGTTGACACAATTAGTAAGCAATTAAGGTGGGGTTGATATTAGAGGTGTTTCAAAGTGCCAGGTCTCCTGCCTTCTGGAAGAAGTGATCAGCTGGAAGGTCACCTGTCTGCGTGGATGGTCACTTCGTACTTTCTCATATGACACAACCCAGGAAGGAACAGTGTGTCACTGAAACTAATGAACAACCGTCTTTCACAACACAACTTTAATATGCCCAATGAATCCTTGGGTAAAAATAATGACACTGTTATTTTTCCTGTCATGTGAATTTATGTCCATTAGAGATAAGAGTTTGAGGAAAGAACATGAAGAGAGAGGCAGGGAAAGGATCTTGAAATGGGAATTAATTGTTGATTTATTTTCATGAAGATACATATTTTCAAAATATACATTTTCATGAAGCTTATTTTCAAGACTTCTATCATTGCTTGACTCATTTTAAGAAAGAAAAGTGGATTTTTTTTTCCTATTAAGGTTTTTTTTGGTCTTTTTATTATATGTGTAAAACATGTGCACTGTAGTTAAATTATAAAATATATAAAAGCAAAAAATAAGATTAAAATTACCCTTATTTTTATCATTATTATTAATGTCAACATTTTGGGAATTGTGTTTATCAACTTCATAATACAAATTTAACATTTTAGGTTTGAAAAATGATGCATAATATTTTGTAATTTTTTTTCTTTTTCCTTACAAATATACTAAGGGCATTACATTATTTCCATTATATATGCTCCTCTTAATTTTAATGATGTATGATATGAATGGACAATTTATCATTTTTAAATTTACTTTTCAATTACAGTTGATATACAACATTATGTTAGTTTCAGGTGTACAGCATAGTGATAAGACCTTTATGTACCTTACGATTATGTACCTTATGATAACCCGATTAAGTCTAGTGCCTGTCTGACACTGTACATAGTTATTCCAGTATTATTGACTATCTGCCCTGTGCCGTACTCTGCATCCCTGTGACTGCTTTTGTAACTGGCAATCTGTACTTCTTAATCATGAAAGGACGGTTTATATAACGCACTTCCTGTTGTTGAACATCTGGATCGCTTCTAAGCTTCCACTGTTATAAATAGTGCATCAGCGACCACCCTTAAAGCTTCAGCACTTTCTCAATTACTTCGGCAAAACAAATGCCGGGAAATACAAAAGACACCGACTTGGGCTCCCTGGCCTTCACCCAGGTGGAGGGGACGCCGCTGTCCCACGATGCCCTAAAAGTCAAAACGGAAACCCTCAGGTCGCACGTGTCCCTCCTTTCAGATCGACGCCTTGACGGAGGTGGTGGCTGCTGTGAAAGGGAAGCTGGAAGTGTACCTGGACGGCGGGGTCCGAACCGGCAATGACGTGCTCAAGGCTCTGGCCCTTGGGGCAAAGTGCGTTTTCCTGGGGAGACCAGTCCTCTGGGGTCTTGCTTGCAAGGTGAGACCAAAATGAAAACCAACCCAGAGAAACCATATTCCTCATTCATTTGCACGCTTTTTGCTTTTCTGTGGTTTAGCCCCCAAGCTTAACCATTTTTTGAGGTGCCGCAGAGTCCTGAAGGACGGCCACACCGGGCCGCATTGCCATGCTCCCTCAGCAGCTGCTGCAAATTTTCAGGAGCTCTCACCCCTTCTTTTCCTCTTGCCGTTTCCTTATCCCCGACCTAGTCCCGACTTCACAGATACTGCCATCCCTGCCACCACATCTCTGAGCACGCCTAGAATTTATACTCAGCTCTAGGTCACAATGTTCCTTCCTCCCTCAGGGTGAACGTGGTGTGGAGGAAGTTCTGAACATTTTAAAAGATGAGTTCCACACTTCCATGGCCCTTACAGGTGCGTGTGTCCCGTTCTTTTCCTGATTTGGAACTGAAAGCCAGAGGTCTAAGGAGCAGGAGGGGTGGCCCCTCCTTCTAGCCACCTCTCCCCAGCCCAGGGGTGACAGTAGAGACAGCCAGAAAGAACTGTCCCAAACAAAGATTCATCTTTGATACTTCTTAATCATCTGTGTGTTATATCAAAGGACGGTTGATATAACACACTTCCTGTTGTTGAACATCTGGATCACGGCTAGGCTTCCGCTGTTGTAAACAGTGCATCAGTGACCACCCTTAAAGCTGTAGCTCTTTCTCGGTTACTTCTGTAAGACAAACTCCAGGAAATCAAAAGCCACCTGCTTGAACTTCCTGGGTCTTGCCCACGTGGAGGGGGCACCCCTGTCTCACGATTAAGATGTACAAAAACAAATGTGATTTTACACTATGGGAGAGAGGGTCCCATGTTACACTGGACTATTCAAAGGACATCAGGCTCATTGGATGTGGTTCTGAGTGTCCTTTTAAAGTAATATTCATGGACCATGACAAGTCAAGAAATGTCAAAGAGGAAGCTTGGAGGGGCTGGGGAGAGATACGAACAGGAGGAGAGAAGGGGGAAGGAGGAGCATCATCCCTCATAACCACAGACAGACAGATGTGAGTGGCTCAAAGTTACACGGATTTCAGTCAAAAATGAAATTATTGTAAACTGGTGCTCATAAAAACTTCTAAGTTTTTAGCAAAGCTCAGAATCTCAATTATCTCATAAAAGAGTGGTTATTTACTAGTGATATTAGCTTTCCTCTTAATTGGCATTTAATTTTGAGTTTTTAGTTTGTATTTTTCTAATTCTAAGTGGCTCAATTCTAAATGACCCGAAGTCACCAAGCTCCACCATGAGGGAGAGAAGGGCACCAGCGTGAACGCAGGCACACTGGTGTCTTCTGGCCCTGGGCCATGGGAAGTGTGGTGGGGGGTGCATGTTCACCTGCGTGTCTGTGGATTCCTGGAGGTTGAAATGACTTGTCCTGCTCTCCAGATATTTTCTCCATTCTTGTAAAATGACGCCTAAACCTTTTTTTAACAATAGCCTGATTGGGGAATTCTCAATAATAAAGCTTCATTATTCCTCCAAAAGTTAACATGTAATAACCCCTGAAGTGTAAGTGGTGCTGGAAACTCTATTTCCGAGATAGAGATTAGAGCAGGAGGGGTTTTTCCTTAACCCTTTATTTAAGGAAACCCTTTATTTAAGGGGTCAAGGAAAAAAGGAAGAAAAAAACAAGATTATGAGCACTTTCATGCCTGAGATTTTGTATTCCTCTTCCTCCTAATTGCTCTACAATAGGAATGTATTGTTTTAAAAGTATTTTTTAAAAAGTAGTAATCACAACCAAACGTTGACAGAGAAGGTGGTTCAGGGGGGAAGAGAAAGAATGGAAACCCAGGAGAAAGGGCACCCCTGGGCATCCTTTGAGAGACGCTGCCCCCGGGAAGTCCCCCAGACTAGTCCCTGGAGAGAGGGGATCTCAGGTTTGGGGGCCTGTGCTTTTGATGGAACTCAGCGAAATACAAAACCATAGTGTGCACCCCCAGATACTCTGTCGCTCCCTAGCCCTTCCCTGCACAATGCGTGAAGACGCCTGACACAGAACAGGCACCCAGGAGGTGATCGGTTAGTGTGACTTCTGTCTCCTGATTCCCCGGAAATGTGTGCCACTTCCCCTCTTGTCCCTGTGACGTCACTGCCCTGGGAGGAGACCCCCTAACGCTATTGCTGAAAACAAAGTAAGTTTACAAGCAGTGTTCTTCCAACCATGAGGCCAATTTCTGAAGTTTTTACATTTATAGAAAGGTTAAAATTATTTGTCTTGAAAAACAAAAATGTGCACGTATAAATCATAGCAACACAAGGCCACACAAACCTCACTAAGTTGTCCCTTATCGACGGACGAACATCCAAAGTTGTAGAGAATTTCCTAAAAATGTATGTGAGGCAGACAGAGGGTAGGCTTGGACACAAGAGAGATAACTGTTCCACCGCAGGGACCGTTTCCACAGAGGCACACGCTTCCAGGAAAGGTCAGGGTGGCAGTGGCAGTGTGAGATGCTCAGACCTGTAGAGGATTGTATTTGAACCAAACTGAGGACAATTGCTGGGAAGCAAAATCTCAACAGATTGAGGAAATGCTCCAGAAAATGGCCATTTTCCTGCTTGTTTTATACATCAGAATCAAAGGGGGAGACGTCAGGGCGTTACATGAATCAAAGCAGGGAAATCTCTGGAATCAGATAAAAAGTAAAACGGAAGGACACATACTTCTTTTACACTGGTGACACGTACAGGAGAGTTAGTAGCTGACATGACAATTACAACTGTGAGGGGATTTGCGGCCGCTGCCCTGGTTGGTGGATGTGCTTTGAGAGGTCCGAAAGAAGGAAACTACTTTGACATTCCAGCGGTATGTTATCAGGTATATTATCGTAGATGCAAAAAAGAGAACAGACAGAATCGGTTAAGGTAAAGACTGGCCTTTGTTAGGAAACAGTACTGGCCTGGGGCAGGACTAGCTGCCATTAACTGCCTGCAGTAAGAAAGTTCTGATTTCAAACCATCCTGTGTAGTTGCTTTGGTCTGTGAGTTTGCAAGGCCAGCCACGCAGCCTCCCCTGAGCTTGTCAGATTAGTATGTGGCCCCTTTTCACCCACAGCAACTTCTTTTATGGATCTGGAATTAAGGAGGGAAGGTTACAGGCAGGTGGGAGAAATCAAGGCAGAGACTGGATCACAAAATAGTCCATAACACTCTCTGCTTTTTTGAGGGTGCTTACTTCTGAAAAGAGGCACTGAGGCATTTCAAAGGTGTGCTAACCTCGATGCACAGAAACCAGGGACAGGGCTTGCTTGAGGCAAAGGTAAACCTTTTACTAAAGAAGTTGTGTGGCCAGAGTGTGATGACCCACCAAGATCTTCCTGGTTAGGAATTTATAATCAGGTCACACTCTGTAAGGTTACTTTCCATAACCCATTCCCCTTTTTTGGTCCACAGTTTAAATATTATTTTTCCTACAATACATAACCAGAGATTTTTAGGATGGGGGGGAGGGGCATCTCTGTGCTGCTTGAGTAAGTCAGCCTACTGTGAAGTCCCACTGCTCTCTCCCCTGGGGAAACCCACGCTCTCAAGGTCACTGTCAGTAACAAGGAGAGCCACCTGTGGCTCCGAATACTTATTTCTGCTGGATGGGTTCACTTTACTGGTTACTTGGACCTACTGTTTCTGTCCATTGCAATCGTCCTAGGCATGAAACTCAACTCCGTCCTCTGTTTCCATTTTTAGGAAAAGACCCTCCTCTGAGTTACATTTTGTAACACATTCTGCTGAGGTTACGTTTTGGGAGGTGAAGGCGCACGCACCAGGGAGGGGGGAAGAACTCCCGGGAAGCAGTACACTTCCTGTTAGTAAATTCCAGCAGCCTTCTCGTCACCAGGGGTATTTCGCTGTCTCCTTGAGGCCACAGTCCTCCAGCCCCTGGTCATTTCTGCTCCTCTTCCTCCCTCCTCTTTTCACTTCTTACCTGAAGTTACTCTTCAGTCCCTGTGCCTAATCTCAGCCATAGTCCTAAATTTGCATTTTAATTAAGACCAGTCACTCCAGAAGGGGGGTTCATTTTCAGATCTTCTCCTTAGAAGGCAGCTGCTATATGAAATCCTTACCCCGTTCCCCTGCTATCCCTGAGTCACTTCCTCCTTGACAGATGTGTCCCACAGTCTTTATCAAGACTGAGATAAAGGTCAAGGGTATCTACTGCACACATAAATCACCTTAAAAATGCCAAAATGTTGTTTTTACATTTTTACCATTGCCACTTTGACATGGCTGTCAAAAGGAGACCAGAGCACAGGCCCCCAAAATAATTCCCAGCATAATCTGAATGACATGATTCGTTCAGGACACATAGTGATTTCTCAGGGTGAGCTCCAGGCCAAGTCAGGGTGACCTCTGACTGGATCGCCCATACCCAGGCTGGGTGGGTCTCTGGTGCTTCAGAGAAAGGAGATTTTTATTTTTTTTAATTATGCTTTTTGCATTTACATTAATTTTTTTAATTGTATTTTTTTCCATTACCATTTAGTCTCCTTAGTTTTTTACCTTTTGCAACAATATGGAGAACGTTATGCTAAGCGAAACAAACCAGAGTAAGACAAATAGCATATAATTTCACTCGTGGAATCTAATGAACAAACGGAACTAATAAGCAAAACAGAGACAGACTCATAGATAGAGAGCTGCTGGACAGCTAAGGTGGGTGGAGGGATTGAGCAAAAAGGAAAAAGGACTCATGGACATAGAACAGAGCTTTTGACTGCATTGTCCTTTCAGGCTGCCGGTCAGTTGCTGAGATCAATCGGAACCTGGTCCAGTTCTCCAGGCTGTGAAGAATGAGCTGACAGATGGCTGAGGCGCCCACAGGAGCAAGGCACAGTCAGAGCGCGGCGTGTGATGCTGTCCTGCCTCGGCCCGGCCCGGCCAGCGGCTCAGCCACTTCACCCCTGTGCTCCAGGCCCCCAACCCACACCTCCCTCAAATGCACCGTGCTCTTGTCTGCCCCGCTGCTTTTTACACGCCACTCTCTGGCCCGAAATCCCCCTCTGAAAGAAGAGGCCGGATCAATAATGACTGCAGTGCTAGTGGATGACATTTTTGCATATCCTTTGTATCTCCAGGAAACATCTATGGACATTTACATACTGGGCAGAAGAGCTATCCATATAAGATATCCCCTAACAAAAATCAGACTCCTATCTGTATGATAATAGGGCAAAAACATAGTTTCAGACACAGGCTTTGGAGTCATGCAGACGAGGGACTAACAGTCAGGACTGCTACTGACAAGCTGGTGACTTGGGGAAGTTTTTCAATATCGCTGTTGTTTTCTTGTCCTCAGCAATCAAAAATAGGGATTATGTTACCAAACTTGCTAGGTTGGGAGAGAGATTAAATGAGATACCGTTTGTAAAGTTCAAAGCACAATACTTCACACCCAGAAGTTGAAGAA
The DNA here is from genome assembly GCA_004024845.1 of Tonatia bakeri. Lineage (NCBI taxonomy): Eukaryota > Metazoa > Chordata > Mammalia > Chiroptera > Phyllostomidae > Tonatia > Tonatia bakeri. The sequence goes on from PVIA01001012.1 coordinate 300,036, forward strand.
AGAGTAGCTTCATTCCTCTTGTGAGGCAAATTCCTATTCATCTGTTTGAAGACCTTGTTCAAATGTTGCCTGTTCTTACCCTGGCCACCTGCGAGATGCCGTCTACTGTACTGTGCACAATCTAGTATTACAGCCCTTACTGCAATGTGTCATATTTATTTATTTGCACGTCTCTCTCCACAAATAGACTATGCATTATTTGTGGGATGGAAGGATGGAAGGATGGATGGATGGATGGATGGATGGATGGATGGATGGATGGATGGAATGGGCTGAAGATAAATAGATAAGAAGAGAAATTGGAAAATGAATAGAGACCCCACCAGAGTACGTACAAACTCCCAGACCAGCAGGCAACTGAAACAGACTTCAGAGCAGGGGCCTCCAGCAGAGTGAGATCTGACATTTGAAGACAAAAGGAAGGTTAGGGATGGAAATCAGTGTCCTGAGTGGGCAACCCCAGAACTGGCTTCCCGTGCTCTCTCGCGCTCCTTGTCACATTCTGTTCTCTTTACAACAACCAGAGAGTTGTTGGGTTTTTTGTTTGTTTGTTTGTTTTTTTAAGCACAAGTCTCACCTATGTAAAGCCTTTTTATGGGTTCCCATCCTGTTGATATAAATTCTCAGCCAATCACCCGCTCTCCTGGGCACTGCATGAGCTGGTTCTTGTGATCCTCCCAACTCATTGCTTTGTCACTGTCCCCTTCACTCACTGGGCCCTAGTCATCCTGCCTCCTTTCTGATCCTCAAACAAGCAAAACTCTTGCTCGCCTCTGGACTTGCACATTTACAGCTCCCTCTGTATAAAATGTCCTTCCCCACGTTCTTCCCTTGGCTGGCTCTTTCTTGACATCTGTATCTCAGCTGAAATGGCAGCTCCCCAAAGAGCTGAGATTTCCTTGGTTATCCCACTTAGGCTCCACTTTACTCATCATGTCACCCTGTTGCTTCCCTTCCTACCACTCACTCCAGTCTATAATTAACTTGCCCTTTGTTTCTTAATTTATTCATCTGCACAAGCGCGGGGACCTTAATCCATCTTGCTCACTACTACTTCCCAGGGTCTAAAACCATGCACAGCACCATAGAAGACCTTGAGTAAATATTTGTTAAGTAAATTAATCCTAAAAGGGCAAAGCTGGATTAAACTGCATCGTCACATCTGAAGAATGATAGCCATTCCAGAAGGAGAGCTGCGAGTTAGGACAGAACCAAGTTGAATGAGTCACTACCTAAGCCCACAGACATGGGAAGTCTCCTCTCCTTCCCAACTAGACACTTTCTGCAGGAACCCATGGCATAGTCCAGTTCCACTGCTGCCCGGCTTATGCCACATAACCAAGGGCCTGGTCAAGGGAACATTCCAGAACATGACACATACTGAAAGAGAAAGCAATCTTGCAACAATTGCCCTGGTCATAAATCTTAACGCCATAGACACTTGCCTGACTGTAATGTGTGGGGGCATATGCCACCTACGTATTTAGAAAGAGAGAATCAAGTATAGTAGTATTAGTCCTGCTTGTCTATACTGGGGTGCTCCCAGAAGCCAGAATTCAAGAGAAGTGAACACCCAGACTTCGAAATCCTCAGTCCCTGTGAGTCTTCTCAGAATAAAAGATCTTAAGAGGACAGGTCAGTAATGACTGAAACAGCTAGTGGGTTATAGTTTCGTACATGCTCTATATCCCTATGAAGTAACAATAGGAGTTTTACTGTGGACAGAAGCACTATCCATATAACTTATTCCCCAACAAAAACCATACTTCCTAACTATCAAACAGGGCAGGAAAGGTCTCTTCTAGAAGAAAGATGAAAGAAGGAAGGTAAAGCTAGTGTAGTTATAATACTTGGAAGAGTAGTGGATACTTTATGGAATCATGATCTTTGAAAAGAGGCCCAGGAGGCTGAATCAGATGTCATTGTTAATGAGTTGATTTAAGAAAAAAAAAAGTAATTGACCATAATCCCTGTGTTACACCCTAACTTTTTATCGAGTTAAAAGTTCAAATTACCTTGGCATTATTGGGCTGATGGTAAGTTTGAGGCCAAGGAGGGAACCTTTGTTTGACAGCAAAGATGGGGGACCTTTCTTTGAAAGTTTAGGGACATACAGAGGAAATGTCAAGTCTAGGGGCAACTGTCTGGCTGGTATAGCAGTCACAGTTGCGTTGTGGGACAGGAAGCTGAAATGACCTAAGGGGATGTGGGGGAGGGGTATAGCCTAACTCCTGTACTGCTGCAGGGATCTTGGGAAATTATTTTACTTTAATTCACAGAGCCAAGGCCAGAAACATGAAAGAACAGAGCAGCAAATGAAAGCCTAACATTTGTGTCCATGACCTTGGATGCTACAAGCCCATAGATAATGTCTGCTCTGTGTACCACACTGACCTCCAAGAGGCAGCAGAAAGAGATTTGAGACAACAGATTCAAGGACTCTGGAGACAAAGGACAATAGATGATTTCAGTCCTTCTGCAATAAATGTGAAAGGAAAGATCTTTGTTCAGTCACACGGGACAGTTTACTACATAGATGGTAGGCTTTCTCAATAAAGCACTAAAGAGCTAAACCAATTGAAGCCTGAGAAATGTCGTTACCCAGGGGTCCCCAGAAACAGGGGCTCTGACAGCGGGCAGGTTGCGGGCACACCCCTGAGGGAACTGTCCACCCCAGCCGCTTTCTGCAGACAGATTTCACTCTCACCCAGCACACTCCCCAGCCCTGGAACCCCGTCACCCATTACAATGCAGCATCACACACAGTAGTGCGCTTTCCGGAGCTTCAGTCTCTGGAATTTCACTTCTAGGTCCCAGAACTTCGCCTCAGACCCCACTTGTCGAAGTCTCTTTCAATTGGTGTTACACCCATTAACTTCGGTCTCATTATTCTCTGCACATCAGAAATGAGAAGAGAATTTCTCAGTACCAAATTGTCCTTTGTGCTGCAAAGTATAAATAAGCAGCCTTGAGAGTAAGGTTTGAAACCAGAGAAATCATTGATAGAAGAACGTTCACCTTTTCACCTCTTCACGATCTTATTAATCATATTTTTTTTCTTGCTCTTACTCTTGCTGGCTGACGAACATGTTGTATTGTAAAATTCCCCAATTTCTCTGTAATAACTGTACTTACAGGGACTTCTACGTAGGCGTAATGGCCAGGCTGTCTCTTCAGCCCTGCAATCACCAGCTGGGGGCTGGACTGAGTCATTCCATATTGGTTGGGGTAAGAGTGATCATTGTAATAGCACAGGGAAGACGGGCTATTGGGTATGCAGATAATGGTTAGCCTATATTACATGAGAACCCAGTATAAATTCTCCATGTACACATCTACCCTGGTGATAACTGTACGTTTTTGGTTTTGGTTTTGTTTTTTTAGTCATGGACGCTTATGTGTGTGTTTTAAGTCACTTTTGTTCTGGACTCGGATGCTTAGATCCAAGATTCCAAGGAAAAGGAGCAAAGACATAAAGATAATGCCAAAAGGCTGTTCTCAGAAGGGAATTTTTGGCCCTTAAAAATGTCCTACATTAGTATGCATGATAAAGAAGGCAAAGAAATCTTCTCCACTGGAAAGTTTTCAGCAATGGAACAGAATACTGGGTCTCTAAAAGATAAGCATATTTTTTTTTCCCTAATAAAGAGAATCAGCTTTGAAGTCCATCCAGGGTCAGGCTGCCTGGACTTAGGGTCTGGTGTCACTGTCCTCAAGATGTTTGGCAAGAGTAAATACACCTTTGTTCTCCTCTGTTGAACCATGAGATAAATCTTTCTGGCTTGGCGTTGCACAGATTAAACGCTGTGAGGGACTTCTGTTTCCCAACCCAGGATGGGAGGAGCCTAAATGTCTCTGTTCTGTCCTAACCGGCGAAACTCTGAACAAACTGAAAAATCAACAGCTCCTTTAGACCCCTTGGAAAAGTGAGGTCAGGGCAAACCATTGCCCCCCAAATTGGAGAGACAGGCAAAAACAGAGAATGACAACTTATCTGAACAGAAACCTGTGAGCAGAAACCCAGGTGAAAGCCACCACCCGGAAGGAAACCCAAGCTGTAACTGACCAACTGCTGCAGGCTCCTGGAGACCAGTCGCAGAGTTCAAATGAGGGTGGGGGACAGGCAACCATAGGAGGCCCCCCCATAGTGTTGTATTACCTTCAGGAGCTCTGCCAGGCTCTCACAGTGCCTGAGAAAAATCCCCTAGCATTCCCAGCAGAGGGAGGGGAAAGTAACCATTCTGAAATACCCAGAGCTTCCTGCTTCAGCAGACCCTAACCTACTGGGGTTTCTTCGGCGCCTAACCTACCTGGGAGGTGGGAGAGACCCAACTCCAGCTCCCTGTAGCCACCTAAGGAGGAAGGTGGGAGACTGAAAAGCACTGGTCAAGTTCACCATCCAGTGGCCCAGTTTCACCAATTCACTGAAACACTGAGAACTAGTTGTAGGACTATGGGGCGCTTCCCCTGTCCCACACCTCACCACCACATCACCGCAGGCCTATTTACCAGAGTTTGTTTGTTTTTTTAATCAAGTACATCATGTCTGGATTTAAACAAAAAATTACAAGGCATATCGAAAGGCAAAAGAACTGTAATTTGAAGAGACAGAACAAGCATCAGAACCAGACTCAGATATGGCAGGGATGTTGGAATTTTCAGACCAAGAATTTAAAATAACTATGATGAATAGACTAAGAGCTGTAATGGAAAAAGCAGACAACATGCAAGAACAGATGGGTCCTGTAAGCAGAGACCTGGAAGTTCTAAGAAAGAATCAAAAAGGACTTACTAGAGACCAAAGCACTGTAACAGAAATAAAGAGTGCCTTTGGTGGGCTCATTGGTAGACTGGAATTAGCTGAAGACAAAATCTCTGAGCTTGAAGGTACGTCAATAGTAATCTCCAAAACTGAAAAACAGGAAGTAAAAAACATTGAAAAGAAAATGGAACAGACTATCCAAAAACTGTGGGACAACTACAAAAGGAGCATTATATGAGTAATGAGAGTAGAAAGAAGAAGAGATAAAAGAAATAGTTAAAGCAATAACAAACTAAAAAATTTCCCCAAAATTAATGTCAGATACCAAACCACATACTTAGCAAGATCAGCAAACACCAAGGCATATTATCTTCAAACTTTAAAAAAATTAAAGATTAAAAGAATAAATTTTGAAAGAAACCAAAGGGAAAAAACACATCATATATAGGGGAGCCAAGATAAGAATGACATCCAACTACTCCTCAGAAACCATGCAAGCAAGAAGAGAATGCAGTGAAATAGTTAAACTGTTGAGAGAGAAAAAAACAACATAGAATTCTGTATCCTGTGAAATTCTCTTTTAAAAGTAAAGGGAAAATAAAGACTTCCTCAGACAAACAAGAATTGAGAGAATTGGGTTTTTTTATTTTGTTTTTGGTGTTCCCCACGTCAGTGAAATCATATGGTATTTGCCTTTCTTTGTCTGACTTACTTCACTTAGCATGATGGACCCACTAGGTCCATCCATGTTGTCACAACTGGTAGGATTTCACTTTTAATGGCTGAGTAATGTTCCTTTTTATAACAGAAACAAACTCAAAGATATAGAGAACAAACTGATGGTTGCCACATGGAAGTGGGTGAGGTGGAAGAGTGAAGGAATTAAGAAATACAAACTGCCAGACACAAGTTTAATGTACAAAGTCTTGCTTTCCTATATTTCAGTGATGAACAAGTAGAATTAGGAATTAAAAACACAGTATCAATTACCTTAGTACCCAAGAAAAAGAGATACTTAGGTATAAATCAAACAAACTGTATATAAGACTTCTATAAGAAAAACTACAAAACTCTGAATAAAGAAATCAAAGAGGAACTAAATAAATGGCAAGACATTCCACAATACAGGTAGGAAGATTCAAGATGTCAGCATGCCAGTTCTTCCCAGCTTCATTTGTACATTCAATGCATCCCAATCAAAATACCAGCACGTTATTTTATGGATATTCACAACCTGATTCTGAAGTTTATGTGGAGAGGCAAAAGGCCCAGAATAACCAATATGATATTGAAGGAGAACAGAGTCACAGAACTGACACCACCCAAATTCAAGACACACTATAAAGCTACAATAGATAAATAAATCCACGGAATAGAATAGAGAGCCTAGATATAGACCCACACACAGTCAACTGATTTTGACAAAGAGGAAAAGGTAATACAATGGAAAAAAGAAAGTCTTTTCCACAAATAATGCAGCTTGATTTTCGCATCCGTATGCAAAAGATAAAAAAGAATCTAGACATTACTTTACATCCTTCGCAAAAACTAACTGTAAGTGGATCATAGACCTAAATGTAAAAGGAGAAACTAAAAACTCCTAGAACATACCATCGGAGAAAAATTAGGTAACCTTGAGTATAGCAACGATTTTCAGATACAACACCAAAGGCACCACTCATGGAAGAAATAACTGATAAGGTGGACTTTACTAAAATTAAAAACTTCTGCTTTGAGAAAGATATTATCAAGAGAATGAATAAGAAGTCACAAACTAGAAGAATGTATTTACAAAATATATATTCGTTAAGGACTGTTACCTAAAATTTACAAAGAACTAAAAAGAATGAGCTGAATGTACATTGGTACAGTCACTATGGAAAACAGTATGGCGCTTCCTCAAAAAATTAAGGATAGAGATACCATATGACCAGGAATATCTCTTCTGGATATCCACCAGAAAATTTTGAAAACATTTATTCATGAAGGTACACGTATCCCTATGTTCACTGAAGCATTATTCTCGGTGGCCAAATGTGGAAACAACCTAAGTGTCCTTTGATGGATGACTGGACAAAGAAGGTGTGGTCCGTGTGTGCAGCGGAATACCACGCAGCCAAAGAAAGATGGAACCCTGTCATCTGCAACAACATGGTGGATCTTGAGAATATCACAGTAAGCAAAATAAGTCAAATGAAAAGAAAACAAGAACCATATGATTTTGATCATATGTAGAATATAAAACAGAAAGCAACAAATGAACAAGCAAAGAAAACAAAAATACTCATGGACACAGACAAGATTATTGGTACCTGAAGGGAAGTGGAAGGGGGGCCAGTGGAACAGGGTCCAGGGGGCCAAACAGTGGTGACAGAAGGAGACTTGACTATGGGTATTGAGCACACAATGCAATATACAGATGGTGGATTGTAGAATTGTACACTTGAAGCTTATATAATCTTATTAACCAGTGTCACCCGAATAGATTTAATAAACTTTTAAAAAATAAAGAAACTGCCTATCTACTAGCAGTCACCTCCCATTTCTCTGTCCCCAGTCCCCAGTCCCTGGCAATGATTTGTCTCCTGTGAGCATTGCATGTAAATAGAAACCACAACCACAAAAGAAATGAGCTATCAAACCAGGAAAAGACCATCTTAAGTGCGTGCTACTCGGTGACAAAGCCAGTCTGAAAGGTGCACACTGTGATTCCCACTACATGATGCACGGAGAAAGCAATGCTGCGGACACAGTGAAAAGATAAGTGGTGCCAGGGGTTGGGTGAGGAAGGGATGACTAGTCCACATGTAAAACTGGTCTAGAAGACACTGTAATAAAAGCAGGTGCATGTCATTATTCGTCATAATTCATAGGATGCACAGCATTGAGTGGATTCTAATGTAAACCATGAACTTTGCATGACATCATGATACACAGGGTCATGGATTTGAAAAAATGTGCTGCATTTGGGGCAGGACGTTGATAATGGAAGGCTTGGAACTTCATACTTTCTGCTTGATTTTCCTAAAACTGAACCCAAAACTGACCTAAAAATAAGTTCATTTTTAAAAATAAATGAGATAATACATGTAAGTTCCTCATACAAAGAGTTGGGAAGTCATCACTCTATTCTAACAACAGGTAAAAAAGCTGAACAGACTGAAATATGAACTCTTCTTGGTTCCATAAGAGAGGGGAGGAGAGAGGGCAAACCTCTGCCCCACAAGACTGGAGAGACAGACAGACAGGCAACTGCAGAGAGTCCTATTAGTATGGGAAACCTTCTCATGCCATCGTTTTTGTGGTCACAGCTCTCTTTCATTTCCTCTTACGTGTTCATGTAAAAGCACTAAGACATTCAGAGTCCTAGATTGTTTGCATATCCTTCCATTCATTAATTCATGCATTCAGCAACATTAATTAAGTTCCTACTATGTGTCAGATGTTGTTCTAATTCTTATGGGGATATAAAGACGTATAAGCCACAAACACTTTTTCAGTCAAACATTCAACAATTTTTGAACACCTACTATGTACCATGCACTGTACTAGGTGTTAAGGATTCAACAATAAAGGGAGTAGCCCATTTTAAAGACAACGCAACAATAATAATAATAAATAAAAACAATATAACAGCCACAACCACAAAATCTGGACCCACTGGCTTCAACATCTTTTTACTGAGGTCTTCCAGGCGCGCCTTCTTGAGCAGCCTTTTTCACAGTCACTCTCTTCCCGTCTTCTCATCTGCTCCTCAACACACTCCAAGTCAGTTTTTAACTCGGCTCTTCACAGGAATAGCGCTAAATTCCTTATGGATTAGATGTTGCCGAAACCAATGGTCAAGTCTTTCCTTCATTGCATTTGATGCCTCGGCAATATCCAACACAGTTGACCACACTCTCCTTCTTTTTTATTTTATCCTTACCCAAGGACATGCTTATTGAGGTTTAGAGAGAGGGGAAGGGAGGGAGGGGGAGAGGAAGAAAAACATCAATGTGAGCAAGAAATACCGATCGGTCACCGTGACTGGAGACCAAACCTATGACCTTTTGTTTTACCAGAGGACACTCCAACCAGCTGAGTCACACTGGCCAGGTGCACACTTCTCTTCTTGAAAGATTTTTTTCACTGACTCTCACAATGCCATACTCACCTGATCATCTTCCTGCCTCACACCTGCCTCCGCTCAACCTCTAATTGTTGTATTTGTCCTAGAATTTAGTCCTGAGCCATTTCCCTTTATTCATGAATTTTTTCTCCCTGTAGTATTTTATCTAATCTTGTGGCTTTAAAAATTACCACGCGCTTCCATTTCCCAAATTTAACCTGCTAGGACTGTGGCACGAGGACCATAATTGTCCTAAAATGACCCAGGAGTTTAAAAAGGTAGCCAAGAAGAGGGATCCCCTCTTCCCAGTATGAGGGACCATGTCCAGAATAGCTCCCTGGGGGCCCCTAGCTCTCTCCCTCAGGAGAAGGGCGCACTGCCCACCAGCCCCACGGACTCCAGGTGCACGGTGTCTGACTGTCCCGTACGACTCTCAGAAACAGCTGGCGCTCCAGGCCCAGCCCCGCCAGCACCAGCACGAGCACGTGTGCTCCTCCGTAGACACAGCTGCTGTCCCGGGAGTTCATGGCGCAAATAGAGGCTAGAGTCCCTCACTGAGATGCAGACCTGCGTGGGGGACCCAGGGATTTCCTGACCCCTTACACAGGGCAGGAGGAGGAGAAATTGTGCCTTCTGCTCCTTGGCCTTCGTGAATTTTCCTAATATTTCATATTGTTTAACACATGTTGTAGCATATTGAGGAATTCTTCCCAAACTCTGCTGCCAACTGCTGGTGACTCAGATGGGCCCCACCCTACGTACGTGACATGCCCTGACCTTCCCTGAGCCTGTGGACAATCCAGGTGTCCCAACGGCATGTGCTTAAAAGGCACTCCTTTCACCCACTGAATTTACCTGGCACCTTTGACAAAATTAATTGAAGAGGTGAATTTAGACCATGAAGTCACACCACATGCAAAATTTCCCTCAAAATGGATCATAGACCTAAATGGAAGGGCTAAATCTGTACACCTCTTAAAAGACAACAGAGGTGAAAATCTTCATGGTCTTGACGAAAACACAAGTGGTAATAGAAAAAATTGAAAAAGTGGCACTTCATCAAAATTAAAAATATTTGTGCTTCAAAAGACATTATTAAGAAAATAGGAGGAGGAGGAGATGGCGAGGTAGGTGAGAGCAGAGCCCAGTTCTCCCTGTGCCCAGCTGGAACACCTAGGCGATCTTCTGAGGAACAGAGTGAACAGCCAAGGGAATCCCAGTTTATATAAAGTTTGGAAGCCAAAAATTTCAGAGGACATTGAAAAACAGACGGTGAGGAGATTGCACCTGTACGGTAAGCTCCCTGGCACCTGCGAGAGGACCGAGGCTGCTGCAGCCCCCGGCCCAGCGCCTTCCACAGGATACAGGGAGGAGAGTTAGGGAGGGCAGCCCGGTACCGGGAGGGACCTGGGTGCTGGAAATCACTGCAGGGAATAGAGACAGAGTGGGAGACACACAGAGGCAGTACACATCCGCTGGGATTGTGGACGCCGGCACCAGAGAAATTGAGGTGCCAGGCAATACCTGGAGAAGGGAGGAGTTGGGCCATGTGGGACCCTGACTTGGATAGTCTCTGGACTGGTTGGAAAGTTGAGCTGTGTGAAAAGCTATGTGCTTGTTAAGAACAGCACGGCCAGTTGCTTTGTAAGGAACTCTCCAGCAGTGGCTGGCTCGCCCCAAGGGTGATTTCAGCTGCGTGTGCCCAGAGACTGAGTGGCCGAGTGGAACCGTGCGCCCGAGATTGACTCACACTGTGTGCAGCTGAGTGGCTGATTTGAGCCTCACAGCTCATGGAGGACCTGGGCCAGAGACAGGAAACCGTGCATTAGTGGCCCAGACCTGCTCCCCATCCTCTCAAAACCATAGGAAGGGAGAAAGGCAAAGCCAAGGCCCCTCTTCCTGTGGCATCCAGGAAGACCAGCAGAACTCACCGAATGGGTTTAAAGTCAGCAGGAGGCTTATTTTTTTTCTTTCCTCTATCTTTTTTTCCCCTTCCCCCAAGTAAGACAGTAAGATGTGGAGTTACAAAGGGTCCAGAGACAGATCCAAAGGGGGAGCACAAGGCTAACCACAAAAAGTGAGAAACTGAGACAAATGCCACTTTGCTATCTCATAGAGCTGGCATTTTATTGTGTATGTGTATTATTATTTTTTCATTATTTTTACCCCTTTTATTTTATTAGTATTTTTTTATTTCTCTTCCTGATGTTTAGTTTTCCTCACTTTATTTCTCTGTTTAATTGCATTGTTTGATTGGTTTTCCTTATTGTCTCTTTATTGTATTTTAATTTTCCTTCTTTCACTTCACCCGTGTTCCAATAACCCACTACTCTCGATCAGGTACTTTTTATTCTGGTTACCCAAATCATATATTTCTTGACATGTTATTGTTGTTGCCAGTACTATTGTAAATAATTGATGTTCTATACAATTGTATACACTACACAGCAACCCTCCCTGATCTTAGCCCACTTCACTGCGTTCCTGAGCTTTATTATTGTTGTGGTTAACTCTGTTCTCTCTCACGCTGTGCCTACTCTCTGTCCTTTACTCTCACTGTATTTCATCATCTAACCTTGCACAAGCACCCTGTTTTCTGGATTCAGCTCCATATCATCCTCCCCTCTAACAAGAGTCTTATCTCTCTTTTGCCTTTTGTAAAGAGTGGCTAGTTGGGTGAAATATCACAGTTAATGCTACACTTATCCAAAGGATCTCCTATCTCTTCTCTACTTGCTACTTTAAATCCCATAAAATACTCTCCCACTGTATTAATCCTTTTTGCCTACCCCTGCCACTGATCACATATAAGAATAGGTGGGAGCTGTGGACATCAGTACACTTGCTGGAGGAGAGAAACCATCAGCAAAGGAACCACCAAAAGGCAAAGACCCAAGTACAATACGAGAGCCCACACGAACAGAAGGGAAAACCTAGAGTGTCCAGACAAGGAGATCAAAGAGACCACACCACTGAACCCCATAGAATTCCTACCATAGCAGTTCACCCTACAAAGACAGCTAGCAAAGCAAAACATCAGGAAGTGCAGAAACAAACAAAAAGAGTCACATAAAATGTGGAGACCAAAAAAGAACATGTAATCAAAAGGAATGGAAGACTCCCCACTAAAAGAGCTAATGAAATGGAGGTAACCAACTATTAGATATAAAAATCAAACTAATGGTTATAAAGATGCTCAAGGAACTCACAGACAACTACAAGGAACTGAGTGAGAACTACATCAGCATGAAAAAGGAAATAGAAAAACGAGGAAGAAATGAACAATAGAATCTCAGAAATAAAAAACACACTAGAAGCAATTACAAGCAGGCTGGACAAAGCAGAGGATCAAATCAGCTGGATGAAGCTGGAGGACAAGGTAGAAAAAAAAACACCCAGGTAGAGCAAGAAAAGGAAAAGAGACTCAGAAAGAATGAACACGTGGTAAGGGAGCTTCAGGACAACATGAAACATAATAATATCTGTATAAGAGGGATACCAGAAGGAAAAGAAGAGCAAGGGATAGAAAACCTGTTTGAAAAAGCAATGATGGAGTCCTGGCTGGTGTAGCTCAGTGTGTTGAGTGCGGGCCTGTGAACCAAAGGGTTGTCAGTTTCATTCCCAGTCAGGGCACATGCCTGGGTTGTGGGCCAGGTCCCCAGTAGGGAGCATGCTACTGATGTTTCTCTCCCTCTCTTTCTCCCTCCCTTTCCCTCTCTAAAAATAAATAAATAAAATATTTTTTTAAAAAGTAATGATGGAAAACTTTCTTAATTGGATGAGAGAAAAAGTCACACAAATCCAGGAAACACAGAGTCCCAATCAAGAGGAACCCAAAAAGGCCCACTTCAAGACACATCATAATTAAACTGGCAAAATTCCAAGACAAAGAGAGAATCTAAAAGCAGCAAAGGAGAAACAAGAAGTAACATACAAGGGAACCCTGATAAGGCTAGCAGCTGACTTCTCAATGGAAACGCTCCAAGCCAGAGGAGAATGGCAAGAAATATTCCAATAATGAGAACCAGAGGCCTGCAACCAAGGCTACTTTACCCAGAAAGGCTCTTAATTAAGATGGAAGGCCAAATAAGCAGATCCCTTCATGGATCGGAAGCATTAACATTATCAAAATATCCATACTACCCAAAGCAATTTATAGATTCAATGCAATACCCATTAAAGTACCAATGGCATATCTCACAAACACTGTAAAAATTTATATGAAACCATAAACAACCCCGAATAGCTGCAGCAATTTTGAGAAAGAAGAGCAAAGTAGGAGGGATCACAATACCTGATATCAAACTGTATTACAAGGCCAGTGTAATCCAAACAGCCTGGTACTGGCACAAGAACAGACACATGGACCAATGGAACAGAATAGAGAGCCCAGAAATAAACCCAAGTCTCTATGGTCAATTAATATTTGACAAAGGGGGCAGCAGCATAAAATGGAGCAAAAATAGCCTCTTCAACAAATGGTCTTGGGAGAGCTGGACAGCTACATGCAAAAATATGAAACTTGATCACCAACTTACACCATACACAAAAATAAATTCAAGGTGAATAAAAGACTTAAATATAAGTTGTGACACCATAAAAGTCCTAGGGGAGAACATAGGCAGTAAAGTCTCAGATATTCCACGGAGCAATATTTTTACTGATATGTCCCCTAGAGCAAGGGACATAAAGGAAAGAATAAACAAATGAGATCTCATCAAAATAAAAAGCTTCTGCACAACTAAAGAAAACGGCATTAAAATGAAAAGAGAACCAACCGTATGGGAAAGCATATTTGCCAATGATACCTCAGACAAGGGTTTAATCTCCAAAATATATAAAGCACTCAAATGACTCCACTCTAAGAAGACAAGCAACCCAATTAAAAAATAGGCAAAGAACTTGAACAGACACTTCTCCAGGGAGGATATACAGAGGGTCCAGAGACATATGAAAAGATGTTCAGTGTCACTAGCTATCAGAGATGCAAATTTAAACCACAATGAGATACCACTTCACACCGTTGAGAATGGCCATCATAAACAAAGCAACAAACAACAAGTGTTGGAGAGGTTGTAGAGAAAAGGGAACCCTAATACACTATTAGTGTGATTGCAGACTGGTGCAACTACTATGGAAAACAGTAAGGAATTTCCTCAGAAAACTAAAAATGAAACTGCCTTTTGACCCAGCAATTCCACTGCTAGGATTATATCCTGAGAACCCTGAAACACCAATCCAAAAGAACCTTTGCACCCCAATGTTCATAGCAGCACAATTTACAATAGCCAAGTGTTGGAAGCAACCTAGGTGCCCATCAGTAAATGAGTGGATCAAAAAACTATGGTACATTTACACAATGAAATTATGCAGCAGGAAGAAAGAAGGAGCTCCCACCCTTTGCAACGGCATGGATGCAACTGGAGAGCATTATGCTAAGTCAAATAAGCCAGGTGGTGAAAGACAAATACCATATGATTCCACCTTTAACTGGAAGCTAATCAACAAAATGAACAAGCAAGCAAAATATAACAAAGACAGTGAAATTGAGAACAGGCTGATGGTGACCAGGGGGGAGGGGATAATGGGGGGAAAAGTTGAAGGGTTTACAGGAACAATTATAGGGGACACATAGACAATAACAAGGTGGGGTGGAAACAGGAGAAGGAGGTGGGGTGGTAGGGAGGGGTGGGAGGGAAGGCAGAAAACTGTACTTGAACAACAATAAAAAAGAAGAAAGAAAAAAGAAGCCACAGATTGGGGAAAATATTTTCAAATCATCTATCTGTTAAGGAACTTGTATTCAGAATATAAAGTACTCCTACAATTCAACATTAAGCAGATAAGTCACCCAATTTTTTTAAATGGGTATGTAAATTATGTCTCCACAATGCTGTTTGGAATAGAAATTTTAAAGATGATGTTGTGGCCCCCATTTGCCTTGCCCTTTACTTTATTTCACACTTTCCAAAGAGTTTACTTTTTAATTTTATTTTTCAGTTACACTTTATATTCAATATTACTTTGCATTAGGTTCAGGTGTACAGCATAGTGGTTAGACAATTATATACTTTACAAAGTATTGCACTCAATATTTCAAGTACCTGCCTGGCATTGTACATAGTTATTACAATGATATTGACTCCATTCCCTGTGCTGTACTTCACGTCCCTGTGACTATTCTGTAACTACCAATTTGCACTTCTTCATCCCTTCCCCTTTTCCACCTAGTCCCCACCTCCTGCCCCCTCTGGCAACCACCAATCTGATCTCTGTATCTATGAGTCTGTTTCCATTTTGCTTGTTCATTTCATTTTGCAGTAGAGTTTATATTTGTTGGTTCCACTCAGAGACCCTGAGCTCTTGTTCTGTTGGCTCTTTGTTTGCAGAGAATTCCCGGAGAGACGCTAGCTGACATCTACCAGCCTCCAGCACTGCCAGCAGCTGGGGGAATGAGTACCTCAGTCCTGAAGGGCATGGGGGATGTGAATGGCTCACTTACAGCAAAGTCTAGCAGGCAAACGTATGTGGCGCTCTTCGATGACCTCAGATAAGGTTCCGCGTGTCTCAACCATACCAAGGGCCTTTAGCAAGGGATGATTGCTTCAGAGAACAAGCTGTTACAACTCAGGGACTACAGTCAAAGTCTCCTAAGAAAGTACCACATTTTTGGACTATAAGACGCACCTAGGTTTTAGAGGAGGAAAATAGGAAAAAAAATTTTTTGAAGCAAAAATTGTGGTAAAATATTTAGTAACATAAATAACATAATATTTCACCAATGTAAATGTCAACAGAACTCAACAGCAGCATTAACAACAATTATTCCTCCCAAACTGGGGAGGGGGTAGTGTGTTTTATAGTCTGAAAAATACAGTGTGTCTGAGACATTGAGAGTCAGGTCCAAAGTGGGAAGAGGGGAATGTTCACAGTCCAGGGAGAGGAAGAGCCTAGAGCAGGGTGTCGGACCCAGTCTCCGAGGGGCGCGCTACTCCCAACAACTGAAAAACAATTCTTTCCGATTGCCACGTGGCATCTTCATCAGGACAGACTGTCTGCTCGGCCACCAAACAAGCCTCAAATACTTAAGAATCAAATTCATACACTCTGACCACAAGGGCACTAAATTATAAATCAATAACAATATGACAGCTAAAGAAAAACTCAGTCTTAAAAATTAAACAATGTGCTTCTGAATAATTCATGAGTTAAAGAGGAGATCACAGATAAATTAGAAAACATCTTTAGATGAATGATATTAAAAATCCAATACACTGAAATCATTGGCTGCAGCGAACGCAGTCCTTAAAGAGAATTTTACAGTTTTCAGTGCTGATAGTCGAAAAGAGGAAAGGGATTGAATTAATTCTTGAAGGTTTGACTACAGGAACCCTGGAGAAAAAGAGTAAATTGAACCCAAAGTAAATAAAAAGAGGCAAATAATTAAAAGAAACTGATGAAATAGAAAATTAACAGACCGTACAGAAATAAATACAAAGGTAAATTTGTCTGTACCTCATGCACAAAACTTAATTTCAGGCGGATTCTATCTACACCAGAACCATAAAGACTTTAGGAGAAAAAATAGGAAAGTAGTTATAGCACTAAAAATCAGAACAGTCAGAATGTAGTTGCTTCTGGAGTAGAGTGGGGCATGGGGGTGGGATGTGACAGGAAAGGGGCAGTAAAGGATCTTCTGGGGTGCAGGTAGTGTTCCCTGTCCTGTTTTGTGTGGTGGTTACACAAGTGCGCAGAATTGTCCCGGCGCATTGAACTAACGCTGAAGACCTGGACATTTGAATGCATGTAACGTACATCCAAGTTGGAGTGGAGGAGGAGGGGCAGTGTCCCGAGGAGCTTGTGGGCATTGAGTCTGAGCCGCTCTAAAGCATGGGCTTCAGAGCATCCACAGCATTTTCAGTTAGAAACCTGCCCCAGGGTGGTTTTGCAACCCAAATGTGGGTCAAATGCAAATCATTGTTAAAGAGCCCTGTGACCCACAACTACACTTTGACTCTCATGATACAGGCCAGAGAAGGAAGTGGTTGTCACCAGATAGCTCCCCCTGAGCTCTCAGTGCGGGGTGGGGGGACCAAAACTGACCTTCTGGATATATTGGGTGGGAAAGAAAGTCCCCTCCCATGGAACCTGGTGACGGGAGCTGCCACCATCCCATATTTCTCGACTTTGCAAGGTGGCAGCACTTCAAACCACACTCTGAGAGGGAAGACAGTGGACTAGAGTGGCTCCCCACCACCGCCCCCCACCCGGGTGTATGCACTCCACAAGGTGAAAAATCCCCATTGTGCGGGAATGGCTCCTCGCCTAGCTTAAATTCACAGACTGTGGATCCCCAACAGCCGGCCCCGCCTCCGGCTTTCCGCTGCAGTTGGAACCAAGGATATTCATCACGCTGTGGCCTTGAAGGTTGCTTTCTTTTCCTGGACTTTGGAAGAGAGATATGAGCTAGAGTTCCCTACACCGTGGGAGGGGGGATCCTGGGACAGGACTGAGCAATGAATATGCAGTAGAGTCCAAGGTGAAGGGCTGAGCCAGGGGGATCAGCACATAAAGCTCCAGCCTCGCTGAGGGTGCCATGGACACCACCACAGGCTCTCTCCGCCGGCGTTCAGCCACCTCACAGGTTAGAGCTTTTGAAATTCTCTCTCAACTGCTCCTGGGTGTAGGGGTGGGTTTTGCAAACATGGAGTAGAGGGAACAGAATAGCTTTTGGTGAACCTGTAACCACTCGGCCTCTGGTTTTGGCCCTCTTTGGGGTGGCCCTCTGCTCCAGTCTGTTTCCCCACATTTTCTGGTTTCTGGAGAGTATTTCTTGGTGCCCAGGTGCGGCCATGGCTGGGTGGAGCTGCCTCGTGACAGGCGCTGGAGGCTTTCTGGGACAGAGGATCATCCACTTGTTGGTGGAGGAGAGAGAGCTACAGGAGATCCGAGCGCTGGACAAAGTTTTCAGACCCAAGCTGCGGGAGGAATTTTCTAGTAAGTGGACCCGAGTCATGGGTGCAGAGCTCTGTCCTAAACCCTGTGTAGGGATGGGGATGGGGATGGGGTTCTTCTCTAGCGAACTGAGAAACGCGGTAGCCAATCAAAGCTAATCCCTTGTGCAAAAGTCATCAGAAAGGACATTGCAGATGGTGCAGTAGGAGAGACCCTGGGCTGCGCTGGGCGTGTCAGGAGACTGAGCTCTGGCCCTGACCCAGAACGAGGCATCTAGGGCCCTTTCCTTCTCATCCACAAAATCACATATTGGCTCCCTCCCATGTCAACAACTCATCGATGCTCTGAAACTTTTGACCTGGCAATTACTGCGAGACATCTACAAAGGGCAGGCGCGCACCAGGAACCTGGAGACCCCACCGGGGGGTTCCTGCTCCTCTTTACCGCCCTGGCCTTTTTGTGGCTTCACTCAGCATCTCCAGTGAAGGTGAAATAAACAGAAGTGAAGGTGAAGCTGAGTGTGTGACAGTGAGCCAAAGAGTGAGAATTAGAGAGAGCGAGAGAGAGTAAGGGGGAGGGTGTGACAATAAGAATGGGGGTGGAGAGCAGAGAGGGTGCCCAAGAGCACAGGGCAGGAGCCAGGGACACAGGGCCAGGCTGCACGAGTGCGGCACACCTCTGTGGACGCCCCACTCACCTTTCTTTGACCACATTCTCCGTTCCTCACTCCCACGAGGGCAGGGGCTGCAGACGCTGCTGTCAGAAGCTCCCTGCTTTTCCCCCCAGATTGCTGCCCCTGATGCAAATGCAAAAGCTGGACTTATTGGGCATTTTCCAACCTGTTTTACCCTCTAAATCCTGCAAAAAATCCTGTGAGGAAAGCAGGAAAGGGGGGTACCCCATCTGGACAATGAGGAAATCAAGGTCCACAAGGATAAAGCCTTGTCGGAGACCTCTGGTTACTGAGTGCCGGAGCTCGGACTAGTGCCTTATTACAGGGGCCCAGGTCATGTGGCTCTAGGGCTGACTCTTGATCAAGTGAGTTCCCCCTCGGTGTCCCCAAACCCATCCCCTGTCCCCCAGCCCCTGTCCCTGCAGACCGGGTGTCTACATGCTGCCCAGGAGACCCGGTCCCCGAGCAGAGCACCCACCTGCTCTCCTAGACTGTGCCCAGCACTTGGCTCCTCCTCCCTCTTCTCTGACCTCTTCAAAGGTCCTGTTTCCTCCACCCTCTGCTTCAACCCTGTCTCCCTCCAAGAAACCAATTCACAGTAATAAACATCAGATGTTTGTATCCTTGCCGCTCAGCAACACTTGCAACCTGAGGGCTGACTCTCAAAAGGGAATCAGCTAGGGCGCAGGTGGCAAACACAAGGCCCAGGGGCCAAATCCGGCCCTTTACCTTGTTTTATCCGGCTGGCACCTTGTTTCTACCCAGTGGCAGCACCAAGCTCTCACTTAACTGTTGAGGAGTAGTTACATTTATACAGTCCTAAAATTACATTTGGCCCTTTGAAGGCAACAGCAAGGCTGATGTGGCCCCCGGTGAAAATGAGTTTGACACCCCCATCTTGCACCCTCCACACCAATCCACTGCAGCCAGGGCACGCTTCCCACACCACTTGTTCCTCCCACGGAACGTGCCTCCCTCCTCCCTCCCCCAACCTGCCTGTCCTTGTGAAGACCTGGGTCAAATGCCACCTTTATCAGGAAACTCCCAGATCCAGAAAGCCCTCCAATGACTGACAGGTGTTCACACACCTGTCTCACACAGAGCTCCAGGGCAAGGTCAAGCTGACCTTGCTGGAAGGAGACATTCTGGATGAACAGTTCATGAAGAGAGCCTGCCAGGGCACCTCAGCAGTCATTCACGCCGCCTCTGTCATTGACGTCCTTAATGCCATTCCACGAGAGATCGTGATGAACGTCAATCTGAAAGGTACAGTATCCCGGGGAGAAGCTGGGGGAGGGCGGGCAAGTGAGGCGGAAACAGGACAAGGGAGGGAGGAGCAGCCCCCATCACCGAGCCCCTGATGAGCTCCGTGCTGTTGCTGTGCACTCCCCACGGAGAGACTCACGGCTGTTGTGCTCAGGTTCTTGGAAGAGAACATGAGGGCAGAGAGAGGCTAAGTGACTTGCATGGCCCTCTGGTCAGAGAGGGAGAGCTGGAACTTAAACCCACAGCTGTGTGCCTCCAAAGGCCACCAGAGCTCTTTCTACTGCCGCCCCCATCAGATGTGGACTAGACTCCAACCTCAAACTCCTGATGCTCAGCCACCTCCCCCGGATAGGAGCCAGGCCTCACAGGTGCTTCCTTTGTAATCACCTCCCTTTGTCACCACTGTGGCTCTACAGTGGTGGTCACACAGAAAGGCCAAGAAAGAACTAAGAGGTCTGTGATGAGGTGGCCCCAAGTCAGCTGCGAGCGATGGGCCGCAGCTCTGGGCAGGCCTCCTCCTGGCAGGGCCTCCTGCACGGGGCAGAGCTGGTTCACAGTGGTCCGGTGCTACACGGTTATCCAGCGCTTGACTTCCTATAGTATTTTCTTAACAGTAGTGGCACCCCATTATCCAAAATACCGTCTCTTCATCTCACTACCAGGTCTACTGTTAGACCAGTTCCTCAACCAGGCATGCAGAGTGCACCTTAGGTCCTCAAACCTTAAATGCTTGGTGGCTCTTTCAGAACTGTGGCTTTCCAATCTACTTTAAATCTACACACATTTGCTCAAGGGTTTAGCTTAAGTCCCTTATTAGCTGGTCAGGTTATAACATCCCTCTGACCCCTGGAGGTCAGTCTCTACAGGACCACAGCACCCTGCCCCCTAACCCTTCTGTCTTCCATGCCCTGCACTCCAAAATTAGCCTACTCAGAGACCTCTTTTCTAAAGCAATTTATTGCTTTGGGTCCCCAGCCAAAAGCAGCACAATCTCAAAAAAGACCCCTTTGAGTTTCTACTTAGCCACACCCCTAACCACTCCCACCGCAAGGAGGGTGCTGAGAGGAACCAGTTTCTCGAGTTTGGTCCCTCTCTCACAATTCTTGGTCTTCCCACTCCCAGCAAAAGGAGGCTTGAAATCCCTGAGAACTGTTAGGAGGCATTGGTTGACTAAAAATAACATCACTCCCAGGTTTAGAAAATACTTCATGATGATCATCATTTCCTTCTCTGCAGGTAAATTAGCTCCAAATATAGATTTAATTTTTTTTTAAAGTGAGGCTGTCTGTCCCAAAGCTCAAATTGCATAATGACCCTAAAAGGGATTTTTTTAATACAAAAAAAAAATGATGATTTGTGCCAGAAATCCCTCGTAGGGAAGGAGCTCTGGATTACTTCCATGAGCTAAGGTTTTCTACCCAGTTGAAGGGCTTCTACCAGATCCTCCTGTTATAAGTATTGCCGCCAGGGGGCGGATTCGTTCCGATTCTCCACCAGGCCCAGGCTGGGGCAGAATTCTGCAATGCTAAGTAGAGGCAGGGTTTATCACCCTCACTTTTCAAATCTGGGCAAATGGAGTCACAGACAGAATTAGGAGTGGCCTTTGTAGGGAACACACAAATGGGAACAGAATCTGGGTCACCAGCTTCTCCCCAGAACCCACTAATTTGCTCAGTGATTCTCAAAGAAAGGTTCTTGTGACTACATTTTTATTGGTCCTTAAATGAAGAGAACAATGCAGACAATCCAAGATACATGCACATCTAAGAGTGTGTATTACCTATAAACAATTGTGTGTGTGTGTTTGAGATGAGTCCTTCAACTGTTCTCTTTTGCCTAATGACTAGGACTGTCCATATTCTGAGAGTATGGCCTCCTAATTTTTTTTTTAATTTAAAGAAGCCTGTCATTAATGAGGCAATAGGAATAGAAAATGACCATTTTTAAACCTCCATAGTCAGGAAAATATAAAGTGGCAACCCTATGTCCTTTTCCAGAATTAGAAGTATACACACAGGCCCATGAAATCCAAAAGCCTAGAAATGTTTGCTCTCCAGAACTCCATGTCGGTCTCTTTTTATTTTAGCATTTTTCCGTGGTGTTAGCACAGTCAGCTCTCAGCCAGAGACAGGGAAAATCTCACTGGTGGTCTGCATGAACACCCTCCTGTGGGGGTGGGGGTGGGGTGGACGTGGTCTGTGGCCATGGGTCCTTCGGGTTACTCCCTGACACTGACAGCATGCTCACTGTGGGCAGGTACCCAGATCCTGCTGGAGGCCTGCGCCCATGCTAGTGTGCCGATCTTCATTTATACCAGCACCATAGAGGTGGCGGGGCCCAACTCCTACAGGGAGATCATCCAGAATGCCCGTGAAGAAGAGCACCTCGAAACGACGTGGTCAGCTGCATACCCATACAGCAAAAAGCTTGCCGAGAGGGCCGTGCTGGCAGCGAATGGGTGGGCTCTTAAAAATGGTGGCACCTTGTACACTTGTGCCTTAAGGCCCACATATATCTACGGGGAAGGAAGCCCCTTTCTGTATGGCTTTATTGACCAGGCCCTGAAGAACAATGGCATCTTGCCACACAACAGCAAGCTCTCCATAGTCAACCCCGTCTATGTTGGCAACGTGGCCTGGGCCCACATTCTGGCTTTGAGGGCCCTGCAGGACCCTGAGAAAGCCCCAAACATCCAAGGACAGTTCTACTACATCTCAGACGACACACCTCACCAAAGCTATGATCACCTCAATTACAATTTGAGCAAAGAATGGGGCTTCTGCCTTGATTCCAGAATGAGCCTTCCTATATGGCTGACGTATTGGCTTGGCTTCCTGCTGGAAGTAGTGAGCTTCCTGCTCAGTCCATTTTACAGGTATCAGCCTCCCTTCAACCGCCACTTAGTGACCTTGTCAAATAGCGTGTTCACCTTCTCCTATAAGAAAGCCCAGGAAGATCTGGGGTATGAGCCGCTCTTCAGCTGGGAGAAAGCCAAGCAGAAAACCATGGAGTGGGTGGGCTCCCTGGTGGAGCAGCACAAGCAAGGCCTGAAAACAAAGACTCACTGACGCGGGTGACGAGGGCACGGATGTGGGTATTGTTAGGGGATGACTGTCAAGCTCTCCCCCTCTGGCTTCACACAGAAAGTAACTTGGGCCCAGGTCCTGCTGCATCCTTTTTACAAGATGGCCATTTCATTGTCTTCCTCATACCACTCGTCACTGGCCCAACCAGAAGCTTTCCGCCCAGCCCACCCTCCAGAAGACACACAAGGAGATTTGCTGCAGCTGCTGATCGCAAAGTCTCAGCAGCCGGTTCTGAGCTGTTTGGGCCTCTTCTCATTCAGGCTTTTGCCCATTAGTTCCATTTCCTTTGTTAACTGCAAAATCTTCTTAAAAGTCCTATTCCTTTACACAGCTCAGTGAAAAGAATAATAAATGTGCTCATGCCTAATCTGAAGGAAGTTGTGGTTTATGTGAATACGTATCTTCCTCCTTTCACTTCTATCTCCAGGTATCACCACGCCCTATTGGAAAAGCTGCACGAAACTGGGGTGGGCAGAATGTTCTGGAAGGGGGAACTAAGATCCTACTATGTTTCATGCCTGAAACATTTGACTGGTGTACCTCACCACCTTTAATCCTCACCAGAATCCCATGATGTGGGAACTTCCATTTTATCAGTAAACAGACTGGTTCACGGTCACACTAACTGGTAAGAGACCAGGCCATTTTATCCAGATAGACTTACTTAAAAGCCCTTATTTTTCCACTGAATCATGCAACCTGGACTGCCCAAAATTTACAGCAAAATAAGGGGTGGTTGGGCTTGTCAGCAATACAGCAGAGTCCCTGGAACACTGGCCACTGATCCTTGGAAGAGCCCAGCTCCCCTGGGTCACCTACTTCTTGCCCAGTCCTGTACAAGACTCCCTAGAACTCAGGAGCACCCCAAAGGGCACCTGGGGGCATGTGTAAGCCCGTGCCAGGTGGCCTGGGCAGGGGAGGGGGAAGCAGAGATGTAGCCAACCCATCTGCTCAAAGGTCTCTAGGACACACCTGGATATATATGTGTTGGTCACTCCAGCAGTTCATAAGCCCTTATGCCAGCCTTTCAAATCACACAATGAATCACTCTAAGGTTCCTGGGAAGTAAAGGGACAGGTTCCAGGAATGAATTCCCTGGAAATTGATGTCCTATCAGCCCTCGGTCTTCTACCCCACTGCTCCAGATTTAACTCCTCCTCCCATTTCTCCCCTACGTTGCATCCTCTCTTCACCCTTCTTTCTCCTTAGCCTCTTTCCTTTCCCTCCATCTGGCTTTTCATCCCCGACCCCTCATCCCTCTCAGTTCCCCTACAAGAAGCAGGCCAATCAACACGCGTTTGGGGACTGAAATGATGACACAGTCATTAACTGGACCAAGGCCCAGCAGTCCAAAGAAACAGCGCCAGTAAGCCCCTTGTGACCTGGAGCAGGTGAGGAGGCGCCGGGAGTCTGAGTGTGGGGAGGTGAGCCCTCACCCTCTAGACCAGGGTGTGGGCTGTCTCTACAGCCACAGCCATGAAGGCCACACTCTTTCTTGCCCAGGGAATTTACTGATTCAGAATTCCATTGAATTTGATTACCACAGAGGAGATAGTTGAAGCATTCACTCTTAAGGAGAAATGGGCGCAGGGGTCGGGGCAGGGGTGGGATGGGGAACACTCTGGCCCAGATGAGCAGGTTTCTATCACCTTCAAAAGCCCCAGGGACAAACGATTAGCACCTAATCCTGATTAAACATCAGGGTGGAGTGGCCCAGGTGGTGGAGGTCAGGTGAGAAATGAAACACTCCCTCTCTGCCTTCCTCCACTGCACCAAACACCCCATAGGGGTGTGTGCCTTCCTCTGTTTATCCCCATAGAGAGGGAAGGAAAGGAGGGTGGTGGGTGTGGCACAAAGCGCCCCCCCCCCACCTGTGTGTTGAGCCTAGTGAAACCCCACACCTATAAATTCGTCAGGGCAATTTTCACAGGGAAGGGAAGGGACATTGTTGCCAAAGAGTAAGGGAGGACAGAAGTGACTTGGGGGTCCCAAGCAGACAAGCATAAGGGCCTCAGAATGTTAGGGTAAGCCAGACCTGTTGGCTCAGCGGGGTCCAAGCCCAAGCAAGCCCATGGTGCACTGCACGGGAAGCACCACACAGGGGCAGCAGAGACTGGGAGGGAAAATACCAGCCTCCCCAGCTTGGACCTCCCCTCCCCTCCCCTGCCCTCCCTTCCCTTCCCCTCCCCTCTTGGATCTGCCTCCCCTCCTGTCTCCTTCCCTTCTCTTCTCCCACCTGGGTGACTGCGCACAGTACCCAGCAAATGAGAGAATAAGAACTCAGGTGCATGCTGGGCCACAGGGTTGAGAGCTATGCATATATGAGTCTAGAGAACTGGGCTGAGCTGAAGTTACCGGGAGAAGTCTGGGAGCTGGGTGGGAAGGGACAACCTCAGCTAGGCCTTGAAGGATGTGGGACTTGGGTAGGAGAGTGAGGTGGTCCAGGCGGGGAAGAGGCCGAGCAGTGGTGTGGAGATGACATGAGTCTGGAGCTGGGAAAGGGGGCTGAGGAGTCCGGCCTTCCTGGCAGAAGAGTTTCCCAGGGGAGATGAGATAGCAAGGTCCGGCCATGGACTCTATGAGGCAGCCCTCCGAGGGCCGAGGTGGAGCTGGCAGGTGGTGGATGGCCTGGTGAAGGACCAGCAGAAAGGCAACAACAAGTTTCGAGGTGGCAGGTGGGCAGGAAGGCCAGCCAGACCAGCTGTGTCAGAAACCCTGGGGCGGGGCGGGGCGGGGAGAAGGGGGAGGGTGGGGGTCCGGCCTTTCCTGAAACCACAGAGTTCTCACTTCATTAATTAACAAGCAGACCAACAAGAACAAAAAACACTCTCGCAGGTTCCCCTCTCATAAGAAAGCCCAAACAGCCAAGAAAGAGCCAAAGTCTAGGACCAGAGTAGCTCAGTGTGTGTGGTGGTGGTGGTGGGTGGGGGGGGATTGAATGAACCTCCCTCCTCCACCCCAGGACCTTACTGCTTAGGTGGCCTGGGTCACCCTGAAAGGCATTGCACGTCACCTGCATGTCTTGCTTTTTCCTGCAGAAATTTCAGTGTCATTAATCACCAGGTGCTAGCCAGGGGGCTAATGAAGGTGGTAGCCACATGTTATGTCCCTGTGTTATCTTACTGAAATCCAAGAGAGATCTGAATTCCAAAGCATATCTAGCCTCAAGGGTTGTAGATAAGAGTGTGGCCTCTCTCAGAATTACATGCGAGGTGCTGTTCTAAATGCTTCACATAGTAATTCTCATGACACCAGTCAGGAGTATTGATAGGTCCCCTTGGCCTCATTTGGCTGGTGAGGAAATGGAGGCACAGGGAGGTAACTAACGTGCTCAAGGCCATCCAGCTGGTTAGTGGCTCCCCTCCCATTATGAACAACGCTTTTGAACTTCAAAGGGTTTCCATGAAGACAGCAAGCTCCCGTGCCTGCAGGAGCCAGACCCATACTGTAGGTGAAGCGGCCTGGGGCTAAGAGACTGTGGGAATGCTTGGAGTGTGGGGTGCTGGGAAGCTATGGAGGCCCTGCTCATTCATGATGAAAGGTACCCCGAGTTACCAGACCATCCAACCCTTCAAAGAAAGCAAGAACTTCCCAATCTTTATGTGAAATTTCTTTATTTCTAAATACTGTCATTCATTCATGATTCTGAAAACTGTGAAGACCAGCTCTGGGAATGGGGTGTGTGGACTAGTGCTCAAATTATATGTGTCATATTTTATTTTTTAAAAAGTAGGTGGCGAAGTATTGGAGGCAATCTGTTCATTCTTGGCGATAGGTCCTGAGTACACATTATTTCACTTTCTGTACTTTTCTGTATGTTTGATGTAAGTTATAGTTTG